>OY282559.1:319831033-320431033 GCA_958295665.1 Tipula vernalis
TATATTTAAAAAAATAGTTAATCATACCGATATTTCAACATAATTTTATACATACATCAACATATCTACTATCATCAATATTATATGACAAGCATGAGTGTGTCCCAATAATAAAATATTATTAATATGCGTGTATAATTATCAAATTAAATTTAAACATTTGTATTTTAGTATTGTTAGCTAGGTAGTACTAGATCAGTCAACTTAAATATGTTATGCTTTTTATGTAAATGTGATTTTAAATCACATGAAGCATTAATTCTTCATTTAAATGTTTTTCATGCACTCGGTAGAAATAGTGAGTACGTTTGTTATAACGATGACTGTATGAAATACTTTTCAAATTTAGATAAATTTCGAAGACATCTTAAAAATCATAATGATGAAAATATTTTACATATTAAACCAAATTTGACAGTTAATACTAGTGGAGGAAGTACATCGCGTACCTTTGGTCCTAAAACCGGTCTTCAAAGCGAGAATATAACGGATTCAAACGAAAATAGTAATGTGGCCGATATACCAGTTAATGTCTCGTTCCTTCCAAAATTCACAAATGATAGGAAGAATATTGTTGATTCTGCTGTAAAATTTAGCCTAGATTTACATAACAAAAACAATTTTAATCAGAAAAATGTAATCGAAATTCAAAAATCTATAGTTGACCTTATTACGCAACCAATAGCAGAACTCTTACAAAATTTCGTCAACCTTGATATCGCTAATGCAGAAACTACATTTTGTTTTCAAGAATGCTTAAACCTTTTAAAAAATCCTTTTCAATCAATTGATTCTAATTATAAACTCAATAAGTGGTTGACGGAGAATAATTATATCTCACCAATTCATCAATTTTCCATAAATGACGAGATTAGTATTGTTTATGAAAATGGAGAAGCAGTATATTCTGAAAGTATAACAAAAGGTATCCTTCTACCAATAAGATTTCAATTAAAAAATATTTTAGAAAAATCATTTACCGAAAATGAACTGCTTGAACTGAAACAAAACCAAATTTTTTCAAATGAAAATAATACTTGTATATCAAGTTTCAGAACTGGTAAATTATGGAGTGAAAAATTATTAAAATTTACTAATAAAATATGTATTCCTGTTTTTATTTATTTTGATGATTTTGAGATAAATAATCCGCTGGGGTCTCATTCACAATTAATAACTGGTATATATTTTAAATTACCAATCAAAAAGTACACTTCTAAATTAAACAATATATTTTTCGCTGGTTTTATAAAGTCAAAACATTTTAAAAATTTCGGAAATGACTTGTGCTTACAACATTTAATCAAAGAACTTATATCTTTAGAAACTGAAGGCCTAGTTTTGAATTTTTCACAGAAAACGATTCAGGTATATATTTTATTAGGATTGGTAATGGGAGATAACTTAGGAGTAAATTGTGTATGTGATTTTAGTAAATCTTTCTCTAGTAATTACTTCTGCCGTTTTTGTAAAGTTCATAGGGTTCAATCCCAAAGTTTATGTGAAAATAAGGTTGATTTGCTTCGAACCATTTTAAATTATGAAGCTGATATACTAAATGATGATTTCAAAACTTCTGGTATATACAAAAATTCCATTCTTAATGATTTACCTTCGTTTCATGTTTTAGATAACTATTATGTTGATATCATGCATGATATCTATGAAGGTATATGCCATTATGATTTATGTCATGTAATAAGATATTATACCCAAGAAATAAAAATTTTTTCCTTAGAAACGCTAAATAACAGAAAACAAAATTTCAATTATGGTCCAATAGATATTGGAAATATTTCTCCTCCTATTACCATCAACGACATCAATAAATCAAAACTAAAAATGTCGGCAAGTGAAATGAAATGTTTCATTCATTATTTTACTTTAATGATTGGTGATATTGTTCCTGAAAATGACGAAGTTTGGGAATTCGTGATTTGCCTTATTAAAATAATAGATATTTTACTATCTCAATCATTCAATAAAGAAAAATTACTTATTTTAAATAAATTAATTCAAGAACATCATTCAAAATACTTATTACTTTTCAATGACACTTTAAAACCAAAGCACCATCTATTACTGCATTATCCTATGATTATAACTTATTCTGGACCACCTATACATTATTGGTGTTTTGGATTTGAAGGAAAACATAAAGAGCCAAAAACTTTTGCAAAATCAACGAATTCACGAAAAAATATTTGTTTAACTTTAGCCAAAAAGGCTCAAATGAAATTTGCCAATTATCTGATGAATCCACTTCACCCCACATGTATCACTTCGGTGACACACATAGTACCAATAGAAAATATATCTTTGCAAAATAAAATAGGGTTTAATTTAAAAGAATTTATTTGTTATTCCCAAATACTCTACAATGGTACATTATATAAAAAGAACTTTTATTTGACTAAATTTGAAAATGATCTAGAATTATATTTAATACTAGGAATATTCGTCAGTACCATAGATGAATTAAATGTCCTTGTGTGGGTTAATCAAATATGTGTCGATTTATTTAATACACATTATTTAGGTTATGAAATAATTGATCCAGATACAGTTATACAAACGAATATTCTTCGATCTATTAATGAGTTCAATGGCCCTCCAGTAAGTTTAAATAAACTTACAAATGGCACCCACTTTCTTCGCCTTAAAGAATATTTCTAACGAACTATAACTAAAAACGAAACATACAGAATAATTATTAATTTTAATTTTTTATTTTTATTTTAAGTAATTGTTTAATTTATTTTATAATATTGTATACATAAAAAAATAATATTACATTATGGACAACGATGAGTTTACCTTATCGGACCTCGAAAATGATATTTTTGAAAATCAGCCAACTACTTCAAACATAGATAATCCACAATCATGTAGCAAGCCTGAACCATCATACCCAATAATTATTACACAAGGCCAGTTAACAGAGTCACAAAATGAATTGTTTGATTTGCTATCTGCATGGGACTTGCAAATTATGTTTCCTAAATGTATTGGTAATAGACTGGTTATGTTCAATTGTTTATATGATGGTGATTTAGAACTAACTTTATCATCCATGATACAATTATATTGCCCACACTTTAGTGGTTCAAATATTTAAGTACATTTTTAATTTCAGAACTCGAAATGGACATGGTTGCACTAAAACATCTAAATAATTTCAAAACTAAATTTTTAAGCAATTTTAGCTTGGGCGTCCAAATTAAATTCGAAGCAAAATATGATGAGTGGATCCAAACTGAGTCGACCCTTCCAACCACTGTGACTTCTAACATTTTAACAATATCCGATACTACTGAATCTTCTAATCATAAATTTATTGATATTAAGATGGTTCTGCAAGAAAATACTGACGGTGAATATATATTGCAATACTACTTGGCGAATAAATCATTAAATGATGGGCTTCGGTCGATGCTTGTTGACATAATAATTAATTATTTAATTAAAACGAATATTAGAATGACAGTTCAAATGGCAGATGACATTTCAAACAATATTATTACTTTATTCCCAACAGAAAGTAAAGTAAGATTAGCATATAGGCATGTTAAAACTTTTATTATAAATAATTTTTTACGCTTTACTTCCCAGGTTATTTACTATTTTAAAGAACAAGGAAAGTCGCCAATGGGAAAAGTTTACTCAAAATATTTTAATAAAATCCGCAAATTAAGGAAAGTTGGAGTTCTGAAGAAAAGAAAATCGAATCATTTGGACAACGAAACATCATGTTCTTCGACGGGTGAACGCACACACCACACACACACATACACACACACACACACACACACACACACACACACACACACACACACACACACACACACACACACACACACACACACACACACACACACACACACACACACACACACACACACACACACCTCTTAGCTTATGTCGATTTAAGATACAATAAAATTTTCAATACTCAACATTTTCTATCGCTCCTGTAACTTCACCAAAGTTGACTTAAGACATCACTTATTATGACTACTGCCTTCGGTCACAAGGCTAGGGGTAAAAGTTACAGGATAGTTTGAAAATGTTGAATATTGCAAATTTTATTGTATGTATATACTTATATATATATAGATATACATTACACATATATTATTCTATTATTCCTAGAACATGAAGACGACGAGGACGACGAGGAAAGTATTAAGGCACTGGCAACAAACAATGCATCATGGGCTGAAATTGAAAACCATTGGGCCAAAACTGTAAGAAGCCGAAAAAAATTAATAGATTCTGCAGCCAACACTATGGAAGTTTTTGAGAAATGGCCACAGTATAAAAAACCGTTGGGTTATAAATTGGTATAAAACAGTCATACATTTTCTAAATAAAATTTATAATTTTTTTTTAATTTTATAGATCGACATAGATTTTAAAAATTCCAGAAACATAAATGTCACTATAGAAAAAGGTTTTGGAGAATTTTTAATAAAATGCATACCAATTCTTGATGAAAAGGTGAAAATCCAAAATGACAGAAATATACTTGCCATATTGAAAAACAAAGAAAATTTTAATGAAAGTAAGTTATAATGTAAGGGTATAATATAGTACCTTTTAAAAATAAACAAATTAATGGCAAATTAATATATATTTATTTAATATATTGAATATGTTTTATATTTCACAGATGGTCAGGCAGCTTGTTTGTTTTACCTCCTCCATCATATTTTGGTGCCCACATCAAGAGCAGTCCAGTTAGTCAACAACAAAAAAATACATATGCGCTTTACCATTCAAGATGCCCAAAATTCGTTCATTTTAGTTGGAGCAACGGCGGAGGAGCTGGAAGAGAAGCTTCAGATGCAGTTAAAATTGCAGACATCAGTGCAACCATTGTTGTTAATAACAGGATCATTACAAAACCCAGTGTCTATAATTGTTTATTTTGATGGTATTAAATTTAAAGTATTTTCTATATTGAGGGCTATTGATATATTATTTTCAATTTTTAATCTTTTCCATTTAAAATATCCGTTGTCATCACAACTTGTTTGGATGTTTATCCAGCTATATTTTTATAAAATAAAAACAAAATACGATGTGCACAGCACAGCGGTTAAATATTTAATAGAAAAATTAGAGCACTGATAGTTGATATTTATTATTTGAGTTTTTTATTTTATTTTTATTATTTTAATTTATTATTTTATATTTAAATTATTATTTTTTAAATTATGAAATGTAATTCAAGAATTATATGTATATATATATGTATATATATATATATATATATATATATATATATATATATATATATATATATATATATACATATATATAATATATATATATATATATATATATATATATATATATATATATATAATATGTATTTACGTATATATACATATACCTATTGTATTAAATATTTTTCTAAATTTAACTTGATTGGATTTAAATTATATTTATGTTAATTTTTAATGTGATATGATAATGTTAATTATTTTTCTGAATTTAATTTTAATTGGAATTTATTGATGTATATATAAATATATAATTGTTCGAAAATATCAAAAATATATTATTATTTTATAAATAAATTTGTTTAAATTAATATTGAAAAGCTACTACTTGTTTTATAAATAAATTTGTGTAAATTAACATTGAAAAGCTACTATTTTTGTTTTTATTATACATAATTATTTCTTTAATTCAAAATTGTTTGCTAATTTTTGTATTGTTGTGTATTTTAAATTTGTATTTATATTGTATATATATATATATATATATATATATATATATATATATATATATATATCATATATATATATATATATATATATATATATATATATATATATATATATATATATATATATATATATATATATATTTATATATACTTTATATATACATACATATATATATATATATATATATATATATATATATATACATACATATATATATATATATATATATATATATTTATATGTATATATAATTCACAAATTATAATTAAATTGATAAACCGTTTTGTTAATTTTAAAAATCCTTTTAATAAAATTAACACACAATTTTGTCAACTTTACAAAAGCCGTCTTCAAAGGTACGAATTAGTTTTGTATATTTCATAAATCAGCATTTACTAATTAACAAATTTTTTGTGAGTTTTACAAATATTTTTGTAAAACCCAAACAAATTCTTGTCGTTTTAACAAAAAAATTTGAAGTTTTCATAAAATATTTGATAAAATTTAAAAATATTTTATAAAATTTACAAAATTATTTTGAACTTCTTATAAAATATTTGATAAAGTTTAAAAATATTTTATAAAATTTACAAAATTAATTTGAATTTTTTATAAAATATTTGATAAATTTTAAAAATATTTTATAAAATTTACAAAATTTATTTGAACTTTTTATAAAATATTTGATAAAATTTAAAAATATTTTATTAAATTTACAAAATTATTTTGAACTTTTTATAAAATATTTGATAAATTTTAAAAATATTTTATAAAATTTACAAAATTAAGTTGATCTATTTATAAAATAGTTGGTAAATTTTAAAAATATAATATAAAATTTACAAAGATAATTTTATTTTTTATAAATTAATTTATAAAATTATCTGATTATTAAATTCATTTTTTTGTAAATTGTATAGAAATTTTTTTATATTTATAAAATTTACAAAAGTTTTTGTATGTTGTATATTTATAAAAAAATTGTAAATAATACCTAGATTTTTGTGAATACAACCTGGTTTTTTTTTTGAGTGTGGTAACTCTTATGATTTGTTCATCTAAATTGTTTTTTGCTTCATGCAATTTTATATTTATTCAATTGTACAACCGTTTTTTATATGAAAGCGCATTAGCAAAGTTTTTTTTCGAAAATATGTACGAGTACATGGCTGGCTGGGCGTTTCTATGAAAAGACGGTTTTAATAAAAATTTGTGATTGCTTTATTTTTTGATTTATGTATAAAAGGAAAAAAATTTTTGATATATTTTTCATTACGCTTTTGAAAATGAACCCGAATAGGGTTCGAAAGCTAAAGCTTTAATTAGATATAAAAAAATAAAAAGAGCCATAAACGAAAAAAATTGTTTAATTTATAATTTACAAATGTTAAAATTACAGCAAAGGATGTAATGGCGCGCTCGATCCTCAATTCCTCACCTAGTAAACAAACATATTAAGGATCTAAATTAATCAGATGTCACAATCACATCTTCCGGATCAAATCTTGATGATGAAATGAAAGGGGGATATTGTTATAGTAAGTAGTTATAGTAAGATGAAAATGTTATGTACAAATAATGTAAATAGTTTAATATACGATTAAGGGACCTATCACACCAGGCGTCGGCGGTGGGCGTCAAATTTAAATATTTAACTCTATATTTTGCTTATGTAGTGATATCAAATTATAGTTTGTGCAAAAATATAAAATAGCGATTAATTTTTAATCGATACATTTTCTTAAAATTATAGTTTTTCTATAAAAATGTAAAGTTTGTAAATAGTTTTATGAATAAGAAGTTTATTTTTATTCAAGCTATGATTTTCTATCACTTCATAAGCATAAAAACGTGTATTTAAGTTTGACGCCCGCCGCCGACGCTTGGTGTGATAGGCCCTTGGAGTTTTTCTTATTTTAACCCGTAGAGTGAGCAGGTTTTGATATAAGCTGTGTTTCTTATTTCTGATCTAATTCATCTGAGTGCTAAAAGCCTATAAAGACTTTTCTTTTAACGACTCAGATCGACAAAATGGTTTCACTTTACTTAAATCGCAGATGCTCTCGCCCAATCATTTGTTTTCTATAGAAACGAAGGCATTAAATTATAATAATTATGAGAACAAAGCTAAAACTGAAATCTGTTTCTTATTTTAGACCGATTTGTTTTCACATTTCAAAACCTTCTCAAATCCGAAGTTCGTCAGTATAACAGTTCATTATACCAATTATAAAATCGAACACTAATTATTAACATATTAGTATAACACTATACACAAATACCGCATCCGCATAAACACATTTTTATAGTTTGTGTAAAGTAAACAGGTGAAGTATGTACAACTTTCGCAATTTGAAGAAAAAACAATATTTTAAAAATAAGAATGGTTCGACCACAATCTACTAATTTTAAAAAGGAAAAATTTGTCTTATTGAAAATCAATGGGAAATACTCTGCAAAATGTAATATTTGCCAAAAGATCTTGAGAAATACTGCTAGTTCGAGACTTAAAATTCATCGGTAAGCTTTTTCCTACAAATGAAAAGTATTAGTTTTTTATTAGGTTATATAAAAATTACAGCAAACGATGTAATGAGGAAGAAGGTTCCCTCAATACATGTTCTACCGAATCAAACCGTTCGAGGTCGATTGTTGAAGCTGTTGAATTGGAGATTGAGGAAATTTCAAACTTACCACTTGGTGGTACTGTTATTGCAGAAGCTAATGCGGTATGTTTTTGTTATTTTTGTATGTTTAGAATTTCATAATTTAAGATATACGAAATTATTTCGCCGTAGCGGGAGAAGATTTTGGTTAAACCTGTGTTTCTTATATGATATCCGATCTAATTCATCTGAGTAATAAATGCCTTTAAAGCTGTTTCTTTTATCCGCTCAGATTGATGCTAACGCTCAATTATTTATTTTTTATTTAAATAATTATTATGAGGACCAATCTGAATAATTGTATAAATTAAAAAAATAATGATTTTCGATCGTCAAATCGGAAATCTGTTTCTTATTTCAGACCAATTTGATTTCAGATTTAAAAACCTGCTCGATCTACGAATTTAAATAAGAAACACAGCTATAAGAAACAGCTTTCAGATATGTCGATCGAAAATAAATATTTCATTAACGTGAAAACTAAACAAAAATAAGAAACGGCACTAAAATTTTAAATTTATTATTTATCAATAAAAATTATTAATTTACAAATAAATTAATAAGACGTTTTATAGAATGAAATTTAATTTGATAGTTTCTTTAATCATTTAGGATCAAATTTGTTTTAATTCCAGTAAAATTTGAAATTAGAAAAAAAATCGCGTCGCGCGAAAAATAGATGTGGCAATGCCTTTAAGGGCCCCCACGAAAACACGTCAATGCGACAATTTAAATCGCAGTTTACTAATTTTTACATTTTTTTTTATTCGATCAACAACGGACGTTTCAAATATTAAGTGGAATTTTTTGAAAGGCATTTTAAAATTCGGACGATCAAATAAATAAAATTATTAATTTCAACAAATTTTTAAATATTGTAATGGCTTTCATAAACTTGAACTAATTTTTTATAATACCGTCGTTGAATTAATTATATTTTTGTGGAAAATCAGAAATTATGATTTAAAATGTTGAACCGACATGTTTTCACGAGGCAAGTCCTATAGTTAGAAAAAATCTTTTGATCGATTTTTTTAATGAACTGCGTCTGCGGTCCAACGAAAAGCAAAGAAAATCTATTTACTTTACTAATTAAATAAAATTTTCAGGACGGTACAGTAGAATTATTTAATTCTTCATCACAAGATACGATTACAACAACGATTTCCTCAATTGACATCGAAGGGTCGAATTCTTATACAACTCAAATTACTGCACGGCAACAATCATCAAGTACAACTACAAGAAACAATTCATCAACAAGTGCTAAAAGGTCCCAAGGGAATAGCTCAATAAGGCAGTTTATAGATTTAATTACTGAGAAAGAGAAACTTGATTTACACTTAGTCGTAGCAAAATTCTTCTTCGGATCAACAACGATTTCCTCAATTGACATCGAAGCGTCTCATTCTTATACAACTCAAATTACTGCACGGAAACAATCATCAAGTACAACTACAAGAAACAATTCATCAACAAGTGCTAAAAGGTCCCAAGGGAATAGCTCAATAAGGCAGTTTGTAGATTCAATTACTGAGAAAGAGAAACTTGATTTACACTTAGTCGTAGCAAAATTCTTCTTCGGATCAAATATAGCATTTAACTCTATTGAATCTCGGCATTTTTACAAGATGATCGAAAAATTAAGACCGGCCCGGCTTATGCTAAATTTATCCCCAGCAGAAAATTATTGTCAACATCGCTTTTGGATGAAATTTATAACAATTGTTTACAAAAAACTAAAATTTTATGTGATTCGGTTTTGCTAATCGACGGATGGAAAAATACGTCAAGCAATACCAAAACAACATTAACAATGCTCCACAATGCAAATGGTGATCGTGCGTTTGTGAATGCTTGGGACCTTGAAAGTGAAACAGCCGATCGTCTCGCTGATGTCGTATGTGAGTCTATCCAATTGGCAAAATCAAACTATAATACAAACGTGTATGCCGTGGTTTCTGATAATGCTAGTAATATGGTTCGAATGGGGAAAAATATGGTCCATATTATATGGCATTCTACATGCAACAGCCACATAGGAAATTTGTTTGCTGGTGATGTTATGGACACAAATTTGGTAAAACAGGTTACTGGGTTATTAAGAGAATTCAAAAGGGATATTTTGGATAAAGCTATTCTAGAAAATGGTGGTTCTCGAATGAAATTACCTCCTGAAACAAGATGGTGCTATCATCGTGATTCATTAGAAAGCTTCTTGAAAAATTTGCCTTATATGAGAAAAGTTATCCTCTTAGAAGAAATCCCAAAACAATTGAAGTCCACTATTATGTCAAAAATATTTGTCATTGATGAAATCAAAATCATGAAGGAAATTCTCGAACCGATTTGCAAATTAACCAACATTTGTCAAAACTCGAATACATCTATTGCTGACGCAGCTGAATTATGGTTAAAATTTAAATGGAACGACGATTTACTTACAACGATAGACTCTTCATTGAAAAATAAACTGATGAAATCTTTGAACGAGCGTAAAAAAATGGCACTTAATAAGTATACATTAACAAGTTACTATTTGCACCCAATATATGACAACAATTTATTAGTGGAAGAGCACATGAATATGATAAACAATTTTTTACTAAAACATCTAGATTGCGATGGATTAGAAAGTCTTAATGAATATAAAAATAAAAATAATTTTTTTGGCATGTTGCATGACAAAAAAATAAAAAAGGCAGATGTGTTTTGGGGTACGGCGTCGATGAAACATCAACAACTCTCAACACTAGCCTTAAAGTTATTAAACATTCCCGCTTCTACGGCCCAACTGGAACGGACATTTTCGAATTGGGGTTGGATACATTCATCAATTAGAAATGGGCTCACATTTGAAAGGTCAAAAAAACTCATACATGTATATGGCTCATTAAACCTTTGTAACAATAATAATAACTAAAGAAAAAATAAAGGAATTAATTAAATAAATAATTAAAGATTTTTGTAATGTTTCATTTTTGTTTATTTTTTAAATATTAAAATATTTGACGTTTAAAAAATTTCGAATCCATTTTTGTAGTGTTTAGTCGAATGCTTTATTCAACAATTAAAATTAACAGAACAATCGTTTTACGATTCAAAACCGAGGCGCAAGAAACTTGTTCTGTTAATTTGTCAAAAACTGTTGAGTATTCCCGATGGAAAAATGACATATGCTAAAAATAATATATCACGATAAATTGAATGGGTACGATTGACACCACGATGTTTTAATAGTTTATATCGTTCGGTAGCTAAACGCCTAACCGGTGTAATTAAATCGTTTAATTTGATTGCTGATATTATGTGTTGGATTGTACTGCAAAAAAAAAAAATAAGATAGAATCCAATTAAATGTTAATTAATTATTTTACATACTTTCGATTAAGTGTAGTTTGAAAAACTCAAAAACCGTGAAGTTGAAACACAATTAATTAATTAATTACAAGAAATTAAGGTATCAACACAACTTGTAAATAGTAATCTGTGTAACTATTTCGGATTAATTCACAGTTTAAAAACAGCGAAACATGGGGGCGAGTAGCAGGGACAGTAGAGACGCAACGATTTTCAACAACAACGTCAAGCAACACTACCTACAGTTAGTACAAATTTGGGTGACCGCATAGGAACATGATGATGGAACGAAATCTCGCCCCCCACTCACAACCGCCGATGGAAAAAATGGTGGAGGGGAATAATAATAGTTGTTTAGAGCTTTTCAGAAAAAAGATTTTGCGGTACCAGGAAATTTGTGTTGTCAATTGTGTCTCTTCTTACAGGTTGGAGCAGTAGATAAACTTTAAATTAATTGTATTGTCTTGTGCTAAATAAATTACTAAAAAATATATTACTAACAAATTTACTAACTAACTATCAACTACTTAGGTGTCTGGAACCGGGTTGAGTCTTTGTTGCTAACATTCCTTTCCCATCCCTCGATCTTGTTATATGTAAAAAGGTGTACGACGGCGGCCTGGCCAGGGGCGGATATCACAACTATTAGACTTATGTAGTTATCGATGTGGCGCCTTTCTTTACGGGGTTTGGCTTCATGAAGAATAATGGTGTCGTGTTGTATGTAAACATGGGGTATAGTGGTGTGGTATTCGCATTTATAATACGGGAGACTTGCTAAATGCTTGATCGTACATCTCAATCAATCAATACTTTCGATTAAGTGTAGTTTGATCAGTCAAAAGAGTTTTAATTAGCGGACTACTAAGTAGGTTGGTTGATTTTGTCGCCATAACATATACATTAGTGGGCCAGCGGCAGAATTTAGTCTCACATTATCCCACAAACAATCTATCTTTATTATGCGGTGCCCACTTAAAGGATTGCTTGTACCCTTTTCCTAGAAAACAAAAAAGTACCAAGTGCTGATTTTCTTTGGATCTTACGTTATTGAATAATTTCAAGCACTTCATAAGTATTTAATTTTCTTTAAAATTTAATTTAGTTTTCGGCAAAAGCGTGCTTTCAAGATCTATTGAGAGGCGTGAGCCTTTACATCTAACACCACGAAGGCGCGTTGTACAAGATGACGAGAGAAATCTCGTTCACTTGGCGAAACACATTAACAAAAGGAAATAATCAGGGTTAATAGTGTTAATAGTGTAGTTAGAAAGAGATAGGTAGGAATAGGTAGAATATTTTAGTAACGTAGATAGAAATAATAGTCAGACGATAGTTAGACTTTGATCGGACGTATAGCTCAGTGTTTTCGTGAAAAAAGGGCATACAATTGGATCATATAATTATCGGCAAGAAGTAATAATTGTAATTAAATAAAACATAGTGTCTCTCCTTTATTTACCACAAATTCAGAAGTGGGATAAAACAACCCATTAAAGTAATTTTTTGTTTATTAAAATCAAATGCGCAATAAAAAATACGTCAATAATGTAAATATAAAGTAAAAGAGTGAGAAGACAAAGAGCGACAACTAACAGGTTTAGTACAGTTGCTAAACGTAAGTATATTTATAATAAGTCAGGGTAGTCATTTTGTGGTGCTGTATCACACTTTTATATCACTAGTGGAGACTTTTTTGTGTGATGTGAAAAAATGGAGAAAGTCTACAAACGCATCCCTGCAAAATGAATTTTAAGGGGAAAATGCTGAATCAAAGTGATAAGTTGACGTTTCCACATAACCTCAAATATCATTATATGAACATTTTATACGAAGTGCTATTTATGTGGTGATAAACTAATACTCTAATGCAAAAGTGTTTATTATTTAAATAAAATGCATTTTTATTTAATACATTCGTTTCAATAGATCTTGTGTTTATTATTTGCTTTTATCATCAAAGCATATGAATACGAGTTCAATATGTTTTGTTTATATTTTTTATTGAAATGCAAATAATGGTCGGTGTTTGAACATTAAATTTTAAAAACCAAATATCAAATAAAGCAAAGGGTTTTCTAGTTATGTTAAGTTAAAAATGTATTTATTCTTTTGTTAATCAACAATTTTATTTTACACTTCGTATCACAGTAATTTTCATTCACTTTTTTAAAACTTTAATTTAATTGCTTTTGATCAAACTATAAAACTATAAGTCCATTTCTATTAGGAGGATGATTGTTTTTGTGAAATTAGTTATTCTAGGCTACTGTAAGTATAAGTTATCGCTGTTTATGTGACAAATAATTTTAGGTTTTAACTACTATAATTATTACTTACAACACTTTTTTATTGGAAAATATTTGCAAGTAGGCATCGTAAGTCTTGTTATATTTTCATTGCATGGATGAAACAAATGTTTCATTTTTTCACTAAAATTTGTTATCTCAAAAAATATTGGGCTAATCGTTTATTTTTTTTTTTAAATTAAAGTTTAAAATAAAATATATATAAATGGATATACAATAACGATTCGGGTAAGCACCGAATTCAATTAATAAGTGCTATATTGCAACGTAGAAATGAGTTTTATGTAGGTACCTATTTATTAAACTTCGTTACAGATCCATTTGCGTGTTACGGTACCGATTCAGAGTACCACCTTGATACAAGTGTATCTTCGGATTCTTCTCTGAATACCAACGCCTCGTCAAAAAATACAACTCAGACAAGAATGCGAAAGAGAAACATCAATAGTGTTACGCCACCTCTTGGTTTTGTAACCCTGTGTTCTGTTTGGTCTGGTGCGCACATACTGGTTGGCCCGTGTTACTGTATTTCGATAAACCATGTCGGTATTATGTAATGCAAATCAATTTGTTTGTATTTCAATACGGAACATGGGATTTCTTATTTTTTTTTTTTTGTTTTGGTGTTCATTACAATGAGTCAATTTACATTAGGTTGTAGTTACATGTTGTAACTACCTCGTACTTTTCCCCTTTACCTACGAAACCGGTTTATGATTGTCGCAACTTTTCAACAAAAATTTTAGCGTTGAACGAGTTGTGACACACTAATACTATCAAAAAGATAATATAAAAGTATACACGACGTTTTTCTTGCACATGCGCTATTCATTTATAATTTGGTTTCACCGTACAGGTTTAAATTGGTAAGTAATTATTTTTGGAAATCGATTTTGAATAATTTTTTAAATGATTTTATAACTTTTTTTTGAAATTTTAATAAAGTAATTAAAAATATATTCGGGAAAATGTATAAAACTGAAGAAAACAAGGATATTTGGAGCCGCCAGCAAACTCTAAAACTCATTGAATTATACAGGCGATCGGGTTGCTTGTGGGATCCGCTGGATATTAGCTTTACTTCGAAACCAAAACGAAGTGAGGCATTTAATAAAATATTAATAGAACTTAAAAAACTAAAACGCGATGTGTCCCTTAATTGCATTAAGGGTAAAATTAGAACCCTCCAAAGCCAATTGTCTAAAGAACGAACGAAAATAAATAATTCCAAACGGAGTGGTAATGGTGTTGATGAAGTCTATGTGTCGTCTTTATGGTGTTATGACGAACTTTCGTTCTTGCTATATTGTAACGATACCGAGCCCAGTTGTTCAAATATACATCCGGAACATGTAAGTTTATCCAATTTTATTTGTTATAATAAATTTTGGTTGATGTGTTGTTTATTTTATTTCCAGATTGGAATACAAGAACAGGAACCCGTAATAGATTCAGAATTTGGGCTCGGATCTACACAGAGTCGAAGACAAAAGGTAAATTACTGAAATAATTTTTTTTATAATAACTCAGCATTACGTTTATTTTGTTATACATGGGTACATTGAAGAAGTTTAGTGGACCAATTATCTAAATTAAAGAATATAAATTTTTTGTTTTGTATTTATGGTAAATGTTAATGTATTAATTCTCTTCATTTACTTCTTTACTTCTTTTTTACATAAATTTCATTCTTAATCCTATTTATTAACAAAATACGGTTAGTATTATTAACCTAATCTAATTAATAATTTATACTAAATAATATTATTTTACATATGTTATAATTATAAGGCTCCTTCATTAGTAAAATACTCCATCAGTTGAGTTCTAACAGATTCGCCAGATTTGGAGTTTTGTGAGTTAACACAAACATCTTTCATTTGATTGGTTTCATTTTCCACTTCATCAATTTGTTCAGCATACCAATGGCTTCTAGTAATTAAAAAATTGTGTAGTAAGCAACAACACTAAACAATTTTCTTTACTTTATCCTGATGAAGGTTAATTGGTTTCTGGAAAATCTGGAATCGGTTTGATAATATTCCAAAAGCCCGTTCAATGGTTTGTCGAGCTCGACTTAAGCGGCGATTAAATATTTTCTTACGTTCGTCTGTTGTTGTGAACGGATACGGTGTCATCATATGTTCTGACAAGGGAAAGGCATTATCTGCGATAAACATATGAGGTAATAACCTTGCATCACCGATATAGGTTTTTGGCGGCAAATATTTATTTGGTTGTTGGATAACGTACATTAAATCTGAACGCTGTAATACACCACCATCGCTTATTCTGCCATTGCATCCAATATCAATAAATGTAAATCTTGCGTGGGCATCAGCTAGGGCTAACAAGACCACACTATGAAAGCCTTTATAATTTTAAAATAAATTAGCATTTTTATTTAATGGTCTGAAAGCTATATGCTTCCCAGCTTAGTCTTTAGTATGTGAACTCCGGGTACCAGGCGACCCCCGGTTTAAAGTAGCCTTCCCACAGTATACCGATCTCTGCTGTGGGTGACTTTCATTTCTCGGATACTCGTGGGATTCAAATGGAAACCGAATTTTAAAAAAACATAGAGGGTGATGCCTCTTTAAAAGCATCAACTTCACCAGCTGTTGAGCTGGGTCTCCTAAGTTATGATGGAATGGTAGATGCCACAAGGGCCACCACTCTTGATTATCTTAACGTCCGGACCAAGGAAAAAGAGGAACAGTCCACCTCTTCTACTACGGACACCTTCTGTGATGACAACATAAGTGTAATCTCTCAGTTATCGGGCACCTCAACCATTGGTGTTGATATTGGGAACATGTCCCTCAACGCCGGGGAATGGGTTAAGCTCAACTCCTTCGAAAGAAGGCGTTTTAAAAAGGGGCTCAAGGAAGGCAAAACTAGAGAAGAGGCTCTAGCTGCTGCTAAGTCCGCGACCCCTCTGAAAGCACCCTCGGGGCCTGTTGCTCCTACCCTAGACAAGAGGTCTGGTGGTAAGCGTGAGGTCTTTCGAGGTTGCTCCGGAACTAAACAAACCACCTGCCAAAAAAGCAAAAGAAGGGCCTTGGTGGAATGAACAGCTGGCTAAACTTCGTAAGAAGGTTAGGAAATTATTTAATAGGGCAAAGCATTCCAATGAGTGGAATGAATATAGGCAAGCCCTAACCAGTTACAACACAGAACTAAGGCGTTCCAAACGCCTCACGTGGAGGAAAAACTGTGGAAATATCGAGGATATACCTACAGCTGCTCGACTCCATAAAGTTCTAGCTAAAGATCAGTCCAACGGGATTGGGCTTCTTCTGAAATCCGATGGTAGTTATACATCAGGTCGCAAAGAGTCACTCGAAACCCTGCTTCAAGTGCACTTTCCGGGCTGCACTGTTTGCGACACAAATACAATCACTAACTCCATATCTGGTACACACATGGGTGTAAATATGGGTTGGGTTAATAGTTTATCCGGTAAGCTTTTTACTCCGGATAAAGTCAAATGGGCCATTAACTCTTTTCAGCCTTTCAAGGCTCCAGGAGGGGATGGAATCTTCCCAGCCCTCCTCCAAAGGGGCCTGGACTTGATTACCCCTGCTCTGGTGGCCTTGTTTAGAACTAGCTTCAATTGGGGTCACATACCACAGGCTTGGAGTCAAGTAAACGTGGTTTTTATCCCAAAGCCTGGCAATCGGCCATGTGAACTTCCTAAGTCCTTTCGACCTATCAGTCTTACATCGTTTATTCTCAAAACCATGGAACGACTTATAGATCTTCATATCAGAGACTGGTTAACTGCAACCAGACCTCTAAATCCAAATCAATTCGCCTATAGGAAAGGCAAATCCACAGAGGGTGCGCTGCATCTACTTGTCACCAAGATTGAAGCAGCCTATCGCTTGAAAGAAATTGCTCTGTGTGCATTTCTGGATATTGAGGGAGCTTTTGACAATACTGGATACGACTCAATTGCTAGGGCAATCAAGCGTAGAGGTATTGACGATCCGACTAACCACTGGATTAGTTCCATGTTGGTTAGTAGGAAGATTACATCTAAATTAGGTAATGAGTCAGTCACGATTACGGCAGCAAGAGGGTGTCCGCAGGGCGGTGTCCTGTCCCCTTTGCTGTGGTCACTCGTGATCGACGAGTTGCTTGATAATTTACATCTACTTGGGTATGATGCCATTGGTTATGCGGACGATTTGGTTATCATAGTCTCTGGAGGGCATGAACGTACGATGTCCGCCAGCATGCAACAGGCTTTGCTTGTTATTTCGAATTGGTGCACTGGGAAGGGCCTTTCGATTAACCCTAGCAAAACAGTCCTGGTGCCCTTCACCAAAAGACGTAATTTGAACCTTGGTTCAATTAGTCTAAATGATATAAATATCGGATACTCCAATGAAGTCAAATATCTGGGTGTTGTCCTAGATAAGAAACTAACTTGGAACTCTCATATTACTTCAACTACCGAACGCGCGGCCAGGGCCATGTGGGCCTGCCGGCGTATGTTCGGCAGGACCTGGGGCCTGAACTCAAAAATGATTTACTGGATGTACATCATGATAGTGAGGCCAATTGTAACATATGGGGCAATAGTTTGGTGGCCTAAGGTACAGCAAAAAGTTATTATGAACAAGCTGACCTCATTACAGAGACTAGCATGTCTCGGAATTACAGGTGCTATGCGCACCTGCCCTACGGCGACAATGGAAGCTCTCATCGGGCTCACTCCACTTCATATCCACGTCAAAAAATCAGCTGCTACCTGTGCAGCTAGATTGAAGCTAGTGAATCAATACAGTCATGATGACCATATGGGTCTCCTGGACATTTTGAATGAACTTCCAGACCTGAATATGTTCTTTAGTGTCCCGGACGTTATGCCGAAAGAACTCTGCTTTGGCAGGAATTTCGTGGTAACAATCCCCGATAGAACAGACTGGGATACTGGGTTACCTCAGATGGAACCTAACAGCCTAGTCTGGTACACTGATGGATCAAAAATGGATAGTGGAGTCGGCATTGGTGTCTTTGGACCCAATCACAAAATATCGAAATCACTGGGTACTTACCCCAGTGTTTTTCTAGCCGAAATTCACGCCATCGAAATCTGCGCTTCTACTATTATGACCAAAGGTTTTAAAGGCGCATCCATCCACATTTTGTCTGACAGCCAAGCAGCACTGAAAGCATTGGCTTCTAACTGCCTGGATTCCAAGTCGATTCAAAGTTGTTATAAACTGCTACAATCTCTCTCTTGCCAAACAAAGTAAGGTTGTGGTGGGTGCCTGGTCACATGGGCATCACTGGAAATGAGATAGCCGACGAACTTGCACGGGCAGGCTCGTCGACTACACTCATTGGCCCTGAGCCTTTTTGTGGTATCCCGTGGGCTTCTGCAACCTACACAATCAGTAAATGGGAAAAAATACAGTGCTTGACTTATTGGAACTGTATTCCCGGCCTTAGACAAGCCAAATCTTTGATCAGACCATTTCACCACAAAAATTTGGCGATCAATTTCAGCAAAGAAAATATTAGGAAACTTGTGAGTTTTCTCTCAGGTCACTGTAACCTGAGATATCATTTGAACAAAATGAACCTGTCCACAGAGACGGAGTGCCGACTCTGTTTGGAAGAGACAGAAACCGCAGAACACATACTATGTGAGTGTGATGCTCTGTGCACAAGGAGGTGGATTCATTTTGAAGAGAGGTATCTGACCCCGGAGAAATGTAAATTGGCCTCTATAAACAGCATTCTCGCCTTTATTAGAGAGGTGGAGAAGCTCCTGGAGTAACAGTACCCAACAGCACAAAAGATCTTTTAGGTCGCAGTGCTAGCCGCTTTTGGGCAGGGTCAAAAAAAAAAAAAAAAAATATGCTTCCCATCTAAAGCACCCAAACAATTTGGAAACTGCCATTTATATTTAAAATCTTCTGCAATTTTGACCCACTCTACGCAAATGCCTTAGGAAAGGTATCATTACTATTATTGTCCATTTTGATTCAAGAAATTAGACAAATAATTCAACAATTATCACAACAACAAAGTCAACAATAATTATAAATATTATAAATTCAATTAATAATATTTATTTTAAGAAGAATTTATATTTTTACTGACAACGGAACACGATTTAATTTATTCAATACTTTTCCATAGATAAAATACAAAATGGCTATTTTACACATATATAAATATATTGCAACGTGTAGTTACAATATGTTGTGGGAATTGCGACACAATGTAGATGCACGGTGTTGTGGTTACAACATGTAACTACAACCTAATGTAAATTGGCTCGATGTACATTAATTTGATCAATACACCTGTCCCTTGATTAACACGGTAATTACGTTCCGCCAAATTACCGTGTAACTCAAAACCGTGTTAATCGCGACTAATATACCAGTCCCTCGATTAACACGGTACTTGATTAACGCGGTGAAACTTCTGTGCGTGTTAATCAAGACTTTGTCTCAATTCGTTGACCGTGTTAAATCAAATCCGTGTTGATCAGGTGCCGTGTTAATCGAGGGACAGGTGTATATGGTATTAGTGCGTTTGTTTACTACTCGAGTATGAAATATATATTTTGGGCTCTCTCGTTTCTTTTTTTTTTTTTGGTTCGCTGGTGATGACTGAGAGATTGGTGATTGTTCAAGGGGGGGGGGGGGGGGGGTCGTCGTCGTTGGGATTGTCATGCGGGCGTCCTTCCATACCCGATTGGCATCGGTAGCCGCCGCGACTAGGAAACAGCATCCCAGTAGGCTGGCCGATGAGGGGAGGCCCGTGTGGCAGTCACGGCGATGATCGCCTGGAATTGAAACTGTCACTCCGGATCGATCACTCCCGGTTTATTATTTCTTTAGCCGCTGAGGCCGTGGCAAAAATAATTTTCAATTTCCATTCCTTTCCAATTTTTATTCTTCATGCGGTTATTCAAGCATGGGAATGTGTGAAAACCCTGTAACGAACGGATGGATTCCGTTCGTTCCAGTGGGACACGCCAGTCATAGTTACGTCATTTATTTTTAATAGGGAGTTTATTTATTTGAGAGAATATTTCGTGAGAAACGAAAAATAAATGATAAACTAAGACCCAGATAGATGAATTTTTTCTTATATAAAAAAAACAAAAACTTAATGGAATCAACCATATTTTTGATAATTTTTGTTGCTGATCATACAAATTACTGTCCAATGATATGCCGTGATTCTATTTCAGTTTAATTTAAATTTTTCATGACATCGCTTCTTCAACGAGATTTCTGATCGTAGAATTAATACATCCATTGTCTAATAGATGGAACCGGTATTCATTAAAAGGTTAAATTTTTTTTGAGAGAAAAGTACTCAAATTGGATATTGTGACACACACATATCGGTGTTCATGATTTTACATACAAATGGTTCGTGTTTGTCTTTTATTGGTGAATTATGTGGCGCGACAATTTTTGTTTTTGTATTGCGCGCAGTTTGTTCGGATTTTGTGTGTGTGTGACTAATATGCTATAGTCAATTTCTGGTTGAGTGTTGGAATGACGAGAGAGAGAGAGAAAGAGAGGGAGAGAGAGACAAAGGGAGCTGAAGTACAATTTTATTTTTGTGTTTTCGCTTGAAAATAGAAAAATAAAATCAGTCGAGGAACGGATTTTGACTGGAATGAGTCAAGTTTGATTAAACTCTAATTAAAATTGTTAAAATAAAATCAAAATCTAATTAAAAATTGTTAACATAAAACAAAAATCTAGTTAAAAATTGTTACGATAGAACTAAAATCTAATTAAGATTGTTAAAATATAAAACTAAAATTTTATAAAAATTGTTATAATAAAACTAAAATCTGAATAATTTGTTTGAATTGTGGCTGAGCGGGTGCTTTACTCGATATATCATTGGATACAGTTTTGCGGGTGCGCTACACGTTATTGTGGATACAGTTTTGCGGATGTTTTGCTCGTTGTTGTGGATACAGTTTTCGGTGTCACTACGTTATTGTTAGATACAGTTTTCGCTGGTTGCGATATATCATTGGATACGGTTTCGCTGATTGCGATATATTATTGGCTACAAACATCGGTGGTGATACATTATTGGGAATACAGTTATTGATGTCGAACGGTCCATTCGAGCATGAGGGTTGGCAGCCGTGACGAAAGAACCAGATAGTTAGGTAAACTGTTAAAAATTCTAATATATATTTTCAATCTTTAAATTTTGATTAAATTCAGATAGTTAAGTAAATTGTTAAAAACTTTAAGATATATTTTCAATCCTAACTTTCAATTAAATTTACATAGTTAAGTGAACTTTTAAAAACTTTAATATATATTTTCCATCTTTGAATTTTCGAGTAGATTTACATTATTTTGATTAGTTGTTCATTGTAATGTAAATTTTTTTTTTGCACATGGCATTAATCTTTGTGATTAATTGTTTATTTCGTTACACACATTAACGTTCACATATGTCCGTTCTATAATGTATGTTTTTTTTTATTAAATTATATTTTTCTTATATATATTATTAAATAACGCTTATTTCAGTTTCCTTTCTCTCTCTCTCTCTGTCCAGCCCCACGAAAGCCTTTTGGCTCCAATGGTCTTTTTAAAGACTCCGCAAAAGAAAATATTTTATATACGGTCAGCTTTCGTATGGTCCTCTTCTCAGATTTTTTTTTCTCCTCCTTATTCTTGAGGTGATAATGATGTGTTAGGTCATTTTTTTATGGGGAGTGAGGGGGGACACGACCCTCGCTCGTCCACCGTCTGATACTTTCTGGCGGCGCTGGTCTCTGCATGGCTCGTCCGCATGTCGGGGTGTAGATGGCAGCATGGCATATGTGTGGTCCAGGGGGGGGGGGGGGGTCGGCCGTCAAAGCTTACACGATCTGGTCAACACTTCCTCCTCATTGTCTAAACAGCCGCGAGGGGGGGTGTTCTCTTGGATCGTTGTTAAGTGGTCATCGCGCGCTGGGGTTTGTCTCCGTATGTCCCACCCGGTTTATTATTAGCTCTCCACACGTATCCGATAGATCCTTTCTTTTGCCTCTGTTGCGTATTTTTTTTTTCTGCGATGCGGTTATTCAAGCATCCGAGCAAGTCTGACAATCCCCACGCCCATGGTAACCTGAGTCTAGCCGACTACATATACCGCAGTCAGACCTCTGTTCGGATGATCTGTTAACGAGGACCTTGTGTCCCGTTACAAGCCCACGCCGCACCGTGAGCTCTAGCTAGCTACTATACCGCATCAGACCTCTATTCTCATGTCTGTTAACGGAATCCCT
Organism: Tipula vernalis; assembly: GCA_958295665.1. Classification (NCBI taxonomy): domain Eukaryota; kingdom Metazoa; phylum Arthropoda; class Insecta; order Diptera; family Tipulidae; genus Tipula; species Tipula vernalis. The sequence continues at coordinate 319,854,396 of OY282559.1, forward strand.
GTTGGGATTTCGTTACAGTATATAGGATCGGGTTGTATCAGTCGGGTCGAGAAGAAGAAATTTAAAAATCGATAGGAGCGGGAGTATAGGATCGGGTCAAGGATCGGGTTATATCAGTCGGGTCGCTGCGCTCCCGTCGCTTCGCTCCCCAGTTAGAAAAGAAAAAGTCAGTTTATAGGAATTTAAAAATAATAATAATATACATAATATACACAATCATCTTCATTTTCTATAGAAACATAATTGAGAATTTATAAACTTTTAGAAAAAACAAGATTTTGTTGAAGTTAATAATAAAACTGCAAAACTTTGTAAAACAAAATTTTAAAATTACAAGATTTTGAATTTGTAAGATTTTATTAAATGCAAGATTTTGTGCTTGCATGATTTTATAATGCAAGATTTCGGGGCGCTCCCACCTCGTGCACAACTTTCATACTCAATTATTAGTCATTGACGCCCGTCATCCCGGGCTTCTTGTAAGATATAATAATATGTACCTATTGTTAATTTTTTAATTCACAGCGCCTCGATCGAAACTATCATTTAATGAGTACGGTTGTATAATAGCTCTAATAAAACTTACCATCAACAATGTAAAAGAAGTGTTGGAAGAAAACTTAAAAAAATCGCTTGTTGAAATACTAAAAAGATCTTCTCAAAACAAGATTCGCGAAGACTTAAAAATGAACTAAAAAACGGGAAATTCTGATTTTCGGATAATCGGCTTTTCAACCCTATCATTTTCCAAATAACATTGCAAGTGCAACGGATATTTTTGACATTCTGCAAGCATTTCCCATTGGAACAGGTAAGTTTAAAAGTTATTTTAATCAATTTCAAATATTTTCAGATGGAGAAAATTGAAGCCGTGGTTGAAAAATACCAACAAATTTTGAAAACCAGCTTGTGTTCCCCACCAACATTTGCAATGAAGAAGGGAATTCCGAGTGCGAGATTTTTGGCAAAAATTGGAGACGACGACAACATGTTGCTGGGATTTCTCCAAGACGCAGGAATCATTAATAAGGCGTTACTATTTTGACAACGGAAAATGTAATAATCCAACCACATCTTATTTTAAGAGGGCCATCAAAATCGGCGGTTTCATCATACTCAATTTATATTGATAACAACGAAGTACCGTTATCTCTGGAAACTACAAGCTTCGAAGCATTTATCACACTATTTAAAACATTTTTTGTTTTCAATTGTCATTATCCTTCGGACTGCGAGTCGTTCTTCCTATTCGTTCAGGAGGCGTTTTTCAAAATGAATGAATGACAGCTCACACCAAAATTGAAGGAACTTAAAAATATGTTGGGGTGCTAACTAATGTACTACTAAATTTTAAGAAAATATCTTATTGTTTTATTATGTATATATATACAGGGTGCGACATATGTTCGTTGACTATTTTTAACGACCGAAAGCATAATGGAAAAATACCGTCAGGAAAAAACGCCTTTGTGTGTATACGGCGTAGTATATGTAGAACGTAATATACATAAATAATCCTCAGTTAGTCAGCAGCAGTAGAGTAGTCAATATGTCAACGCATCGCCAGACTATTATTGACTTGCATTTACAAGGAAAGAGAAACTACGAAATAGTTCGCGAGTTAAAATCTTTAAAAATTTCAAAACAATTAGTGTCAAAAACAATTATTCGTTATAAGGAACTTAATACCTTAGAAAACCGTCCTAAGTCCGGCCGCCCGCGCTCAACTTCTTTATCACGGAATATTAAATGTGTACGTGCTCGTATTCATAGGGACCCGTGTCGTTCATCAAGAAAAATGGCTGCAGAATTGGGTATAAGTGACCGGTTTATTCGACGAATTTTAAAACAAGAACTTGGATGTAAGGCCTATAAAAAAACGACGGGACAATTTTTATCTACGACGCAGAAGAAAAATAGACTACATAGTTCGATGCCGACGACTAAAAACTCGACTCGCAAACAACAAGCACGAACAAATTGTTTTTACTGATGAGAAACTTTTTAGTGTCGAGCAAATATTGAATCGCCAAAATAACCGTGTGTGGGAAGCTAAGCGACAGGAAAGTCTAAAAAAAATTACTCGACGTCAAGGCGCTCCTGGAGTTATGGTTTGGGCCGGAGTAACTACATGTGGACGAACCCCCTTGATATTCATTGAAAAAGGGGTTAAAACAAATGCCAAAGTCTACCTTGACAACGTTTTAAAAAACACTGTTAAACCTTGGGCAGAAAAACAATTTCCAAAAGGTTTTTGGATATTTCAGCAGGACTCAGCGCCGTCACATAAGGCAAAAATTGTTCAGCAGTGGTGCAAAATAAATTTTCCTGATTTCATTACTTCCGATGAATGGCCATCTGCGTCGCCAGATCTTAACCCAATGGACTACACCATATGGAGCATTCTAGAGGCAAAGGTCAACAGCAAAAATTACTTAAACGTGGAGTCTCTAAAAAAGTGCTTGCTAGCTGAATGGAACAAAATTCCTCAAGAGATCATACGTTCTGCAATAAATGATTTCCCACGCAGATTATAGGCTTGCATTAAGGCTAAAGGCGATCATTTTGAATAATTTCTTTAATTTTGTAATTTTAATTATTTATGTTTTAAATGTCAATAAAATATGTCTTGATAAGTTAAACGGCCATGTGTATTTTTTTAATTTTTTGGAGTCAACGAACATATGCCGCACCCTACCCTGTATATATATATATATATATATATATATATATATATATATATATAGATATACAGTAGAATCGCGTATAACGTACACGCGATATAACGGACGCCTACTTTATAACGTACGAATCCACAAAATCATGCAGTTACAGACAAATTTTCATTAAATTCTCTCTCGATATAAAGATCGTCGTTATAAGGATATAACGTACGAATATATTTCTCCCTAAAATGATTTACCTAGTAATATTCTCTGGAAATAACGTACGATGTTCTAAAACATATTCAAGAAGAAACAGAAGTTATGCTATAAACGCACATTACTTTATTTGGATGCGATTGAAAACTTTTGTTCCTACTACGGATAGATAATTTTTTCGAAAACTTACGGGACTTTCGTTAGTAAGGTCAATAAATTATTCAGTTAGTGCGTGTCTACTGAAAAATAAGGTACAATAAAATAGTTGTCGATTAAAAATAAAGTTAAACTATAATTAAAATTGGTAAAGTTGTTTTTCACACAGTAACAAATTAGCATTAAGTTAAATTATTTGACTAATTTCAATAATTTCAGCGAAATGCCAAACGTGGTAAATAAATCGAAAAGAAATGCGATTTCTATTGAGACGAAATTAAAAATTCTACGGGAAATCGACGACAACAAAAAAAGTTATAGTGATGTTGCTCAAATGTTTGGATGCAGTAAAGGATCAGTAGGCGATATCGTTAAAAACCGTAACTCCATCGAAAATTCGTCTTTTGTAAGATCGCGAATGAAAATGCGGAAAGGAAAATACGAAGACCTCGTAAAAAGTTCTCATCAAATGGCTATCTGTTCACAGACAGAATAACATAAATATTAGCGGGTCTTTGCTTAAAGAAAAGGCTAAGCAGTTTGCAGAAAAAATAAAAATTCGCGACTTTAAGGTGAGCGATGGGTGGTTTGATCGCTTTAACCTTTGTGTGCGTGGCAAATTTTTCTTCATTTCCGAGGTGGCTAAGGTACATTTGTACCTCCATACGTTTTGTATGGAAAATGCACTAATAAGTAGATTTTTTCCGCACGAATATTGTTTATCATCTAAATAAAATGAAATAGCAATATCCAATCCAAGTATGGTAGAAAAGAAAATCATTGAAAACAAAAACAAAACACAAATAATTAAAAGTAGCGGCAAAATTACCGTAATTTGCTTTTGTTTTTTTATTTTGTTTCTGTTTGATTTATATTATAACACAATCATTCACTCAGTCTTTTATTTAACTTGCTGTGCAATACATTCCAGTGGTTTGCAGTGAAAAATAAATAATTGTGAAGTGAATAAGTATACTTATACATAAACAACATATACTTTACACCTATTTAGAGAAACTAAACGCAAATTAGTATGAACGAAATATCACAAGCAGAATACAGTCGGTAAGTCTGATAATTTGTATCTATGCAACGTAACACTATTATTCCTCTCCGTTTTAGGCTTACTTATGATCAACAGCAAGCCTACTTAATCGCGCTTTTTAATGAGGAAAACAGCGACAGCGACAATGATTTTGAAAATGATGGCACCGAGGACGAATGGGTTCCATCACCTCGATCAAATGATCTCGATATGGACGATATATCCGATGCCGAAAATGCGTATATAGCTCAGGACAATCAAATCGAGTTTAATGAAAACGTACCAGACGAATATGAACCAGCTGACGATTCTGATGATGACGCTGCAAATTCTAGTGTGAGTGCCTCATCAGGTTCCGATTTTGTGGCTAAAGATGGTACAATTTGGAGAAAAGTACCACCGACAACTACTCGAACTCAGAAGCATAATATTTTGCGCCAAAAGTCTGGACCAGTTTTATCCACAAAACAATTATCCATCGCTGACACATTCAAATGCATTTTTTCTGAAATGATGGTGGACATAATAGTACGTGCAACGAATCGAAAAGCTGACCGAACGTTTGCAAAATGGAATGAAGAGAATCCGGACAAAAATACCAGAAGTTGGAAACACTTGACTTCAAAAGAGTTCTACAGTTATATCGGAGTGCTTATAACAATGGGTATGCATCACTCAAATTCCGAACATCACAGCGTTCTATGGCGTTCAGATTCATATCCTTTATACCGAGCGACCATGTCAAATGACCGTTTTAGGAGCTTATGTCGGTTCATTCGATTTGATAATGAAGCCACCCGAGCTGAACGGTTACTTACAGATAAAGCAGCTGCCATCACGGATATCTGGTTGATGCTTAATGACAATTTGGCATCAAAATATGTGGCATCCGACTGTGTAACCGTCGACGAGCAACTGTTTCCTTATAGAGGTAGAACAAGATTTACACAGTACATTCCATCTAAGCCGGCCAAATATGGTTTGAAGATATTTTGGGTTTGTGACGCAAAAACATCTTATCCCATAACCGGCCAGCTGTATACTGGAAAAGGGCCCGGTGGACCGGAAAGGGATCAAGGGCAACGGGTTGTTCGGGATTTATGCTATCAATTTAAGGGTTCAGGCCGCAATATAACAATGGATAATTTTTTCTCTGCTTTGCCCTTGGCGCGTTTGTTGTTGTCGTGGCAGTTGACGATGGTGGGAACACTGAAACAAAATAAAACGTACATCCCAACCGAAATGAAAAAATCAAGTACTAAGACCGAATTTTCGTCCTCATTTGGGTTCAGCGATGATGGAAAAGTTAGCCTTTGCTCATATGTCCCAAAAAAAAACCGTATTGTTACTTTGCTTTCAACAATGCATACCACTATCAACACGGATGGTCCCAAATGCAAACCCGAAGCGATAATATACTACAATTCGACCAAGGGAGGTGTCGATAGCATGGATAAAATGCTAACGCACTACACTACAAAACGTAGGACGCTTCGGTGGCCACAAGCAATGTTTTACAATATAATAGATGTAGCTGCCCTTGCAACGTATATAATTTATTCGAAAAATAATCCGTTTACTTCCAAGTCTTCGCACAGTCGACGCACCTTTCTTCAAGACCTAGGCAAACAGTTGGCGATGCCGACTATTGAAGAACGAGCTACAAATCAAAAAGTTATGGCTCAATTTTCACCCCGCTCTGGAATACAATGCATGATGGGGCGCCCGGTAATCGTTGTTCATCAATCGAGCTCGTCTGTTCCTAGAACTGGAAGCCCACATGTTGGAAGCTGTTATGTTTGTCGAACGGTTTCATCATTTCAACGCAAAACACGAAAAAATTGTTCGGTCTGCAAACGGCCGATTTGCAACGAGCACTCAGAAGCAATAACAAAATGTAATGAATGTATATTATAATAATAATTTTTTAACCTATGTTCACTTTTTTCAAATAAAATGGATTCATTGAAGAAGCTTTCATACTTATTTTTTATAGGTACAAATGTACCTTAGCCACCCGTTAAAGTGGTACTGTTCCATTTCCGCTAAAAACACTTTTTTTTTACTCTACAAGATTGTTGGAAATAGCTTAATCTTACGTAAGAATACTTAGTTGAGGCTAAATAAAATTGATAGGTGTGTAGCTGAATGTGAAACTTACAAATTATTGAATTATAAACGCAAAAGGTACAATTGTACCTTGCCACGCACATAAGGGTTAAACAAAGGCAATCTGTTTCTTTTAAAATGGTGGTAGGTGAAAAATCATCGGCCGACGTTAGCAAGCTTTCAAACTGGATTGAAGACAAACTTCCTGGATTCCGAAGTAAATTCAAAGATGAGGACATCTTTAACTGTGACGAAACAGGTTTGTTTTTTAAGCTAATGCCAAATCGAACAATGTGACTAAAAAACGATGATTGTGCGGGTGGAAACCTGAGCAAAGAACGTGTCACAGTCCTCTTAGGAGCAAACTAAATGGAACTGAAAAGTTACCAGTATTGGTTATTGGGAAGAGTTCTAAGCCCCGTTGTTTTAAAAATATAAGAACCTTGCCTGTATTGTATAAAGCAAATAAACATGCCTGGATGAATGGTGCAGAATGGGAAGATAATATTAGAAAACTCGACCAAAAATTTACGTACCAAAATCGAAAAATTTTGCTTGTCATTGACAATCGCCCTGCACATATTCCGTTGCCCGGCTTAAAATCGGTAACTATTGAATATTTACCTGCTAATGTTACCTCAATTGGTCAGCCAATGGACCAAAGGATTATCCGGAATTTTAAAGTATGGTATCGTACACTTCTGGTAAGAAAAATGATTCAAAATATGGAAAATCATGACGAAAATAAAATCACACTACTCGATGCAGTAAATTTTACAAAGAAGGCGTGGGATTTAGTTACAGTTAACACAATTGCAAACTGTTTTCGAAAATCTTGGAACCTAAGGCTAGTTATTAATATCGATGATGATATTATTGATATCGTTGACGATATCACTTTAGAATGGAGAAATTCATCCATTTCCTTCGGCACGCCATTCAATGATTATGTTGATATAGACAATAATTTGCCGGTTGCAGCACAGATCAGCGATGCCGATATTGTGACTTCAAAAAATGAATAACACGAATTGTTTAAACTAAATTTTGTTATGAACATATTATGTAGCTTCCGAAATTACGTACCAAAGTCTAAAATATTTATCGCAGGAATATATTTCGAAAACAATAATGCCTCTGGGTTTACAGGCTGAATTTAAGGAAAAATTATTAATCTGGCGGAAGGCAAAGGTATTATAGAGGAAAGCATCTCGCGTAATTTAATTATTATTTACTATATTTTTTAACAATTACAGTATAATATAGAAGATGAAACACTATTGGCCACAACAAAAATTTTTGAATAGACGGAGAAACCTATCTCACGTGCAAATCTAACGCCTCTTTAAAAGTAAGTGCCTTTTATAAAAGGTATATTTTCCTGAATTTCAGTTATAAATAAATCTGTGGTCATAAATCAGAATGGCTTAAGTGTCAAATTCGCATTTTTCAGGAAAACGTATTTAAAATTAAGCGTCTTTTAAAATTGTTTGAGTTTTTTGAATTCTTGCTTTTATAAATGATTTTTACGGTTGTTTGAAATTACTGAAACATTACAAAAAATTGATATGATTTGAAATTGAATCTGGAGATTTCGAATTTGAGATAATACTTAAAAGGGGTTACCTCACCTTAAGCTTCAACGATTTGTGACCACAGACATATAAAGTTGAGTTAAAATCGTGTTTTCACAAACAGTTCAATCTATGTATTCCGGTTTAATGAATAAATTTTATGGTCAAAGCTATAACAATGTTATTGTTTCATTGAACATACGTATAATAATTTCTCATTAAACCGGAAAAACCTCTCGATACACTATACTCATTTTGCATCACCTACTATTGGTCAGATAAATATAAATTTAATAGTAAATTTTACATAGTTGGAAATTTATTTAGAGGCTTAGGGCTACAGAAGTAAGTATCTACCTCAAAACAGAGTCCAATACTGGAACGATATTTTAATAAAAATTAATTCAATTTTTACTAACTAAGATATACGAAGTGTTTTAGCTAACAACATTAACGGACAATTTATTACAACATTTTTTGAAGAAAATTCCTCTCTGTAAAATACACATCGTCAAGAAATTATTAACATTATTATAGAAGAAGTCAATAAGAATACTATTGATTTAAAACCGTGCGATTTTTTATACATTTTAAACCAAATTATTGAAATATTTCCAACGGAAAGAGAAGTGCAGGTAAACGTATAATTCGGTATTTCGGAGTTTCAAAGTATTGATGCTTAAGCATTTAATTACGATCACCTAATTTTCAATATATCCTAATTTTAAACGACTAAACGGATCATAGCTCAGTATTAAAAAGTATTACGGAGATTCTTTAATTTTTGTAACTTCAGGATTACTATTACATCCCAAGATGGCAAAACAAGAAAAATCCATCGGGTAAATTGTACGATAAATATATGAATATTAAGGCCAAAAGAAAAACACTATCACAACCATCGTATATTTTAAATTCCAAAGTTGAAAGTACAAACGGAGAAGACGAAATCGACGAGACTATCTCAGAGGCATTGAAGACGTTTTTAAAAAGAGAAAATAACAATTCGGAAGATATTTGCAACAAATGGGAGAAAACGTGCGTGATTAAAAATTAAAAGAGAAAGCAGAATTTTTATTGGATTGGCCGAAATTTAAACACTCAAAAGCAACTGAATTGGTAACAATTTCAAAGATGCTGTAGTATAACTTTAAAAATACTTAATTCAATTATTTACAGATCGACCCTTGCTGTACCAAAATAAAAAACTGTGTTTATTCTCTAAATGGGATCATTTTAAAACTAGATTAAAACAATATTATTCAGTGTCAATTAACAACCCTTCATGTCGGCAAACATTCAATAAAATTAATAGCGCTATAGTAATATTGGCAAGTAATGTAATTTATCTAATAAAATAATATTTTTGTAAAACAAATTTGCTCTATTAGATTTTGAAGATGTGATCATTACATTGCTGCTGAATTCAGTCATTCTCCCAACGGCACGCTTTAAGAATAAAATTACAAAAATTAATAAAAAAGCAAGAAATTGAAGATATCACATATAAATTACTACAATATAAGTATAACCCTGCAACCACTCATAATCGGAGTTTGCGGAAATCTAACCAACATTACACAATTTTATGTTTATTTTGATAAAATTTTGTACCAATCCAATTCTTTCCTGGAGTGTTTAGATTCATGTTTCAAACTATTTCAAGTCTTAAATTTAAAATATCCCGCAGCTTGTATAGGAGTTTGGAATTTAATACAAAAATATTTCTATAAAATTGAAACAAAATTTGATATAAAAAGTCCAAGTCTGTCCAAATGTGTTATTGAGATTTCTCAAAGATTGATCAAGGTAAAATTAACGATTACAAATTGATTGTTGTTTTTTTTTCAGATTGTTGGTTTCTAAAATTTCATGTGTTTGGTTCATATGTTTAGTACGAATTTTAATACGAATTAGAATTTTTCTGTTTAAATATTTCGTGTGTTTGGAAGAGTTTGCTGCAACACTTACGCTCATCAATCATTTCAAAATTATACATTTGCTTTCATAAAGAAACGAACTACAATGTAAACAACTAGATTGCAATCAAAAATTTTATGGTTTTAGAAATTTGCGCCGTCATTTGGAAAACACACACAAATTCGATGAACATTTTCATGCTTGTTTAAAATCAAGTAGCTGTGAAATACCTGCATAATTGACATAAATTTGTAACGCAAGTGTTTCAACATAATTACTTTGTGATCGTCGTACTCATTATTAAGTAAATAATAATAATCACTAGAATTATATGCCCAAAATTCAATGCCAAGAAACTTACGCTCGTCGATCATTTAAGAATTATAAATTTGCTTTCGTCAAGAAACGAACTACAATGTAAGTGACTAGATTGCAATCAAAAATTTTGTGTTTTTGGAATTTGCCTCGTCATTTGGAAACACACACAAATCAAATGAGCATTTTCATGTTAGAATAAAATGAAGTAGCTGTGAAACACTTGCAGAGTCGTATACATATTAAAACATTTATTTAGTTATTAATTCCTCAAAGATTTATCAAGGTAAAATTAACCATTATTTTGAATACGAATTAGAAATTAATTGATTTATTTTCAGATTGTTTGGTTTACTTTAACATTTCGACGGCAACTATTTTTTTAAATGTTTAAATAGCGTAACGACTACAACTATTGGCACTGTGTAAATTTGATGTAACTATTGGCACCATTCCTTATCTTAGCATTTTTCTCTGTTAATATTTCAATTTACCGTATATTATGTTTGTATTTGTGAGAATTATTAAGTATTCTCTTGCATTTTTACATGAAAAAACACGTTACAAAAATTAGTTGCATATAAACGCTTGTTGAGAAAACATCAATACGTCAACCCTCTGATAAAAAAAAAAAATATAGTGTTTTAACAAGGAAATCAGAAATGTAAGTATGGATTTTATATTCAAAACATAAGATTATGATACTTTCTATACGAAATGTGGGTATAAAATAAGTTATTTTAATTGAAATTAGTGAAATTAAATATTGTTTTTTAATTAAATAATTAATAAATGGTGTGCCAATAATTAGTTCAAAATATTACGTCATTTTATTATTGGCACTGGGGTGCCAATAATTGGTTTATACGTAAGTACAATTATTGGCACATGTCAATTATTGTCTATTTAGAACGTGCCAATAGCTATATTCTTATTTAAACCCTATTCTAGAATTTCAAAATGCCTAAGAAACGCAACACATATGAAGAATCTGATTTACAAAAGGCTTTACAACACATAAAAAATGGAAAAATATCTAAAAAGGCGGCTTCGAAGCTTTATAATATACCTAGATCAACATTACAATTTCGTCTCGGACCTAATTTTTCAAAAACACGGCCAGGTCCAGGTACAGTTTTGACGGAAGAAGAAGAAGAACGAATAGTTGATTGGATTAAAGTTTCTCAAAAAAAGGGTTTTCCGAAGCGAAAGGAGGATGTTACTAGCGCAGTGAAATACTTTCTGGAACAAACCGATAGATCTCATCCCTTTGGAGAGGCCAACATACCAGGAAAAGGGTGGTTCGCATCGTTTTTAAAGCGTCATCCTTCTCTTTCGTTAAGATTAACTGACCCTGTTTCTTCAGCGAGCGCTACGGTAGCAATTTCCGATATTCATTCGTGGTTTGATTCTATCAAAAAATTTCTAACTGAGCAAAATTATATGGATATACTTAAAGACCCTACCAGAATTTTAAACGGCGATGAGACAAATTTTTTACTTTGTCCAAAAACCAAAAATGTTCTAGCTGCAAAGGGAGCAAAAAATGTGTATGAAGTGGACAGAGGGCTAGCAAAATCGAATTTGACGGTTATGTTCACATTTTCGGCCGCTGGATTAATACCACCTCCTATGGTTATATACCCATACAAAAGAATTCCCGAGGAAATTCGGAAATCATTACCAAAAGGATGGGGCTTGGGCGTAAGTGATAATGGATGGATGACTAGAGAGATTTTCTATGAATATATCTCTAAAGTTCTCCATCCATATCTCTTGCAGCTAGGAACTACATTCCCAGTAATTTATTTTGTCGACGGACATGCAACACATCTGACATTAGCTGTCAGCGAGCTATGTGTGAAGCTAAAAATTATTTTGGTTGCTTTGTACCCCAACGCTACCAGAATTCTACAACCGGCTGATGTCGCTGCATTTAAACCACTTAAGTCGTCTTGGAATAATAAGGTATTAGAATGGCGTAGAAACAATCCTATGGAATCGCTCACTAAAGAAAAGTTTGCACCTCTTTTATTTGAAGCGATACACAACAGCATTTCTGTAGAAACTATTAAAAAAGGATTTAGAGCCTGTGGTCTTTATCCATTTGATAAATATTCAATAAATTCATCAAAGTGTTTGGGGAGATCGTCCGTAAAATCTACCAACAGTCGTGAACAAAATCAGGCCACCACGCAAGATGATGCATTTAAAATGCTTTGCGCAACTGTTGGTCAAAATAAAGTCGAGATATTTGAAAAACTCGATAAAGGAGAACTTGAAATTGACAGTTGTAGCGAAGACTTTCTTCTTTTATATGATGTATTTAAACAACTAAGATTTGGAATAAAACCGAAACAAATAATTTGTAATAAATCAACGCAAACAGAAGGTGAAACCCAAATTCCCGGAAATTCATCTATAGACATTAATTCAATTAATGAGTTTATATTGATAAACGATCCACTAAGCACACAGGTTCAAACCGAATTAATCAGTATCGATACTACTTTTTCGCCGAACAGCAATGTATTGAAGTACACCGAGATAACCCCATCAAACAATGTTTCTTGTATAACTTTGCCATCATATACAACCGGAGGAATAGAGGATTATTTAAACTGGCCGGAAACACCCATTAGAAAAGGATGTAAACTAAATCAAACCAAAAAACCTTTTGTTGTCACGTCGCCTCTGTGGATTCAACAGGAAAAACTGAAAAAAGAAACTAAACAAAAAATTGAAAGTGATAGAGAGAACCGAAAGGCTGAAAGAATAAAAAACAGGGAATTAAAAAAATTACAAATAAAAGATAAACCTAAGCGTACCAGAAAGGCTAATCCAAAATTACAACCATCGACAAATCTTCAAACCACTACAATAACACCCAACAAGGCCTTGGTGTCAATAGAAAATTATGTTGCACAAGAAATTATACATAATGTTACAAACATCAATGAACCTACTGCTAACACTTCTTTTCAAATAAATAGCTTAACTGGGAATTTCCGCTCGGATAAAGACAAGAGAATCAGCGAACTACAAAACGTAGATTTCGGGTGTAATCAACTGTCTAGTAACTTGGAATTTAAAAATGATAACAAGTCTCCCACAAACAGTAAGAAATTGTTTGGCGAGAATTTATCTCCAGAACTTGGTGACGTTAGGATTTGTGATCCACCCACTGATCAGCAGCACCACGTACGAAATCTGTTCCTAGTTAAAACCAAACATGACTTTGGGAGTAATACCCCAGCAAGCGGCAGTATGTGCTACTACTGTACTTTTGCACTTTCCAAAAATTGTACCTCTGAAAATTTTGGAATAAAATGTAGCACATGTACTCGCGAATTTCACTTAAAATGCCTAATAAAACTGAAATATAAATACATTCCAGTATTCGAATGCAATGGATGCAAAAAACTTGATTAACGTAACTTAATTGTGATAATTTTATGATATTTAATGAATTATGTTTATTATATAGGTTAATAGTAGAACTATTTGTTATATTTTATTATTATTTTTTATTTGAAATATATTTTTTTACTAGTTTTATAATAGCTAGCAAGCTAATTTAAAGTTTTATTACCTAAAGTATAGTTACGTCAACATGCCAATAAAAGTAGTTTTTCCTTATGCCAATTATTATAAACGTGGGCCAATAATTGTACTCAACCATGGTGCCGATTATTATAGAACTATGCCAATAATTACAGTTTTTGGAAGATTTGCGGATTCTTCTACGTTTAGAATATTTTCGTATTTTATTTCAAAGCTGTAGTAGTTTAAATTGAAAGCCAACTAATTAATCTAACTGAAAACCATATACAAGATCTGATAACAATTCTCAAAATAAAAAAACGAACACTTCAATATGAAAATTCCTTATGAGTGCCAATAGCTGTAGTCGTTACGCTATTTCGTGTGTTTGGAAGAGTTTCCTGCAACACGTACGCTCATCGATCATTTCAAAATTATACATTTGCTTTCATCAAGTAACGAACTACAATGTAAACAACTAGATTGCAATCAAAAAAAATTTATGGTTTTAGAAATTTGCGCCGTCATTTGGTAAACACACACAAATTCGATGTACATTTTCATGCTGGTTTAAAATCAAGTAGCCGTGAATCTATTAGAAAATTTCGCATCTGGAAAATTTTGCAAATTAAAAGTGAAACTATGCAATTCGAAATATACATGTTAAAGATAGTTCAATTTCTACGGCTGCAACCCCGTCAGCTAACGGTGGTGTATTCCCGCCCGTGGGTGCAGGGCAACCATTTAGAGGGGGATCCTGCGGTGGCGCTGATATCGACGTGGTCGGACGGACCAATAAAAGATATGCCAATACGGCAAAACAAACTGTAATTCTCTACGTCAGATTGACGTAAATTGTGGTTTGATTTTTTTTTTTTCAATTTTGACCCTCAATTCAACTTGTTACAGTTTGATTTGCCTCTTCTTTTTTTATATTCTATTATATTATATATTGAATTTTCTGCTTGCTTTGTGGTTCGTGGCGGTGCACCGATTTGGTGAACACCCCATTCAAAAGCAAAGTTTTGATTTTTTTTTTCACTTATTCTTGGATGGTACGTTTTTGTTCCGCTGTTTTTCGTCTTGTCTGATTTGAAGTGGTTCGACTCGATAACGGTTATCCTGTTCAGTGAAATTTTTCGTGTGTCATTTATTTTTAATTATTTAATCAAACAGTGAAAGTGAAAATTAAATTTAACGTAGAATCAGGGTAACGGGTTTACGGTGAACTTGTCACCTTTCTTTATGAACAGTGTTACGAACCAGGTTTGGGTTCGCACCACTTGTTAGCATAAACCACCTCAATTTCTTTTTAAGTTCATTTTTGTTCTCATTCAATTGCGTTGTCACCACCCTACTTCTTTTTATTTTTTTGATTGTCTGTTTATTCGGACGGTCGGTATGAATTCCCCTGTGGTCGGTTTTACGTTTCACATTTGTTTACTTAGATTTTCATTATGTCGATAAAATTAGTAACCCTATTGCTTTTCCTAGTTTCAATTAATCCAATTCAGTTTTATTTTATTCAAGCCTGATATTTCTTTTTTTCTTTACCGTTATCACATTTTATTTGCATTTAAACTTCTATTTCTGTTTTCACTTTCAACCGCCGTGTGACCCCATCTGTCTTTGGTTAAAAATATTTATTTTATCCAGGTTTTAAACTTCCCTATATTTTGGTTGCTTTGCTATTTTATGCACCTCAAAAAAATGTGTTATTTACTGATGTAGGAGTCATCTGTGAAACAATAGAGTAAATCCCTTTGCTGTCCATACCATAAATTTTCATATTTTCCTTTTTCTTTCTTTTGTTATACGGCATTTTCCTTATTAAGTATCTTTAATTAGTGAGATCCCGTGTATAAAATTGAAACCTCTCGTTCAAATTGTATATTCACCTATTTTTTTTTTGTACGTTGTAATTCGGTCAGTTTAATTTCGATCACCTTCCAATTTTATTTTTTCCAATATTACCGTGTCACGTGACCACACGTGTGTGATTTTTATTGGATGTATTCGGTTTTTTTGTTAAATATGGTTGTCTGAATAGGTGTTGTCAGAAAATCTTTTGAGAGAGAGGGAGACGGAGGGAGCTGAATGACATTATTTTTTTTATTTTTGCGATAAAAGAAATTTAATGGGAGTTGAGTTTTTGATGTTGTGTGAGAAGGAGCACTAGTTAAAAATTAAAATAAAAAAAAATCAAAGAAAAGTTAGTGAAAAAACGGAAAAATATATTTAAGCAAAACCTAAGTTGAAGGTGAAAAATCGTCATTGTTCAGTCACGTGAACATACCAATTCGCCATGCTGCACAGGAATGACTTCATTCTTGTTATAATTACTTATAGACTAAGATACAATGTAATTTTACTATAATGAAAAATGTCTCTTACGCATTTTTCATAACATAACTTGTTACGATACAATATGTTATCGTATTAGAATTAGAATAGTAAATAGTAATTTAAGATAAAGGAAATATAAAAAATGTTTATTATACATTTTTTTTTCTTAACATAAAGTTTTTTTCTTATTTTTATGTATTTCATTTGACACCAAAACGGGAGTAACTATGACTCTCTTCGGGGATCATAGACGTGCCTATCTTCTTCCTCCTCGTGGTTCCCGCCGGGCGCAGCAATTCATTTTGCTGTGGCTAATGAAGAAGGCTTAGAGCTTTGGGGTTACCAGCCCCTCTTTTCAAAAATTAGTTGGTATGATAAATAACAATATGCCTCGGATTACACGGTCATGGGCCACTGCCCGTGACCACCAACTTAACCGTAGATCAATATCTACTCCCCCAGTCGCCCTCTTTTTGTGCGAGTACTGTGATAGGGCCTTTAACACCAAGACTGGCATGGGTGTACATCGGCGAAGAGCCCATCCCGATGAAGTCGACCGAATGAGGCAAAACGAAAAAATAGATGTCAAAATGCGTTGGAGTCAAGAGGAGTTATCACTATTGGCCATGAGAGAGGCGGAGCTTACTAGACTCGGTAAACGTCACTTAAATGTACTCCTTATGAACTTGTTTACGAAAAGGTCCGTTGAGGCGATTAAAAAGGTCAGGCAAAGAGCTGATCACAAATCCAGGGTCAGCGATTATCTAAATGCGCACGAGGGCAATGGTGAGGGTAGTGATACTATCGCCAGGGCCCCCGTTTCAAGATCTAGCGCATTCCTGGAACACATTCTCAGTAGTTCCAGAGGCCTGATCACAATGATTTTTTCAATATAAATTGTAATGTTAAAATCAGCAATTTTTTCTATATTATTTGTTGTTAGTATAATTAATACATAAAATTTTTGTATATAAATCAGAAATTTTTCTGATTTAAACAGTTCAAAAAATAATTGACTCAATAAAAACATCTTTTATCGCCCTGACCAACGGTAAACGATAAAAGATTTAATAAAAGGAATTCTACTAATAAAAACCAACAATTAGTTTTATTTCATAAAAAAAACTAAATAGACCCCACCCGAGGTAATCTATTTAAGTTAAGTTGTTATAAATCAAGGTTGTTACATATTAAGATAGTCTTGAATTTATACATCACCAAAGGAAGTAAATTACATATATTTAACATTATTAAGTTAAACATCCTAATTGTAAAACAACCACAGACCTTTTAAAAGCAATGTATAAAAGTATGCGAAATTCTTATACCAGGTATAAAACATCAAAAGATAAATCAACTCCCAGTGGATCTGGATTTAAACTTATCCGTGAGCCTAAGCACTTTAACCACCTTAGGATGTTAGACGGAGTTTTGCAAAAACGCAAGTAAGGAATATAAAAAATTTAATTTATATTGAATATATTAAAAGTATTTTGATATTTTAGACAACAAAGAAGTTTGGACATCACCGAAAGATCGTCATCGAAATCCAGTAACCGCACCGTCTCCACTACCCACGCAGTCTCTACTCACCTCACCGCCTCTACTCGTCCAAAGGCAACAGAAACTGGAATGGAAGAATTAATGGGAAACCAGGTTACGGTATTTTTAAAACAATTAACTATTCCAGAAAAATATTCAGCCCAGTTTTATTTTATGTCATACATGAACAGTATAATGCAAAATAAACATAATCAATAAATTTTCAATCAGTTAAACGCAATCCCACTGCCACGGTACTGATCCATCGGCCATGAAATGTTCTGCCAGAACATTTCTTACATCGAACGCAGCTAAAGAAGCATTGTAGCTGCCCTGTTTCGTTATTTGTGTCAACGGTTCTGTATTATTTCGCCAATCACTAGGTATTCTTTTATTTTTGTCATTATTATCGTGATCTACGAATCGCTTTGGGCAATATTTGCGTTGATCACTTTCCTCCTCTTCGATAAGGCAGAAATTGTGTAGGTATGCTGTAGCCTGGACAATTTTGTCTGCTGTATTGACGGATGTCTCTAGACATGTCCGTAAAATTCTCCATCTAGCCGAGTATATCCCGAACACATTTTCTATGACTAGTCTAGTTCTTGATTGCTGATAAATATAGTCTTTCCGTAATCTAATTTTCCGCTTGATTTACCGGAATATGGAGTAATTAGCCATGGTTTTAAACCAAAGGCTTCGTCGCCGACTAAATAATATGGTAATACCGGACCACCTTCATAAATTTCAGCCTCTCCAGGTACATTCATTGTACTACTAGCAAATCGTTTCCCTATTTTACTATTCTGGAATACTCCGAAATCACTCTGACGTCCATGGGCACCTTTATCAATTGCCACAAATCGATATCTGTAATCACAGATTGCCATTAAAATGATCGAGAAATAATTTTTATAATTCATATATTCCGAACCATAATCGGGTGGTGCCTATAAAATGTATAACTACCAAGGAGGTGTTAAGAACATTAGCTGGAGAATAGATCTCCGACCAGGCGAAGGAAGAATATTTCGAGACCAACGTTTTTTTTTTTTTAATTTTTTTTTGGTTGTCTCTTCTGATTTTCACAAAAATCATTTTTACTTAAAAATCTATAAATAGAGTTGCTAATAGTTTAATAATCTATCATTATCAAATATGTTTTGTCTTGAAACTCCATTTACAATGTTAATTGCTGGCCCGTCTGGGTGTGGCAAAACATCATTTGTGTTAAAATTCTTGCCGTTTATATAAGGTATTAAGAAGGCATTATGGTGTAATGCAGAACGAAATGGAGTACCATTGGATTATTCAAATTGCTATTATGATGTAGAGGTATTGGAAAGTATGCCAGCCAATTTCGATAATTTGGAAAACACTTTAATAGTTCTAGACGATTTGATGACTGATGCCTATATAATAAGAAAGTTTGTGAACTGTTAAGGTTCACACCACCATAGGCATATTTCAGTAATTTTGATCACTCAAAATATATTTAACCGGGTAAATTTTGTCGAGATATTTTGTTGAACTGTAAATATCTGGAGACAAATCTCAAATTTATCATCTCGCAAGGCAAATATACTCGGATAACGCAAAGGAATTTGTAAGAGTATATAAGGAAGTTGCATGGCGCCCGTATGGTTATTTGTTTATTGATTTAACACAGGGATGTTGCAATTTATTCCGTTTTCGATCATACTTATTTAATTCATTAATGAAACCTGTTATGTACCTTCACATTTGATCAGTCATTTGGAACGGTATGGAGCAATTGGGGTGCACACACATATGTTAAATGTTTTAAAAAACTGTAAACCCTAGTACACGTAAGAATATCTTAAAAAACGGTAGTGGTGAGTTGATAAAAACAATGTGTGAAGTTGGTTTGAATGTATTAAATGGAAATGCAAAAATTTTAAAACAATATTACGACAATTAGCAAAACCAAAATCTAGTTTATCAATTAAGCGTAAAATTTTAGTTCAGAAAAGTGGATTCTTACCGGTTATGAGTGGGCGAGAGGATAGACGTATTTTTTCTTATCATTTCAAAAATTTAATTTAATTTAATTTTATTTTCTCTTTATTTTTGTTTCTTATGTAGTGATATGTATATACTTTATATACATATGGATATACATTTTAATTTTAAATTTCAAATTTAATTCTAATTAAATTCAATTTTAGTGTAATAATAATCAAAGTGTAGTGAAAATAATTAAAGTGTAATTTTGGAAAATGCAATCCACCGGGATGCATTTGTCAGGCAATGTTTTTATTTTTGTAGATAGAAAAATTAAAAGTGCATGATTTGGTATTTTGTGGGATTGTACATAAAATCAAATTTCAATTAATTACTAAAGTCTAATAATTGGACAGTATTAAAATACATTTTAACATAAATAGAAATACGGCGTAGTAAATTTTATATTAGATATTTTTACGCACACTTATTTGTATTCTTATGTTTGATTTTGAGTACAATCGACACTAATACATACTTAAAATATGGTATATAACAGGGCCAACAATATGTTTATGTAGCTGTCTCGTTCGCTCTTTGCATGGATTCTGTGAAGGAAATGTACTATGTTTTGTTGGTTTTTGTATTATAATGTACAAAATAACAACAAAAAAAGAGAATCTTTTTCGTTGGTTTTGATATAGTCGTCACAAATATTTTCCTGTATCTTGATACATAGATCAGGTATGTTTGTATATGTTATAAGGTCTCCTGCAACGCACATGAAAGATGGTAGAAACTATTTACCGTCAATATGTGTTCGTGGTTTTAGTATATAAGATTTTGTTACTTGTATGCTGGTGTTGTTTATCTCTTTATGTTTCTCTGTATTCATGAAACAACTATAGTATTTTGGAAATCATGTATTATATGAGCACAATGAGATTTTGTATATTCGACTCAAATAGGATTTTTATGCTGCCCATATACGATACAACCTATTTGTACAACTATGGAAGTTGTATCGTCTGTGGGGAAGTTGACAACCGGTTGTACAACCATTTTGATGGTTAGTAGTTGGTTGTAAAAATATTAAAATATTTAGATTTTTGTAGGCGGGGCGTTGGTTTTTGGTTGAAAGTTGTACTGTTTATGGGGAAATTGTACAACCAAAACGACATTTTCTTTCAAATGGAAACAGTAGAATAGCATTTTTGTTGTGAATTTTTTCTGTTTTCTACACATAAATTAAAAAAACAGGATAAAAAAGAATTTGTTTTCAATGGCAGTTATTGATAACGAAAATTGGAGGGAATTAATCGACGAATATAAAAATTGCCCGGAATTATGGAAAATAAAAAGTAATGTCTATAAAAATAAAGATTTCAAATATAAATCTTGGATGAAACTTCTAAAATATATGACAAAATAGAAAGTGGAGCATCCATAAGTACATTAAAAAATAAGATTAATAATTTAAGAACTTGTTATCGTCGTGAATTGAAAAAAGTTATAAGAAGCGAAAGATCAGGAGCAGGCCTTGAAGACATATATGAACCGTCGTTGTGGTATTTCAATTTACTCGAATTTTTAAGAGACTACGAAGTTCAATTAGAAGGAACTTCGTCTATCGATTCCAGTGATGAAGTTGAAGTAAGTAATTTATTTTAAAATGCATACATTGCTTACAATACATTTTCATTTCAGAGTGAAATGTTTTACCAACAAAATGCGAAGAAACCACGTAATACCAATAGAAGTAGAGATGAATTTTTACAACAGGCAGTGGAAACTTTAACCAATTTAAATAGCGAGAAAGGAGATGTGAACGATGGTGATATATATGCACATTCCTGGGGCATTATCATTGAATAAACATTGCGAGGAACAAAAATTATATGCAAAAAAGGCTATAGATGAGTTACTTTTATTAGAGCAATTAAACAAATTGACATTGAATGTTGTTCCTTCTATTTCCTCAATATCTCCAGCTACTAGTGCCAGCTCATTTTTATGTTCTGAAGTTGGTATTTGCAATGTAAACAATTTCAAATCGTCAAAATGACTGCGCTTGATATCAAAAAATTGGTAAGTAGATTTATTTGTTAATTTTAAAATTAAATAACTTAGAACTAGTAACTTTTAATCATTTCAGAATTAGACGGGCGTTATATTAATGTGAATTAAGCTAAGCATTGATTTTAAATTATACGTAAAAATTATTCTAATTTTCATTTGTGTAATTCTAGGTTATGATGACATATAATTTGAAAGATAAGTTTTATTTTTTTATTACTATTAATTCTTAACTCTAAATTAGTTTTTCTTGTGTTTGCAGGTGCTGAGCTGAATAGTAGTGGTAAATCCTCAACAGAAACAGTATTCAAATTCACTTTGGATATGATCGATAATTCCATTTATTCATTCATTTCCAAGTATCGCTATACTAACACAATTACCGGGCGACCCCTCAAGACATTTCTATATTGTCTTCTTTTTCAAAAGAGGCGTTCGACGAAATTATAAAACTTTTAACGAAAGATACCCTTCCTCATTACAAAATAGGTATTACTAACATTTCTTTACCCGAATGTCATAATAGTAAACCTATTGATATCAATTTTATCAACGTTTGTCCATTGCTTTGGTTGCTCAGGACGGAGTCAACGATGTTATGCCGTTTATGAATAATCAAGAAGTTAATGAAGTAATATATGATGTGAATTATTTGGAAGATAGAAGAAGCATTCCAGAGCATATAATCCAGCAGAATGACTGGATTAATTTTGAAGATGGCGGGTTGTATGCTAGTTTTATTTTGCAAGTTGAAAGTGTTGGGCAAAATCGATATTTTAATGTTATAGAGAGATGGGAGAAAATGTTTTCGTAAGAGTCGAAGTTGGTATTCCTACGATACTAAATCGAATACGGATTAATAGGCAAAATATAGGAGTTATAGCTCAATATGTGGAAGCAACTAGTTATCCAGACTTGGGTTTTTGGGTGAGAATGAGTATTTTAACAAGGCGTTTAATTGCGAGGTGCGCGGCTGGTCTTCGCCCTTATAATAAAATCTTTCAAACACAATTTGTTAGGCAAAGAATGGATGCATTTCCGATGTTGGAAAGAATTGAAAATTTCTTAAATCTTAATTAACAGAAGTTGCAATGAATTTGTTTGAGAATGATATTCCACGAGAATTAAATCAACGTATGACATTTGGGTCAATCATAATGCTTTGGTGGAGAATGCGATTCACCAGAGGCATTGTGTTTGATCGAAATGGTCGACTCTTTTTTATGGCGCTTTGTGCCATTGCTGTTAATCATGAAATAAACTTAAATCTACTTTCAGCAATCAGAGGATGGATTATACTCAATACTTGTGATGATTGCCTTGAATTAAATATTAATGAAATGCGAACTGCAATGACAGCTTATTTTGAAGAATCCAATCCAATCAAATTCCAGTTTCCTTTTAACTGATTCTTTAGAAATATTTTCTGTAATTTTGCAAATTCCTCACGGTACAGAGCCACCTTTTGATTTAAACAGAGCACCTGCACAAGCATTCTTGGATCATAAAATCAAAAGTGTTATAGATGTTAAGGTTGACAATCCGATATATTGTCTACCTGTAGCAATATTATTTGGTCAATATATTACTGATAAAGAAATAGTAAAAATTCGATCAAATAAACATAATAATTATTTACTGATGGATAATGTCCATAAGCTGAACAGATTAGCAAAGGTTAAAAACTGATCAGCATTTTGGTACAAATTTAATTCAGTTGATAGAATATCAAAAAGTATTACCTCAATATAACATTGTTGTGTTTAAAGATAGACGAAATTTCGAGAAAAAATTATTTTATAGTACTAATATAGTAGGAGAGCGTAAAAATATAAATCACTCCTCGTGAACCGGAAGCAAAAGCTACAGCTTCGAAAAGCGTACCTATGGGATACGCTAGTGGAGGTTTGAGCTGTAAAAATGCAGTCCTAACAGATGCCACTGTTGATAACAGTAATGCTGCCCAGAATGTGTACCAGTGCAGCCGGCCACTTTTAACAGGTCATACAGGTTATATAACCACCACACACAGGGCGAACGATGTGAACCCTATTGCAATAAATGCCAGATGGGCATTATGTTCAACAGACGAATTGTGGAATAATGCCAGGAATGGTATTTTCATAGAACGAGTCGATAGGTGGATCAACAGAACTGCACTCATGGCGTACCATACTTGTTCTTGGGACAGTGCTGAGGTGTTGGAAGACCTAAATGCCAACACCTACTCTCAATTTTTGGACGGGAATCTGACCGTGCCAAATAAGATCATGATTGCTTTTACTAACAAGTATCCAGGCATAGACATCAACTTTGCGAAACAAGTAGGCACCAGCTTCACGGCCCTTACTTTACACCGAAGCAACTAGTTATCCAGACTTGGGTTTTTGGGTGAGAATGAGTATTTTAACAAGGCGTTTAATTGCGAGGTGCGCGGCTGGTCTTCGCCCTTATAATAAAATCTTTCCAACACAATTTGTTAGGCAAAGAATGGATGCATGAAATAAACTTAAATCTACTTTCAGCAATCAGAGGATGGATTATACTCAATACTTGTGATGATTGCCTTGAATTAAATATTAATGAAATGCGAACTGCAATGACAGCTTATTTTGAAGAATCCAATCCAATCAAATTCCAGTTTCCTTTTAACTGATTCTTTAGAAATATTTTCTGTAATTTTGCAAATTCCTCACGGTACAGAGCCACCTTTTGATTTAAACAGAGCACCTGCACAAGCATTCTTGGATCATAAAATCAAAAGTGTTATAGATGTTAAGGTTGACAATCCGATATATTGTCTACCTGTAGCAATATTATTTGGTCAATATATTACTGATAAAGAAATAGTAAAAATTCGATCAAATAAACATAATAATTATTTACTGATGGATAATGTCCATAAGCTGAACAGATTAGCAAAGGTTAAAAACTGATCAGCATTTTGGTACAAATTTAATTCAGTTGATAGAATATCAAAAAGTATTACCTCAATATAACATTGTTGTGTTTAAAGATAGACGAAATTTCGAGAAAAAATTATTTTATAGTACTAATATAGTAGGAGAGCGTAAAAATATAAATATATTTTACTTTGAAGATATTAATCATTTTGTGGCTATACGTAATGTCCGCATGCTTTTTAATAAAAGGTATCAATGTGAAATATGTTATTATTTTATTATACAATTACTACTAATTATTCTGAAAACAAAAATTAAATTATTAATTTAAATCATTCTTAAAATATTTAATCGCAATAATATTTGTCATTAATGTGAATTAAAATATCCAAAATTATTGTGTTCCAGAAAAAATTGTGAACAAATATTTAATTATCTAAATGTTAATTCAATTTTACATAATTACGATATTTCAGTTCAAATTGTAAACACAGTAATTAAGTACAATTATGTTCACATTGTAACTACAAAAATAAAGAAGTAATAGATTAATCGCACTCATTGTTTTCTTTTTTTGATGTATGTAAAATAAACGAAAATTTATTATTGTTGTGTCAACCGAGCTGAGCGTCTCACTTAATATTTTGTTAAAACAGTGTCATATTGTGAAGTGATCTGTGTTTTTTTTTAAAACCAATCAAATACATAAAAAAAAAAATTGTTTTTGATGCAAGACAAACAATGTGGATAGTTTAATTATCTTACCGAAAAATCCAAAAGGAAAACTGGTACGGCGAATAAATCTCCAAATTTGTCTCACAATTTTATGTTACCTCGACAATCCAAAAAATGGGTGATAGAAGTCGTGCCGCGAATTGTGTCACAGCGGCAGATAAAATATTCCAAATTGGACGTGAGGTTTACCAAAATTTCTTTACGCAGTAGCAACTTTTATTAATCCTTTTTTTTTATAATAATTAATGTTGTCGCCTCAACGGTAGATGAAAAAGAGAGCGAACAACCAAAAACTTTTCTTTAATTGTCAAATATACTATAAAGGTTATAAACTATGCTATAACTATGTCTACATGCAATTACACAATTTTTAATACGAATAAGTCGTTAAAAATACGGCGCAAATTTTCAAATTCTTATTTTCTTGATAAAATAATAATTGGATACGCGACTTAATAATCTGTTACATTGTCCAAATTATTATTCTCTTACATTAATAAAATAATAATTGAATATGTGACTTAATAATCTATTACAATAATATTCATTAAAGCTAGTTTGACAATTAGCAAAGTTTTCATGAGTGACAGTAAAACTAAATAAATAAATTAATTCAATAAATTTGTAGCGACCGATTCTAAATATTCAACCGAAATATTTGAATCCTCACTACAATATTATAAACAAACAATTTAAATTTACAATTTTATTTTGAGTTGCTACTACCCTGGGAGTTCCACTGTAGAATAGCAATTTCATTTGCAATATTGAAATGTTGAATCAAATGTTGAATTAAATCTAATGACATTACAAATAACTCGTGACAAACTTGGCAGTAATAAGGTGTATTGGAATTTCCCCTTTTGGTGTCAGGGCTCGAATGGTGTGATCGTAATGTTCTCGCAATACAACTAGCAGATTAAAGGCTCGAGGCACACTGAACAAACGTAAGGTTTTTCACCTGTATGAATCCTTTCATAATTTCGTAATGTCCCACCATCAGCAAAAGCTTTCCAACAATAACGGCACCCGTAAGGTTTTTCACCCGTATGAACATGTATATGAATTTGTTGTGAACTACGCGAACCAAATATTTTGCCACACTCGCGACAAGGGAATTGTCGCCCTGTAACATTCGTATGCGAATGACGATGATTCATGAGGGAGCGTCCATCGGGAAATTCTTCTCCGCACATATCACACGTAACAGTTTTATTTCGATGCGAAACCATATGCCGAACAGGAATGATTTTTTTCGCTGAAATGTTCCCATAAATGTTTCGATAGGGTTCGACTATCGCGACACAATTTACCATAAAGGCGGCACGAATGTTGAGTTAATTCGTTTGCGTGCACGCTACGTATACATACATTTCAATGGTTGGCATCGTGCATGCACTTCGGCATGGGCTAACAAATCTAAAGCTTCGGCAAATGATTCACCACATACATTGCAACAATGACCACCACCACCGGCCAATTCACCATCAGTCATTTCCTTTTTAACATGCTCCCGCGAATCTCCGCCATGGACCAAAAACAAACAAAGTAAAACGTAAGTTAAATTGCATAATCGTTTTGGGATTCAGCCGCACTATAATTCTCCGCATCATTATCGTCCGAAGTTAGAAGTTTTATGTCCTGCACATACTCATATTTGATTGTTGTGGCAGCTTCTACATATTGTTGCTCCATTTTTAGTTTTTTTTTGGTGAAAAACGATTTTCCGATTTGTAACGTTTTGATTCGTACTTTCGTTTTAACTTAACAGTAATTTCTTTTTCTAATTGATCGAAAGAAAAACATAAGATATTAATATGTTTCGCTGTTTTTAAACTGTGAATTAATCCGAAATAGTTACACAGATTAATATTTAAAAGTTGTGTTGATACCTAAAAATTAAAAAAGGAAACTATAACAGCACATATACAATTTTAAATCACGTAAACTAATATAAATTACTTTAAAAATCATTTAAACTTACTTTAATTTCTTATTGTGTTTCAACTTCACGATTTTTGAGTTTTGATCATAACCTCCTGAATTTTTACAGGTTATGGTTTTGATTTTGACATTTCGTAAAATTGAGTTTTGTTGTAGAAGAAGAGCAAAAAACAGAGAGTAAAATGCTCAATTGTTAGTTGATATTAAGTAGTGTGTATCAACTGGAATTAGTAGTGGTAAAAAACAAAAAAATTTGAATTTTTTTTATATGATTTTTCGTAGTGACTACTACGGCTAAAGGTTGATATGTATAAGTATGTGTCTGCGTATCAGCAAAACCAGCAGGCTCCAGGCTTTCTAAAGAGAATTTTAGCAGGTTTTGGTGTGATACATACGTAGTCAATACCACATGAAAGTTTGTTTATATTTCATTTTTCTCTTACACACATTTCTACTACACCGGTTTCCATTGTAGCAAAATCTTCTATAATAAAAGTCATGAAAATTCCATACATATGAAATAAAAAAATCAGGTTCTATGTGTATTGGTGTATATTTGGCATCACTAAATTTATATGTGTTAGTTAACTAAGTATAAAGGTGTTGGTGTAGAAACAAGAAAAAAAAATTCAAATTTACGTTGAATTGTTAGTGTAACTAATACAGCCAAATCTAGTGGAATCAATAAATGTATTTGTCTGTAAAAGAGAGTTTCATGACTTTTATTATAGAAGATTTTGATTGTAGAATAGAAATGTGCATGTTGTTTTGCGAGATAATACCTAAGTATTTCGGACCGCAACAACAACAATCTTTTGTATTTAAAATTTTTGTACAGAACGAATTTCCCTTACAGTTTAGCCTAAGAAATTCGTTTCTGATATATTAATTATGCGTGTGAAATACCACATTATGCATTTTAATTTACATCATAGTATACGGTATTTTCTGAAAATGATATTCATTTTCAACGTATTACATTTTAATGTTATTCACAAGTCATTTAATTACGATTCGTCATCTTCGGAAAATAATTACATTTTCGACGTTAAAATTCTGTTTAGAAAAATTTTACTAATGACATCTATGGAAAATATTGTGCAACAATATTTTTCGCCTTAAGCATTTTGCTTTTAAAAGATTAATATTTTGATTTACGTAGTGCTTCCGGCATTTTACGTTTTTGATTATCAATAGATATGGTTGTCCCTGTTTCGCGTGTGTATGCGGTGAATAGGCTATATATGTATATATGTATATATATGAGAATTACAATAACAATTGTGCAACGCGGTTTTTGGTTCAGTTGTTAGAGAAGCGTTAAAGAGTGTGAAACAAAAATAAAATTAAATAGATTTTTTTGTGACCAATTTAAAAATAAGAAAAAGTTTTGTATAATTTTTATAAGATTATTTGAAAGTGAATACATCATAAATACATTGATAGATTCATGTGACGATAATAATAAGTTTTTTTTTTGGATTTAAAAGTTATCTTAAATAATAAAAGTTATGTGAATAAAAAAAATTGTTTAAGTTTAAGTTTTTAAACAACTAAAAAAATAAAATAAAATAGGTGGTATGGGGCCCACGTGCCATACGCCTATAAGTGGTGACCCCGACGTAAATAATGATAATGACTAAAAATATGATAATGATATACATATAAATTTTCATTATTCAAGGTTCCAGATTACATAACTGGAATATAAATTTTTTTTGAGCTTACAGCTATTCCTTAAATTTGTGTTTTCTCTTTTTTTTTATTTTAGATATTTTGGAACAGCTGACAGCCAAAATAAAGGGTTTGCACACATAAAATGGGATTATAAAATACGATAAGATAATCAATAAAGTGCTTAAATTATAACAATAATTTTGTTTCTGAATTAATAGTTTTGTTTTAATTTTGAAATACGTTAGTGTTCTGCCGTGAATTCAGGATATTGTTGAAATTATGGCTGCGCAGCAAACAAAAATAAAATCAATTAAAACAAAAAAATTAAATTTATTATATGTTTACGCATGTCGTAAACAGTTATGGACTCTATAATAAAAAAAAATTATCATTTATGTTTAGAAAAATGTAAATCTTGTGAAATCTCGCCACCGTGTAATCGTTTGCAACGTAAAATTAAATGTGATAAATGTAATACACTCTGGGAAATAATTATACTTCACCACACATATTACCACAAATATTTCATATAGTCGTACTTCATCCTTCATGTTTGAACACGATTATACTTGTTTCAATGCAACTGCGCAGTAATGCAACAATTTTTTTTATTTCAGTCGATCAAGTAGTCGATCTGTTCAGTTGAAGTTTTGCGTTGAAGGAATTAAGTATACTTCCATTGTGTTCTTTTAAAAGTGAAATAAAAAAAAAAATTTTTATGTATTACAATTGTTGGTTTTATATCGAAAACGTATGTATTATATTATTTTTGATATTTTCGGAACTAATACATTTTAATATAGCCCATTGTGCCCAAAATGCCACGTGGTAAATCGTTTAGCAGCGAGGAGATAGGAAAAATATTGGCTTATAAGGATTCAGGTTTATCCAACCGAGCTATTGTTAAAAAAATTAAAAGATCCCACATTCACGCGTCGCTTTATTTGTTATTTTACTTGTTATTTTTTAAACTATTTTACTTGTTATTTTTTAAATTATTGAGTGATTTTTAGACTAAATAAAAACTAAAAACATGAATCTTTCATCAGTGTCCAAGTCTAGCTGTGTAAGGTATTACATTAAGCCAAAAAAGGTGAAAAATATTAATGATTCTATATCCGTGTTAAAAGAAAAAACAAAAAGAAAAAAACGGGAACTAGCAATATACTTGGCACTTTGTGTGATTCTGAACCCGACGCTTATTTAAAGAAAGCAAAATCTGACAAACCAGTAAAGTCAAAGTTGACTGGTGCTGGAAATTTAAAAAAAAAAAAAAATTACAATACACCAAGTAATTTTTAGTGATGAAAAAAAATTCACATTAGATGGACCGGATGGATACCATGCATACTGGCATGATATTAGAACAGAAAAGCGGGTTGCTTTGCGCAGAAACTTTCAAGGTGGAAATTTAATGATTTGGGGCGCTTTCAGTTCATTTGGAAAAACCCTCCTTTGTATCGTGTCGAACCGGGTGAACTCTGACCTATATATTGATCTACTTGAAGATGTCCTCATTTCGTATATGGATCGATTTCATCAAGAAAGTTTCATTTATCAGCAAGATAACGCTTCCATTCATCGGGCTAACAAGGTACAAAATTGGTTAGAGGAAAAAAATATTGCAACAATGACATGGCCTGCTATAAGTCCAGATCTAAACCCCATCGAAAACATATGGGGGATAATGGCTCATCGGGTTTATAACCATGGACAACAATTCAACAGCATTGGAGAGCTAAAAACAAAAATTCTACAAGTGTGGGACGAAATCTCAATGGAAGAGATAAGAAGTTTAATTAGTTCTATGCCAAATCGTATGGAAGCAGTAATAATAGTAAACAGAGGCCACATAAAGTATTGACAATACTTTTTTAAATTAAGTTAAGTTTTTTGTTTAATTTTAAGTTTTTTGTAAGTTGGAAGTATACTCGTAATTATTTCCTATGAATTAAATTTTAATAAATTTTTATTAAATATTTTAAATTACATATTTTAAAATTGTTTTTTTTACAAGAATTGAAATTCTTTTGTTACAATGGAGTTACTAAAAAAGAATTTGTTAATAAAATGTTATAGTATATTGAAATATTTGAGTTTTTATAAATGGAAGTATAATTATTTCCCAGAGTGTACATCATCATTGGTGCAAAGAAAAATGAGGTGATTTTGACCATCTGCTCTGAAGAGATTATTCGCTTGTTTTACTTTGTGGGCCATGTATTGGTGCTGTTGGGTAGCGTGATTGCATCATTGTGAGGGTGAATAAGATTAGTGTGGGAGAATAATAATAATAATTTCGGGTTATTAAGGAGAAACGTAAAAGAAAGAAAGATTGAAACGAGAAAAAATTCAGTCTAGTTTTTGATTTTAAGTGAAGAAGTCTCGTTTGAGTTTTAAAAAAAAACGGACAGTCTAATTTTGAATTTTGATAGCGTGCTATCAAAATATTTCTTTTTTTTGTATTTTATTGAAAAGTTTGTTTTTTTCGGAAAATATATATTTTGATTAACTTTTGAAACAAGTGTGTTTTTTTTTGCTTTGAGTCAAGCGTTTCATTTTTTTTTTATGTGAGTGATTGATTGGTCAATTGTTTTGTTCTCGATTGCCATGAAATAAACACAAAAAAATAAATAAAAAAAATAAAAAAATTTAGAATTCATGAGAAATTCTGTTAATTTAAGAAATTTAATTTTATTTATTAATAAAATAAAAAAACTATTGTAACGGGCGCTTGACATCCCCGTTACAAAATATACCTAATTCCCAAGAAAATATACCAAGAAAACTGCATCCCACCTTTGAAGATATTTTCTTCTAAAAAAAACCCAATAATAATCCCCATGACAATGTCCGAATGCAGTTAACATTCTAATTACGTTAGTTAAGTTGTATCAAATTTGGTTGTACAACAAATTAACGTAAAATTCTATGTATTCTAGTGGCGCGTGCCCATACGAATTTATTTCTGCACATCAAAGTGTCAAGTTTCAGTAAATAAACGTAAATACATTTTTTTCTTTTTGTTGTTGCACACGCGATTTTTGTCAAGCGTGTGTACAATACTTTTAATTTTCTTTTTTGGTTTTCTTTAGCGTTTATTCACCTGCGGCTAATTGAAACCAAATTGAATTTAGTTTTTTTTTGTTATTTTGTGGGCAATTTGGGCAGTTCATGTGTTTATACATTGAACGAAAACGTGCCGAATATTTGCAATTTTTGCATAATCACTAATAACCAATGAAGTATTGGAGGGGATAAGAATGCGTTTTTCGGTTATTTGGTCAATGTGAAAAATAATTTTTCTTTTTTGGTCGATCAGCAGAAAAAATTGTATAAAAACCTCGCCAATATTTTATTGTGGATTGAGATTCAGTTTCTTTTTCTTTGGTTAAAATTGAGTTAGTAAATTTTGTTATTCGCGTGGTGGTAATAATTTTAGCTACCCGTAAATAAATTTTTAAAACTTTAAATTAATTTGCTTTTGTTTTTTTTTTTCTAATTTGGAGGAGAATTTATCTAAAAAAAAAACTTTTTTGTAAGTATATATATAAAAAAAAAATAAATGATTACTAACTAAAGGGTACCGGTTGTTAGGTGTCTGTGGACTGTCCCGTATGGGACGGAAGACGGCAAGTGCTTTGCACTGTTCTCCCTCTGTCTACAACACTCAACAATCTATTTTCTTACTAATAATTGGTTAGGGACCGATGGCCAACTTTGTTTTTTTTATTGGTTTTACAGATGAATCTGTAAATCATCCTTGTTTTCCTCCTCCCCAAACAAAAATAATTTCCAAGTGATAGGCCACATTTTTTTTAACCATGTGGCTGATCCGTTGTTTTTTTTATTTCATTGGCCTACTTTTCCCTTTTCTTTGGTTGTTATCAACCACCTTTTTCTCAAAAACGACTTTAACTAGATCTTAAGGGGAGCTATCATCCCCCACGACCAAATTCCTCTACCCGACTTGAGCTCCGGGATTAAGTCGTGGTAGCATTGCCCCCTTAAGGTAATTTTTGTAACGACTTGATTTAGGTCAAACTAAATCTAGTCATAAATAGTTACACTTTATTTATTTGTTCTTGATTAGAATAAAAAAAAACGTTGTTATAATTATAAGTTAAGTAAAATCCGGTGGAAATTGGACTAATGTAAAAATTATGTTCACACAAAAATAAAATAAAAAAATAAAAAATACGTTATTAGTATAAATTAAATTTCAGTTGGTAGGGTAGACGGTGAACACAACTAAAAAAATAAATTGTGATCGTCTAATTTACTATTAGTGTATAAATTGTTATGGGACGTAAAAATTAAAAAAAAAAAAACAAACTATAATAATGTATATAAAAATTATGTTAATCTAAAGACTTAAATAAATGTGTTTAATTAATTACCTAATATAAAACCGTTTCGTTGCGTTTTTTTTTACTCAGCTAATATATGTATTAAAAAAAATTTTTTTGCGAACACACCAGTGATAAAAAAAAAAGAAAAATAAATAAATTAAATCATAATACGAAATAACACACCAGTGAATTCCTTGATCATTTCTTTCCGGGTGGTGATATTCCGCTGGATCAAACGGTATTTTAATTTTGTTGTACCGTGTTATCCTTGTGACCGTTTAAAGTCTTCGATAACCTTGCCAACTGGGCGGGTCCTTCGTGATCGAGAGTTTTCTGCAGCAGCAACCCTGTCAATCAAACAGGGTGGAAGGAGTTTTAGAGGGGGTACCTGCGTCGTGGGAGCAACTCACCAACCAACCAACAAAAGGAGAGGGTCGTCCTGGTTTAGACTCTAGAGGTATTGTGTTTATTTCTCATTGGAAAAAAAAGAAAAGAAAAAGCAAAACCAAAAAACACTTTAATTTTGTCATTAATTTTTTTTTTTATGCGAATCGGCCTTGGCTGATTAACGCCTTTTTTCGTTGGTATTTTTTCTTTATATATTTTTCTTTTTTTCTCGTTTGATTATATTGTTCCATTATATCGTTTTTTTTTTCAGCCTTACTAATTTTGCAATCACGTTGTCCCTCGGTGTCAGTTAAGAATCGTTATTATTTTAGACAGTGCTATCGTGTCGGAACATTTTCTTTTCTTTCTCTCTTGCTCATATCATCAGTCTCCATTTACATTCTCTTCTTTGTCGAGTTTTTTTCCTTTCTTAGCAACTACGAATTGTCATTAGTATGAGTGAGTAGAGTGAGGCGAGTGGGTTTTGAGGGATTTTCGGGGTAGGGTTCTTTTGTGCTGAGTCGGTTCTCCCATACTCTTCAGGTCGTGCCGTTCGTTCTCCCATAACAGGCTGTTATGGGAGGCGGCGCGACACATGTGTTAGGCGTTTATTAGGTCGTCGCGTTGTCTGTCACGAGGGCGCCCTTCCGTATTGCCCAAGGCATCGGTGACCGCCGCGACCGGAAAGGCAATTCCGGTAGGCGGGCCGATGATAAGGAGGCCTTCGGGGCAGAACGTGCGGGGATTTGGCGCAGCGGAGCTGTCATTCCGAACGCCTGCACCCGGTTTATAATTTCTTTAGCTCCTGGAGATGTGGCAGTTGTCGTTCAAGTTTTCTAGTTTTTTGAGTTTTTAAATATGCGGTTATTCAAGCATAGTAGTCATGTCTGGAAACCCCCACGCCAACCCTGAGTTTTAGCCGGCTAATGGTACCGCACCAGACCTCTGTCACTATGATCTGATAACGAAATCTCGCGGTTTCGTTACAATGTATGTAAAATAAACGAAAATTTATTATTGTTGTGTCAACCGAGCTGAGCGTCTCACTTAATATTTTGTTAAAACAGTGTCGTTCAGTGCGTATTATATATATAGAGATATAAAGTATACTTCCATTGTGTTCTTTTAAAAGTGAAATAAAAAAAAAAAATTTTTATGTATTACAATTGTTGGTTTTATATCGAAAACGTATGTATTATATTATTTTTGATATTTTCGGAACTAATACATTTTAATATAGCCCATTGTGCCCAAAATGCCACGTGGTAAATCGTTTAGCAGCGAGGAGATAGGAAAAATATTGGCTTATAAGGATTCAGGTTTATCCAACCGAGCTATTGTTAAAAAAATTAAAAGATCCCACATTCACGCGTCGCTTTATTTGTTATTTTACTTGTTATTTTTTAAACTATTTTACTTGTTATTTTTTAAATTATTGAGTGATTTTTAGACTAAATAAAAACTAAAAACATGAATCTTTCATCAGTGTCCAAGTCTAGCTGTGTAAGGGATTACATTAAGCCAAAAAAGGTGAAAAATATTAATGATTCTATATCCGTGTTAAAAGAAAAAACAAAAAGAAAAAAACGGGAACTAGCAATATACTTGGCACTTTGTGTGATTCTGAACCCGACGCTTATTTAAAGAAAGCAAAATCTGACAAACCAGTAAAGTCAAAGTTGACTGGTGCTGGAAATTTAAAAAAAAAAAAAAATTACAATACACCAAGTAATTTTTAGTGATGAAAAAAAATTCACATTAGATGGACCGGATGGATACCATGCATACTGGCATGATATTAGAACAGAAAAGCGGGTTGCTTTGCGCAGAAACTTTCAAGGTGGAAATTTAATGATTTGGGGCGCTTTCAGTTCATTTGGAAAAACCCTCCTTTGTATCGTGTCGAACCGGGTGAACTCTGACCTATATATTGATCTACTTGAAGATGTCCTCATTTCGTATATGGATCGATTTCATCAAGAAAGTTTCATTTATCAGCAAGATAACGCTTCCATTCATCGGGCTAACAAGGTACAAAATTGGTTAGAGGGAAAAAAATATTGCAACAATGACATGGCCTGCTATAAGTCCAGATCTAAACCCCATCGAAAACATATGGGGGATAATGGCTCATCGGGTTTATAACCATGGACAACAATTCAACAGCATTGGAGAGCTAAAAACAAAAATTCTACAAGTGTGGGACGAAATCTCAATGGAAGAGATAAGAAGTTTAATTAGTTCTATGCCAAATCGTATGGAAGCAGTAATAATAGTAAACAGAGGCCACATAAAGTATTGACAATACTTTTTTAAATTAAGTTAAGTTTTTTGTTTAATTTTAAGTTTTTTGTAAGTTGGAAGTATACTCGTAATTATTTCCTATGAATTAAATTTTAATAAATTTTTATTAAATATTTTAAATTACATATTTTAAAATTGTTTTTTTTACAAGAATTGAAATTCTTTTGTTACAATGGAGTTACTAAAAAAGAATTTGTTAATAAAATGTTATAGTATATTGAAATATTTGAGTTTTTATAAATGGAAGTATAATTATTTCCCAGAGTGTACATCATCATTGGTGCAAAGAAAAATGAGGTGATTTTGACCATCTGCTCTGAAGAGATTATTCGCTTGTTTTACTTTGTGGGCCATGTATTGGTGCTGTTGGGTAGCGTGATTGCATCATTGTGAGGGTGAATAAGATTAGTGTGGGAGAATAATAATAATAATTTCGGGTTATTAAGGAGAAACGTAAAAGAAAGAAAGATTGAAACGAGAAAAAATTCAGTCTAGTTTTTGATTTTAAGTGAAGAAGTCTCGTTTGAGTTTTAAAAAAAAACGGACAGTCTAATTTTGAATTTTGATAGCGTGCTATCAAAATATTTCTTTTTTTTGTATTTTATTGAAAAGTTTGTTTTTTTCGGAAAATATATATTTTGATTAACTTTTGAAACAAGTGTGTTTTTTTTTGCTTTGAGTCAAGCGTTTCATTTTTTTTTATGTGAGTGATTGATTGGTCAATTGTTTTGTTCTCGATTGCCATGAAATAAACACAAAAAAATAAATAAAAAAAATAAAAAAATTTAGAATTCATGAGAAATTCTGTTAATTTAAGAAATTTAATTTTATTTATTAATAAAATAAAAAAACTATTGTAACGGGCGCTTGACATCCCCGTTACAAAATATACCTAATTCCCAAGAAAATATACCAAGAAAACTGCATCCCACCTTTGAAGATATTTTCTTCTAAAAAAAACCCAATAATAATCCCCATGACAATGTCCGAATGCAGTTAACATTCTAATTACGTTAGTTAAGTTGTATCAAATTTGGTTGTACAACAAATTAACGTAAAATTCTATGTATTCTAGTGGCGCGTGCCCATACGAATTTATTTCTGCACATCAAAGTGTCAAGTTTCAGTAAATAAACGTAAATACATTTTTTTCTTTTTGTTGTTGCACACGCGATTTTTGTCAAGCGTGTGTACAATACTTTTAATTTTCTTTTTTGGTTTTCTTTAGCGTTTATTCACCTGCGGCTAATTGAAACCAAATTGAATTTAGTTTTTTTTTGTTATTTTGTGGGCAATTTGGGCAGTTCATGTGTTTATACATTGAACGAAAACGTGCCGAATATTTGCAATTTTTGCATAATCACTAATAACCAATGAAGTATTGGAGGGGATAAGAATGCGTTTTTCGGTTATTTGGTCAATGTGAAAAATAATTTTTCTTTTTTGGTCGATCAGCAGAAAAAATTGTATAAAAACCTCGCCAATATTTTATTGTGGATTGAGATTCAGTTTCTTTTTCTTTGGTTAAAATTGAGTTAGTAAATTTTGTTATTCGCGTGGTGGTAATAATTTTAGCTACCCGTAAATAAATTTTTAAAACTTTAAATTAATTTGCTTTTGTTTTTTTTTTTCTAATTTGGAGGAGAATTTATCTAAAAAAAAAACTTTTTTGTAAGTATATATATAAAAAAAAAATAAATGATTACTAACTAAAGGGTACCGGTTGTTAGGTGTCTGTGGACTGTCCCGTATGGGACGGAAGACGGCAAGTGCTTTGCACTGTTCTCCCTCTGTCTACAACACTCAACAATCTATTTTCTTACTAATAATTGGTTAGGGACCGATGGCCAACTTTGTTTTTTTTATTGGTTTTACAGATGAATCTGTAAATCATCCTTGTTTTCCTCCTCCCCAAACAAAAATAATTTCCAAGTGATAGGCCACATTTTTTTTAACCATGTGGCTGATCCGTTGTTTTTTTTATTTCATTGGCCTACTTTTCCCTTTTCTTTGGTTGTTATCAACCACCTTTTTCTCAAAAACGACTTTAACTAGATCTTAAGGGGAGCTATCATCCCCCACGACCAAATTCCTCTACCCGACTTGAGCTCCGGGATTAAGTCGTGGTAGCATTGCCCCCTTAAGGTAATTT
This sequence comes from Tipula vernalis, assembly GCA_958295665.1. Lineage (NCBI taxonomy): Eukaryota > Metazoa > Arthropoda > Insecta > Diptera > Tipulidae > Tipula > Tipula vernalis. Next base: position 319,892,323 of record OY282559.1, read on the forward strand.
TTGTAACGACTTGATTTAGGTCAAACTAAATCTAGTCATAAATAGTTACACTTTATTTATTTGTTCTTGATTAGAATAAAAAAAAACGTTGTTATAATTATAAGTTAAGTAAAATCCGGTGGAAATTGGACTAATGTAAAAATTATGTTCACACAAAAATAAAATAAAAAAATAAAAAATACGTTATTAGTATAAATTAAATTTCAGTTGGTAGGGTAGACGGTGAACACAACTAAAAAAATAAATTGTGATCGTCTAATTTACTATTAGTGTATAAATTGTTATGGGACGTAAAAATTAAAAAAAAAAAAACAAACTATAATAATGTATATAAAAATTATGTTAATCTAAAGACTTAAATAAATGTGTTTAATTAATTACCTAATATAAAACCGTTTCGTTGCGTTTTTTTTTACTCAGCTAATATATGTATTAAAAAAAATTTTTTTGCGAACACACCAGTGATAAAAAAAAAAGAAAAATAAATAAATTAAATCATAATACGAAATAACACACCAGTGAATTCCTTGATCATTTCTTTCCGGGTGGTGATATTCCGCTGGATCAAACGGTATTTTAATTTTGTTGTACCGTGTTATCCTTGTGACCGTTTAAAGTCTTCGATAACCTTGCCAACTGGGCGGGTCCTTCGTGATCGAGAGTTTTCTGCAGCAGCAACCCTGTCAATCAAACAGGGTGGAAGGAGTTTTAGAGGGGGTACCTGCGTCGTGGGAGCAACTCACCAACCAACCAACAAAAGGAGAGGGTCGTCCTGGTTTAGACTCTAGAGGTATTGTGTTTATTTCTCATTGGAAAAAAAAGAAAAGAAAAAGCAAAACCAAAAAACACTTTAATTTTGTCATTAATTTTTTTTTTTATGCGAATCGGCCTTGGCTGATTAACGCCTTTTTTCGTTGGTATTTTTTCTTTATATATTTTTCTTTTTTTCTCGTTTGATTATATTGTTCCATTATATCGTTTTTTTTTTCAGCCTTACTAATTTTGCAATCACGTTGTCCCTCGGTGTCAGTTAAGAATCGTTATTATTTTAGACAGTGCTATCGTGTCGGAACATTTTCTTTTCTTTCTCTCTTGCTCATATCATCAGTCTCCATTTACATTCTCTTCTTTGTCGAGTTTTTTTCCTTTCTTAGCAACTACGAATTGTCATTAGTATGAGTGAGTAGAGTGAGGCGAGTGGGTTTTGAGGGATTTTCGGGGTAGGGTTCTTTTGTGCTGAGTCGGTTCTCCCATACTCTTCAGGTCGTGCCGTTCGTTCTCCCATAACAGGCTGTTATGGGAGGCGGCGCGACACATGTGTTAGGCGTTTATTAGGTCGTCGCGTTGTCTGTCACGAGGGCGCCCTTCCGTATTGCCCAAGGCATCGGTGACCGCCGCGACCGGAAAGGCAATTCCGGTAGGCGGGCCGATGATAAGGAGGCCTTCGGGGCAGAACGTGCGGGGATTTGGCGCAGCGGAGCTGTCATTCCGAACGCCTGCACCCGGTTTATAATTTCTTTAGCTCCTGGAGATGTGGCAGTTGTCGTTCAAGTTTTCTAGTTTTTTGAGTTTTTAAATATGCGGTTATTCAAGCATAGTAGTCATGTCTGGAAACCCCCACGCCAACCCTGAGTTTTAGCCGGCTAATGGTACCGCACCAGACCTCTGTCACTATGATCTGATAACGAAATCTCGCGGTTTCGTTACAATGTATGTAAAATAAACGAAAATTTATTATTGTTGTGTCAACCGAGCTGAGCGTCTCACTTAATATTTTGTTAAAACAGTGTCGTTCAGTGCGTATTATATATATAGAGATATAAAGTATACTTCCATTGTGTTCTTTTAAAAGTGAAATAAAAAAAAAAAAATTTTATGTATTACAATTGTTGGTTTTATATCGAAAACGTATGTATTATATTATTTTTGATATTTTCGGAACTAATACATTTTAATATAGCCCATTGTGCCCAAAATGCCACGTGGTAAATCGTTTAGCAGCGAGGAGATAGGAAAAATATTGGCTTATAAGGATTCAGGTTTATCCAACCGAGCTATTGTTAAAAAAATTAAAAGATCCCACATTCACGCGTCGCTTTATTTGTTATTTTACTTGTTATTTTTTAAACTATTTTACTTGTTATTTTTTAAATTATTGAGTGATTTTTAGACTAAATAAAAACTAAAAACATGAATCTTTCATCAGTGTCCAAGTCTAGCTGTGTAAGGGATTACATTAAGCCAAAAAAGGTGAAAAATATTAATGATTCTATATCCGTGTTAAAAGAAAAAACAAAAAGAAAAAAACGGGAACTAGCAATATACTTGGCACTTTGTGTGATTCTGAACCCGACGCTTATTTAAAGAAAGCAAAATCTGACAAACCAGTAAAGTCAAAGTTGACTGGTGCTGGAAATTTAAAAAAAAAAAAAAATTACAATACACCAAGTAATTTTTAGTGATGAAAAAAAATTCACATTAGATGGACCGGATGGATACCATGCATACTGGCATGATATTAGAACAGAAAAGCGGGTTGCTTTGCGCAGAAACTTTCAAGGTGGAAATTTAATGATTTGGGGCGCTTTCAGTTCATTTGGAAAAACCCTCCTTTGTATCGTGTCGAACCGGGTGAACTCTGACCTATATATTGATCTACTTGAAGATGTCCTCATTTCGTATATGGATCGATTTCATCAAGAAAGTTTCATTTATCAGCAAGATAACGCTTCCATTCATCGGGCTAACAAGGTACAAAATTGGTTAGAGGGAAAAAAATATTGCAACAATGACATGGCCTGCTATAAGTCCAGATCTAAACCCCATCGAAAACATATGGGGGATAATGGCTCATCGGGTTTATAACCATGGACAACAATTCAACAGCATTGGAGAGCTAAAAACAAAAATTCTACAAGTGTGGGACGAAATCTCAATGGAAGAGATAAGAAGTTTAATTAGTTCTATGCCAAATCGTATGGAAGCAGTAATAATAGTAAACAGAGGCCACATAAAGTATTGACAATACTTTTTTAAATTAAGTTAAGTTTTTTGTTTAATTTTAAGTTTTTTGTAAGTTGGAAGTATACTCGTAATTATTTCCTATGAATTAAATTTTAATAAATTTTTATTAAATATTTTAAATTACATATTTTAAAATTGTTTTTTTTACAAGAATTGAAATTCTTTTGTTACAATGGAGTTACTAAAAAAGAATTTGTTAATAAAATGTTATAGTATATTGAAATATTTGAGTTTTTATAAATGGAAGTATAATTATTTCCCAGAGTGTACATCATCATTGGTGCAAAGAAAAATGAGGTGATTTTGACCATCTGCTCTGAAGAGATTATTCGCTTGTTTTACTTTGTGGGCCATGTATTGGTGCTGTTGGGTAGCGTGATTGCATCATTGTGAGGGTGAATAAGATTAGTGTGGGAGAATAATAATAATAATTTCGGGTTATTAAGGAGAAACGTAAAAGAAAGAAAGATTGAAACGAGAAAAAATTCAGTCTAGTTTTTGATTTTAAGTGAAGAAGTCTCGTTTGAGTTTTAAAAAAAAACGGACAGTCTAATTTTGAATTTTGATAGCGTGCTATCAAAATATTTCTTTTTTTTGTATTTTATTGAAAAGTTTGTTTTTTTCGGAAAATATATATTTTGATTAACTTTTGAAACAAGTGTGTTTTTTTTTGCTTTGAGTCAAGCGTTTCATTTTTTTTTTATGTGAGTGATTGATTGGTCAATTGTTTTGTTCTCGATTGCCATGAAATAAACACAAAAAAATAAATAAAAAAAATAAAAAAATTTAGAATTCATGAGAAATTCTGTTAATTTAAGAAATTTAATTTTATTTATTAATAAAATAAAAAAACTATTGTAACGGGCGCTTGACATCCCCGTTACAAAATATACCTAATTCCCAAGAAAATATACCAAGAAAACTGCATCCCACCTTTGAAGATATTTTCTTCTAAAAAAAACCCAATAATAATCCCCATGACAATGTCCGAATGCAGTTAACATTCTAATTACGTTAGTTAAGTTGTATCAAATTTGGTTGTACAACAAATTAACGTAAAATTCTATGTATTCTAGTGGCGCGTGCCCATACGAATTTATTTCTGCACATCAAAGTGTCAAGTTTCAGTAAATAAACGTAAATACATTTTTTTCTTTTTGTTGTTGCACACGCGATTTTTGTCAAGCGTGTGTACAATACTTTTAATTTTCTTTTTTGGTTTTCTTTAGCGTTTATTCACCTGCGGCTAATTGAAACCAAATTGAATTTAGTTTTTTTTTGTTATTTTGTGGGCAATTTGGGCAGTTCATGTGTTTATACATTGAACGAAAACGTGCCGAATATTTGCAATTTTTGCATAATCACTAATAACCAATGAAGTATTGGAGGGGATAAGAATGCGTTTTTCGGTTATTTGGTCAATGTGAAAAATAATTTTTCTTTTTTGGTCGATCAGCAGAAAAAATTGTATAAAAACCTCGCCAATATTTTATTGTGGATTGAGATTCAGTTTCTTTTTCTTTGGTTAAAATTGAGTTAGTAAATTTTGTTATTCGCGTGGTGGTAATAATTTTAGCTACCCGTAAATAAATTTTTAAAACTTTAAATTAATTTGCTTTTGTTTTTTTTTTTCTAATTTGGAGGAGAATTTATCTAAAAAAAAAACTTTTTTGTAAGTATATATATAAAAAAAAAAATAAATGATTACTAACTAAAGGGTACCGGTTGTTAGGTGTCTGTGGACTGTCCCGTATGGGACGGAAGACGGCAAGTGCTTTGCACTGTTCTCCCTCTGTCTACAACACTCAACAATCTATTTTCTTACTAATAATTGGTTAGGGACCGATGGCCAACTTTGTTTTTTTTATTGGTTTTACAGATGAATCTGTAAATCATCCTTGTTTTCCTCCTCCCCAAACAAAAATAATTTCCAAGTGATAGGCCACATTTTTTTTAACCATGTGGCTGATCCGTTGTTTTTTTTATTTCATTGGCCTACTTTTCCCTTTTCTTTGGTTGTTATCAACCACCTTTTTCTCAAAAACGACTTTAACTAGATCTTAAGGGGAGCTACCATCCCCCACGACCAAATTCCTCTACCCGACTTGAGCTCCGGGATTAAGTCGTGGTAGCATTGCCCCCTTAAGGTAATTTTTGTAACGACTTGATTTAGGTCAAACTAAATCTAGTCATAAATAGTTACACTTTATTTATTTGTTCTTGATTAGAATAAAAAAAAACGTTGTTATAATTATAAGTTAAGTAAAATCCGGTGGAAATTGGACTAATGTAAAAATTATGTTCACACAAAAATAAAATAAAAAAATAAAAAATACGTTATTAGTATAAATTAAATTTCAGTTGGTAGGGTAGACGGTGAACACAACTAAAAAAATAAATTGTGATCGTCTAATTTACTATTAGTGTATAAATTGTTATGGGACGTAAAAATTAAAAAAAAAAAAACAAACTATAATAATGTATATAAAAATTATGTTAATCTAAAGACTTAAATAAATGTGTTTAATTAATTACCTAATATAAAACCGTTTCGTTGCGTTTTTTTTTACTCAGCTAATATATGTATTAAAAAAAATTTTTTTGCGAACACACCAGTGATAAAAAAAAAAAGAAAAATAAATAAATTAAATCATAATACGAAATAACACACCAGTGAATTCCTTGATCATTTCTTTCCGGGTGGTGATATTCCGCTGGATCAAACGGTATTTTAATTTTGTTGTACCGTGTTATCCTTGTGACCGTTTAAAGTCTTCGATAACCTTGCCAACTGGGCGGGTCCTTCGTGATCGAGAGTTTTCTGCAGCAGCAACCCTGTCAATCAAACAGGGTGGAAGGAGTTTTAGAGGGGGTACCTGCGTCGTGGGAGCAACTCACCAACCAACCAACAAAAGGAGAGGGTCGTCCTGGTTTAGACTCTAGAGGTATTGTGTTTATTTCTCATTGGAAAAAAAAGAAAAGAAAAAGCAAAACCAAAAAACACTTTAATTTTGTCATTAATTTTTTTTTTTATGCGAATCGGCCTTGGCTGATTAACGCCTTTTTTCGTTGGTATTTTTTCTTTATATATTTTTCTTTTTTTCTCGTTTGATTATATTGTTCCATTATATCGTTTTTTTTTCAGCCTTACTAATTTTGCAATCACGTTGTCCCTCGGTGTCAGTTAAGAATCGTTATTATTTTAGACAGTGCTATCGTGTCGGAACATTTTCTTTTCTTTCTCTCTTGCTCATATCATCAGTCTCCATTTACATTCTCTTCTTTGTCGAGTTTTTTTCCTTTCTTAGCAACTACGAATTGTCATTAGTATGAGTGAGTAGAGTGAGGCGAGTGGGTTTTGAGGGATTTTCGGGGTAGGGTTCTTTTGTGCTGAGTCGGTTCTCCCATACTCTTCAGGTCGTGCCGTTCGTTCTCCCATAACAGGCTGTTATGGGAGGCGGCGCGACACATGTGTTAGGCGTTTATTAGGTCGTCGCGTTGTCTGTCACGAGGGCGCCCTTCCGTATTGCCCAAGGCATCGGTGACCGCCGCGACCGGAAAGGCAATTCCGGTAGGCGGGCCGATGATAAGGAGGCCTTCGGGGCAGAACGTGCGGGGATTTGGCGCAGCGGAGCTGTCATTCCGAACGCCTGCACCCGGTTTATAATTTCTTTAGCTCCTGGAGATGTGGCAGTTGTCGTTCAAGTTTTCTAGTTTTTTGAGTTTTTAAATATGCGGTTATTCAAGCATAGTAGTCATGTCTGGAAACCCCCACGCCAACCCTGAGTTTTAGCCGGCTAATGGTACCGCACCAGACCTCTGTCACTATGATCTGATAACGAAATCTCGCGGTTTCGTTACAATGTATGTAAAATAAACGAAAATTTATTATTGTTGTGTCAACCGAGCTGAGCGTCTCACTTAATATTTTGTTAAAACAGTGTCGTTCAGTGCGTATTATATATATAGAGATATAAAGTATACTTCCATTGTGTTCTTTTAAAAGTGAAATAAAAAAAAAAAATTTTTATGTATTACAATTGTTGGTTTTATATCGAAAACGTATGTATTATATTATTTTTGATATTTTCGGAACTAATACATTTTAATATAGCCCATTGTGCCCAAAATGCCACGTGGTAAATCGTTTAGCAGCGAGGAGATAGGAAAAATATTGGCTTATAAGGATTCAGGTTTATCCAACCGAGCTATTGTTAAAAAAATTAAAAGATCCCACATTCACGCGTCGCTTTATTTGTTATTTTACTTGTTATTTTTTAAACTATTTTACTTGTTATTTTTTAAATTATTGAGTGATTTTTAGACTAAATAAAAACTAAAAACATGAATCTTTCATCAGTGTCCAAGTCTAGCTGTGTAAGGGATTACATTAAGCCAAAAAAGGTGAAAAATATTAATGATTCTATATCCGTGTTAAAAGAAAAAACAAAAAGAAAAAAACGGGAACTAGCAATATACTTGGCACTTTGTGTGATTCTGAACCCGACGCTTATTTAAAGAAAGCAAAATCTGACAAACCAGTAAAGTCAAAGTTGACTGGTGCTGGAAATTTAAAAAAAAAAAAAAATTACAATACACCAAGTAATTTTTAGTGATGAAAAAAAATTCACATTAGATGGACCGGATGGATACCATGCATACTGGCATGATATTAGAACAGAAAAGCGGGTTGCTTTGCGCAGAAACTTTCAAGGTGGAAATTTAATGATTTGGGGCGCTTTCAGTTCATTTGGAAAAACCCTCCTTTGTATCGTGTCGAACCGGGTGAACTCTGACCTATATATTGATCTACTTGAAGATGTCCTCATTTCGTATATGGATCGATTTCATCAAGAAAGTTTCATTTATCAGCAAGATAACGCTTCCATTCATCGGGCTAACAAGGTACAAAATTGGTTAGAGGGAAAAAAATATTGCAACAATGACATGGCCTGCTATAAGTCCAGATCTAAACCCCATCGAAAACATATGGGGGATAATGGCTCATCGGGTTTATAACCATGGACAACAATTCAACAGCATTGGAGAGCTAAAAACAAAAATTCTACAAGTGTGGGACGAAATCTCAATGGAAGAGATAAGAAGTTTAATTAGTTCTATGCCAAATCGTATGGAAGCAGTAATAATAGTAAACAGAGGCCACATAAAGTATTGACAATACTTTTTTAAATTAAGTTAAGTTTTTTGTTTAATTTTAAGTTTTTTGTAAGTTGGAAGTATACTCGTAATTATTTCCTATGAATTAAATTTTAATAAATTTTTATTAAATATTTTAAATTACATATTTTAAAATTGTTTTTTTTACAAGAATTGAAATTCTTTTGTTACAATGGAGTTACTAAAAAAGAATTTGTTAATAAAATGTTATAGTATATTGAAATATTTGAGTTTTTATAAATGGAAGTATAATTATTTCCCAGAGTGTACATCATCATTGGTGCAAAGAAAAATGAGGTGATTTTGACCATCTGCTCTGAAGAGATTATTCGCTTGTTTTACTTTGTGGGCCATGTATTGGTGCTGTTGGGTAGCGTGATTGCATCATTGTGAGGGTGAATAAGATTAGTGTGGGAGAATAATAATAATAATTTCGGGTTATTAAGGAGAAACGTAAAAGAAAGAAAGATTGAAACGAGAAAAAATTCAGTCTAGTTTTTGATTTTAAGTGAAGAAGTCTCGTTTGAGTTTTAAAAAAAAACGGACAGTCTAATTTTGAATTTTGATAGCGTGCTATCAAAATATTTCTTTTTTTTGTATTTTATTGAAAAGTTTGTTTTTTTCGGAAAATATATATTTTGATTAACTTTTGAAACAAGTGTGTTTTTTTTTGCTTTGAGTCAAGCGTTTCATTTTTTTTTTATGTGAGTGATTGATTGGTCAATTGTTTTGTTCTCGATTGCCATGAAATAAACACAAAAAAATAAATAAAAAAAATAAAAAAATTTAGAATTCATGAGAAATTCTGTTAATTTAAGAAATTTAATTTTATTTATTAATAAAATAAAAAAACTATTGTAACGGGCGCTTGACATCCCCGTTACAAAATATACCTAATTCCCAAGAAAATATACCAAGAAAACTGCATCCCACCTTTGAAGATATTTTCTTCTAAAAAAAACCCAATAATAATCCCCATGACAATGTCCGAATGCAGTTAACATTCTAATTACGTTAGTTAAGTTGTATCAAATTTGGTTGTACAACAAATTAACGTAAAATTCTATGTATTCTAGTGGCGCGTGCCCATACGAATTTATTTCTGCACATCAAAGTGTCAAGTTTCAGTAAATAAACGTAAATACATTTTTTTCTTTTTGTTGTTGCACACGCGATTTTTGTCAAGCGTGTGTACAATACTTTTAATTTTCTTTTTTGGTTTTCTTTAGCGTTTATTCACCTGCGGCTAATTGAAACCAAATTGAATTTAGTTTTTTTTTGTTATTTTGTGGGCAATTTGGGCAGTTCATGTGTTTATACATTGAACGAAAACGTGCCGAATATTTGCAATTTTTGCATAATCACTAATAACCAATGAAGTATTGGAGGGGATAAGAATGCGTTTTTCGGTTATTTGGTCAATGTGAAAAATAATTTTTCTTTTTTGGTCGATCAGCAGAAAAAATTGTATAAAAACCTCGCCAATATTTTATTGTGGATTGAGATTCAGTTTCTTTTTCTTTGGTTAAAATTGAGTTAGTAAATTTTGTTATTCGCGTGGTGGTAATAATTTTAGCTACCCGTAAATAAATTTTTAAAACTTTAAATTAATTTGCTTTTGTTTTTTTTTTTCTAATTTGGAGGAGAATTTATCTAAAAAAAAAACTTTTTTGTAAGTATATATATAAAAAAAAAAATAAATGATTACTAACTAAAGGGTACCGGTTGTTAGGTGTCTGTGGACTGTCCCGTATGGGACGGAAGACGGCAAGTGCTTTGCACTGTTCTCCCTCTGTCTACAACACTCAACAATCTATTTTCTTACTAATAATTGGTTAGGGACCGATGGCCAACTTTGTTTTTTTTATTGGTTTTACAGATGAATCTGTAAATCATCCTTGTTTTCCTCCTCCCCAAACAAAAATAATTTCCAAGTGATAGGCCACATTTTTTTTAACCATGTGGCTGATCCGTTGTTTTTTTTATTTCATTGGCCTACTTTTCCCTTTTCTTTGGTTGTTATCAACCACCTTTTTCTCAAAAACGACTTTAACTAGATCTTAAGGGGAGCTATCATCCCCCACGACCAAATTCCTCTACCCGACTTGAGCTCCGGGATTAAGTCGTGGTAGCATTGCCCCCTTAAGGTAATTTTTGTAACGACTTGATTTAGGTCAAACTAAATCTAGTCATAAATAGTTACACTTTATTTATTTGTTCTTGATTAGAATAAAAAAAAACGTTGTTATAATTATAAGTTAAGTAAAATCCGGTGGAAATTGGACTAATGTAAAAATTATGTTCACACAAAAATAAAATAAAAAAATAAAAAATACGTTATTAGTATAAATTAAATTTCAGTTGGTAGGGTAGACGGTGAACACAACTAAAAAAATAAATTGTGATCGTCTAATTTACTATTAGTGTATAAATTGTTATGGGACGTAAAAATTAAAAAAAAAAAAACAAACTATAATAATGTATATAAAAATTATGTTAATCTAAAGACTTAAATAAATGTGTTTAATTAATTACCTAATATAAAACCGTTTCGTTGCGTTTTTTTTTACTCAGCTAATATATGTATTAAAAAAAATTTTTTTGCGAACACACCAGTGATAAAAAAAAAAGAAAAATAAATAAATTAAATCATAATACGAAATAACACACCAGTGAATTCCTTGATCATTTCTTTCCGGGTGGTGATATTCCGCTGGATCAAACGGTATTTTAATTTTGTTGTACCGTGTTATCCTTGTGACCGTTTAAAGTCTTCGATAACCTTGCCAACTGGGCGGGTCCTTCGTGATCGAGAGTTTTCTGCAGCAGCAACCCTGTCAATCAAACAGGGTGGAAGGAGTTTTAGAGGGGGTACCTGCGTCGTGGGAGCAACTCACCAACCAACCAACAAAAGGAGAGGGTCGTCCTGGTTTAGACTCTAGAGGTATTGTGTTTATTTCTCATTGGAAAAAAAAGAAAAGAAAAAGCAAAACCAAAAAACACTTTAATTTTGTCATTAATTTTTTTTTTTATGCGAATCGGCCTTGGCTGATTAACGCCTTTTTTCGTTGGTATTTTTTCTTTATATATTTTTCTTTTTTTCTCGTTTGATTATATTGTTCCATTATATCGTTTTTTTTTTCAGCCTTACTAATTTTGCAATCACGTTGTCCCTCGGTGTCAGTTAAGAATCGTTATTATTTTAGACAGTGCTATCGTGTCGGAACATTTTCTTTTCTTTCTCTCTTGCTCATATCATCAGTCTCCATTTACATTCTCTTCTTTGTCGAGTTTTTTTCCTTTCTTAGCAACTACGAATTGTCATTAGTATGAGTGAGTAGAGTGAGGCGAGTGGGTTTTGAGGGATTTTCGGGGTAGGGTTCTTTTGTGCTGAGTCGGTTCTCCCATACTCTTCAGGTCGTGCCGTTCGTTCTCCCATAACAGGCTGTTATGGGAGGCGGCGCGACACATGTGTTAGGCGTTTATTAGGTCGTCACGTTGTCTGTCACGAGGGCGCCCTTCCGTATTGCCCAAGGCATCGGTGACCGCCGCGACCGGAAAGGCAATTCCGGTAGGCGGGCCGATGATAAGGAGGCCTTCGGGGCAGAACGTGCGGGGATTTGGCGCAGCGGAGCTGTCATTCCGAACGCCTGCACCCGGTTTATAATTTCTTTAGCTCCTGGAGATGTGGCAGTTGTCGTTCAAGTTTTCTAGTTTTTTGAGTTTTTAAATATGCGGTTATTCAAGCATAGTAGTCATGTCTGGAAACCCCCACGCCAACCCTGAGTTTTAGCCGGCTAATGGTACCGCACCAGACCTCTGTCACTATGATCTGATAACGAAATCTCGCGGTTTCGTTACAATGTATGTAAAATAAACGAAAATTTATTATTGTTGTGTCAACCGAGCTGAGCGTCTCACTTAATATTTTGTTAAAACAGTGTCGTTCAGTGCGTATTATATATATAGAGATATAAAGTATACTTCCATTGTGTTCTTTTAAAAGTGAAATAAAAAAAAAAAATTTTTATGTATTACAATTGTTGGTTTTATATCGAAAACGTATGTATTATATTATTTTTGATATTTTCGGAACTAATACATTTTAATATAGCCCATTGTGCCCAAAATGCCACGTGGTAAATCGTTTAGCAGCGAGGAGATAGGAAAAATATTGGCTTATAAGGATTCAGGTTTATCCAACCGAGCTATTGTTAAAAAAATTAAAAGATCCCACATTCACGCGTCGCTTTATTTGTTATTTTACTTGTTATTTTTTAAACTATTTTACTTGTTATTTTTTAAATTATTGAGTGATTTTTAGACTAAATAAAAACTAAAAACATGAATCTTTCATCAGTGTCCAAGTCTAGCTGTGTAAGGGATTACATTAAGCCAAAAAAGGTGAAAAATATTAATGATTCTATATCCGTGTTAAAAGAAAAAACAAAAAGAAAAAAACGGGAACTAGCAATATACTTGGCACTTTGTGTGATTCTGAACCCGACGCTTATTTAAAGAAAGCAAAATCTGACAAACCAGTAAAGTCAAAGTTGACTGGTGCTGGAAATTTAAAAAAAAAAAAAAATTACAATACACCAAGTAATTTTTAGTGATGAAAAAAAATTCACATTAGATGGACCGGATGGATACCATGCATACTGGCATGATATTAGAACAGAAAAGCGGGTTGCTTTGCGCAGAAACTTTCAAGGTGGAAATTTAATGATTTGGGGCGCTTTCAGTTCATTTGGAAAAACCCTCCTTTGTATCGTGTCGAACCGGGTGAACTCTGACCTATATATTGATCTACTTGAAGATGTCCTCATTTCGTATATGGATCGATTTCATCAAGAAAGTTTCATTTATCAGCAAGATAACGCTTCCATTCATCGGGCTAACAAGGTACAAAATTGGTTAGAGGGAAAAAAATATTGCAACAATGACATGGCCTGCTATAAGTCCAGATCTAAACCCCATCGAAAACATATGGGGGATAATGGCTCATCGGGTTTATAACCATGGACAACAATTCAACAGCATTGGAGAGCTAAAAACAAAAATTCTACAAGTGTGGGACGAAATCTCAATGGAAGAGATAAGAAGTTTAATTAGTTCTATGCCAAATCGTATGGAAGCAGTAATAATAGTAAACAGAGGCCACATAAAGTATTGACAATACTTTTTTAAATTAAGTTAAGTTTTTTGTTTAATTTTAAGTTTTTTGTAAGTTGGAAGTATACTCGTAATTATTTCCTATGAATTAAATTTTAATAAATTTTTATTAAATATTTTAAATTACATATTTTAAAATTGTTTTTTTTTACAAGAATTGAAATTCTTTTGTTACAATGGAGTTACTAAAAAAGAATTTGTTAATAAAATGTTATAGTATATTGAAATATTTGAGTTTTTATAAATGGAAGTATAATTATTTCCCAGAGTGTACATCATCATTGGTGCAAAGAAAAATGAGGTGATTTTGACCATCTGCTCTGAAGAGATTATTCGCTTGTTTTACTTTGTGGGCCATGTATTGGTGCTGTTGGGTAGCGTGATTGCATCATTGTGAGGGTGAATAAGATTAGTGTGGGAGAATAATAATAATAATTTCGGGTTATTAAGGAGAAACGTAAAAGAAAGAAAGATTGAAACGAGAAAAAATTCAGTCTAGTTTTTGATTTTAAGTGAAGAAGTCTCGTTTGAGTTTTAAAAAAAAACGGACAGTCTAATTTTGAATTTTGATAGCGTGCTATCAAAATATTTCTTTTTTTTGTATTTTATTGAAAAGTTTGTTTTTTTCGGAAAATATATATTTTGATTAACTTTTGAAACAAGTGTGTTTTTTTTTGCTTTGAGTCAAGCGTTTCATTTTTTTTTATGTGAGTGATTGATTGGTCAATTGTTTTGTTCTCGATTGCCATGAAATAAACACAAAAAAATAAATAAAAAAAATAAAAAAATTTAGAATTCATGAGAAATTCTGTTAATTTAAGAAATTTAATTTTATTTATTAATAAAATAAAAAAACTATTGTAACGGGCGCTTGACATCCCCGTTACAAAATATACCTAATTCCCAAGAAAATATACCAAGAAAACTGCATCCCACCTTTGAAGATATTTTCTTCTAAAAAAAACCCAATAATAATCCCCATGACAATGTCTGAATGCAGTTAACATTCTAATTACGTTAGTTAAGTTGTATCAAATTTGGTTGTACAACAAATTAACGTAAAATTCTATGTATTCTAGTGGCGCGTGCCCATACGAATTTATTTCTGCACATCAAAGTGTCAAGTTTCAGTAAATAAACGTAAATACATTTTTTTCTTTTTGTTGTTGCACACGCGATTTTTGTCAAGCGTGTGTACAATACTTTTAATTTTCTTTTTTGGTTTTCTTTAGCGTTTATTCACCTGCGGCTAATTGAAACCAAATTGAATTTAGTTTTTTTTTGTTATTTTGTGGGCAATTTGGGCAGTTCATGTGTTTATACATTGAACGAAAACGTGCCGAATATTTGCAATTTTTGCATAATCACTAATAACCAATGAAGTATTGGAGGGGATAAGAATGCGTTTTTCGGTTATTTGGTCAATGTGAAAAATAATTTTTCTTTTTTGGTCGATCAGCAGAAAAAATTGTATAAAAACCTCGCCAATATTTTATTGTGGATTGAGATTCAGTTTCTTTTTCTTTGGTTAAAATTGAGTTAGTAAATTTTGTTATTCGCGTGGTGGTAATAATTTTAGCTACCCGTAAATAAATTTTTAAAACTTTAAATTAATTTGCTTTTGTTTTTTTTTTTCTAATTTGGAGGAGAATTTATCTAAAAAAAAAACTTTTTTGTAAGTATATATATAAAAAAAAAATAAATGATTACTAACTAAAGGGTACCGGTTGTTAGGTGTCTGTGGACTGTCCCGTATGGGACGGAAGACGGCAAGTGCTTTGCACTGTTCTCCCTCTGTCTACAACACTCAACAATCTATTTTCTTACTAATAATTGGTTAGGGACCGATGGCCAACTTTGTTTTTTTTATTGGTTTTACAGATGAATCTGTAAATCATCCTTGTTTTCCTCCTCCCCAAACAAAAATAATTTCCAAGTGATAGGCCACATTTTTTTTAACCATGTGGCTGATCCGTTGTTTTTTTTATTTCATTGGCCTACTTTTCCCTTTTCTTTGGTTGTTATCAACCACCTTTTTCTCAAAAACGACTTTAACTAGATCTTAAGGGGAGCTATCATCCCCCACGACCAAATTCCTCTACCCGACTTGAGCTCCGGGATTAAGTCGTGGTAGCATTGCCCCCTTAAGGTAATTTTTGTAACGACTTGATTTAGGTCAAACTAAATCTAGTCATAAATAGTTACACTTTATTTATTTGTTCTTGATTAGAATAAAAAAAAACGTTGTTATAATTATAAGTTAAGTAAAATCCGGTGGAAATTGGACTAATGTAAAAATTATGTTCACACAAAAATAAAATAAAAAAATAAAAAATACGTTATTAGTATAAATTAAATTTCAGTTGGTAGGGTAGACGGTGAACACAACTAAAAAAATAAATTGTGATCGTCTAATTTACTATTAGTGTATAAATTGTTATGGGACGTAAAAATTAAAAAAAAAAAAACAAACTATAATAATGTATATAAAAATTATGTTAATCTAAAGACTTAAATAAATGTGTTTAATTAATTACCTAATATAAAACCGTTTCGTTGCGTTTTTTTTTACTCAGCTAATATATGTATTAAAAAAAATTTTTTTGCGAACACACCAGTGATAAAAAAAAAAGAAAAATAAATAAATTAAATCATAATACGAAATAACACACCAGTGAATTCCTTGATCATTTCTTTCCGGGTGGTGATATTCCGCTGGATCAAACGGTATTTTAATTTTGTTGTACCGTGTTATCCTTGTGACCGTTTAAAGTCTTCGATAACCTTGCCAACTGGGCGGGTCCTTCGTGATCGAGAGTTTTCTGCAGCAGCAACCCTGTCAATCAAACAGGGTGGAAGGAGTTTTAGAGGGGGTACCTGCGTCGTGGGAGCAACTCACCAACCAACCAACAAAAGGAGAGGGTCGTCCTGGTTTAGACTCTAGAGGTATTGTGTTTATTTCTCATTGGAAAAAAAAGAAAAGAAAAAGCAAAACCAAAAAACACTTTAATTTTGTCATTAATTTTTTTTTTTATGCGAATCGGCCTTGGCTGATTAACGCCTTTTTTCGTTGGTATTTTTTCTTTATATATTTTTCTTTTTTTCTCGTTTGATTATATTGTTCCATTATATCGTTTTTTTTTTCAGCCTTACTAATTTTGCAATCACGTTGTCCCTCGGTGTCAGTTAAGAATCGTTATTATTTTAGACAGTGCTATCGTGTCGGAACATTTTCTTTTCTTTCTCTCTTGCTCATATCATCAGTCTCCATTTACATTCTCTTCTTTGTCGAGTTTTTTTCCTTTCTTAGCAACTACGAATTGTCATTAGTATGAGTGAGTAGAGTGAGGCGAGTGGGTTTTGAGGGATTTTCGGGGTAGGGTTCTTTTGTGCTGAGTCGGTTCTCCCATACTCTTCAGGTCGTGCCGTTCGTTCTCCCATAACAGGCTGTTATGGGAGGCGGCGCGACACATGTGTTAGGCGTTTATTAGGTCGTCACGTTGTCTGTCACGAGGGCGCCCTTCCGTATTGCCCAAGGCATCGGTGACCGCCGCGACCGGAAAGGCAATTCCGGTAGGCGGGCCGATGATAAGGAGGCCTTCGGGGCAGAACGTGCGGGGATTTGGCGCAGCGGAGCTGTCATTCCGAACGCCTGCACCCGGTTTATAATTTCTTTAGCTCCTGGAGATGTGGCAGTTGTCGTTCAAGTTTTCTAGTTTTTTGAGTTTTTAAATATGCGGTTATTCAAGCATAGTAGTCATGTCTGGAAACCCCCACGCCAACCCTGAGTTTTAGCCGGCTAATGGTACCGCACCAGACCTCTGTCACTATGATCTGATAACGAAATCTCGCGGTTTCGTTACAATGTATGTAAAATAAACGAAAATTTATTATTGTTGTGTCAACCGAGCTGAGCGTCTCACTTAATATTTTGTTAAAACAGTGTCGTTCAGTGCGTATTATATATATAGAGATATAAAGTATACTTCCATTGTGTTCTTTTAAAAGTGAAATAAAAAAAAAAAATTTTTATGTATTACAATTGTTGGTTTTATATCGAAAACGTATGTATTATATTATTTTTGATATTTTCGGAACTAATACATTTTAATATAGCCCATTGTGCCCAAAATGCCACGTGGTAAATCGTTTAGCAGCGAGGAGATAGGAAAAATATTGGCTTATAAGGATTCAGGTTTATCCAACCGAGCTATTGTTAAAAAAATTAAAAGATCCCACATTCACGCGTCGCTTTATTTGTTATTTTACTTGTTATTTTTTAAACTATTTTACTTGTTATTTTTTAAATTATTGAGTGATTTTTAGACTAAATAAAAACTAAAAACATGAATCTTTCATCAGTGTCCAAGTCTAGCTGTGTAAGGGATTACATTAAGCCAAAAAAGGTGAAAAATATTAATGATTCTATATCCGTGTTAAAAGAAAAAACAAAAAGAAAAAAACGGGAACTAGCAATATACTTGGCACTTTGTGTGATTCTGAACCCGACGCTTATTTAAAGAAAGCAAAATCTGACAAACCAGTAAAGTCAAAGTTGACTGGTGCTGGAAATTTAAAAAAAAAAAAAAATTACAATACACCAAGTAATTTTTAGTGATGAAAAAAAATTCACATTAGATGGACCGGATGGATACCATGCATACTGGCATGATATTAGAACAGAAAAGCGGGTTGCTTTGCGCAGAAACTTTCAAGGTGGAAATTTAATGATTTGGGGCGCTTTCAGTTCATTTGGAAAAACCCTCCTTTGTATCGTGTCGAACCGGGTGAACTCTGACCTATATATTGATCTACTTGAAGATGTCCTCATTTCGTATATGGATCGATTTCATCAAGAAAGTTTCATTTATCAGCAAGATAACGCTTCCATTCATCGGGCTAACAAGGTACAAAATTGGTTAGAGGGAAAAAAATATTGCAACAATGACATGGCCTGCTATAAGTCCAGATCTAAACCCCATCGAAAACATATGGGGGATAATGGCTCATCGGGTTTATAACCATGGACAACAATTCAACAGCATTGGAGAGCTAAAAACAAAAATTCTACAAGTGTGGGACGAAATCTCAATGGAAGAGATAAGAAGTTTAATTAGTTCTATGCCAAATCGTATGGAAGCAGTAATAATAGTAAACAGAGGCCACATAAAGTATTGACAATACTTTTTTAAATTAAGTTAAGTTTTTTGTTTAATTTTAAGTTTTTTGTAAGTTGGAAGTATACTCGTAATTATTTCCTATGAATTAAATTTTAATAAATTTTTATTAAATATTTTAAATTACATATTTTAAAATTGTTTTTTTTTACAAGAATTGAAATTCTTTTGTTACAATGGAGTTACTAAAAAAGAATTTGTTAATAAAATGTTATAGTATATTGAAATATTTGAGTTTTTATAAATGGAAGTATAATTATTTCCCAGAGTGTACATCATCATTGGTGCAAAGAAAAATGAGGTGATTTTGACCATCTGCTCTGAAGAGATTATTCGCTTGTTTTACTTTGTGGGCCATGTATTGGTGCTGTTGGGTAGCGTGATTGCATCATTGTGAGGGTGAATAAGATTAGTGTGGGAGAATAATAATAATAATTTCGGGTTATTAAGGAGAAACGTAAAAGAAAGAAAGATTGAAACGAGAAAAAATTCAGTCTAGTTTTTGATTTTAAGTGAAGAAGTCTCGTTTGAGTTTTAAAAAAAAACGGACAGTCTAATTTTGAATTTTGATAGCGTGCTATCAAAATATTTCTTTTTTTTGTATTTTATTGAAAAGTTTGTTTTTTTCGGAAAATATATATTTTGATTAACTTTTGAAACAAGTGTGTTTTTTTTTGCTTTGAGTCAAGCGTTTCATTTTTTTTTATGTGAGTGATTGATTGGTCAATTGTTTTGTTCTCGATTGCCATGAAATAAACACAAAAAAATAAATAAAAAAAATAAAAAAATTTAGAATTCATGAGAAATTCTGTTAATTTAAGAAATTTAATTTTATTTATTAATAAAATAAAAAAACTATTGTAACGGGCGCTTGACATCCCCGTTACAAAATATACCTAATTCCCAAGAAAATATACCAAGAAAACTGCATCCCACCTTTGAAGATATTTTCTTCTAAAAAAAACCCAATAATAATCCCCATGACAATGTCTGAATGCAGTTAACATTCTAATTACGTTAGTTAAGTTGTATCAAATTTGGTTGTACAACAAATTAACGTAAAATTCTATGTATTCTAGTGGCGCGTGCCCATACGAATTTATTTCTGCACATCAAAGTGTCAAGTTTCAGTAAATAAACGTAAATACATTTTTTTCTTTTTGTTGTTGCACACGCGATTTTTGTCAAGCGTGTGTACAATACTTTTAATTTTCTTTTTTGGTTTTCTTTAGCGTTTATTCACCTGCGGCTAATTGAAACCAAATTGAATTTAGTTTTTTTTTGTTATTTTGTGGGCAATTTGGGCAGTTCATGTGTTTATACATTGAACGAAAACGTGCCGAATATTTGCAATTTTTGCATAATCACTAATAACCAATGAAGTATTGGAGGGGATAAGAATGCGTTTTTCGGTTATTTGGTCAATGTGAAAAATAATTTTTCTTTTTTGGTCGATCAGCAGAAAAAATTGTATAAAAACCTCGCCAATATTTTATTGTGGATTGAGATTCAGTTTCTTTTTCTTTGGTTAAAATTGAGTTAGTAAATTTTGTTATTCGCGTGGTGGTAATAATTTTAGCTACCCGTAAATAAATTTTTAAAACTTTAAATTAATTTGCTTTTGTTTTTTTTTTTCTAATTTGGAGGAGAATTTATCTAAAAAAAAAACTTTTTTGTAAGTATATATATAAAAAAAAAATAAATGATTACTAACTAAAGGGTACCGGTTGTTAGGTGTCTGTGGACTGTCCCGTATGGGACGGAAGACGGCAAGTGCTTTGCACTGTTCTCCCTCTGTCTACAACACTCAACAATCTATTTTCTTACTAATAATTGGTTAGGGACCGATGGCCAACTTTGTTTTTTTTATTGGTTTTACAGATGAATCTGTAAATCATCCTTGTTTTCCTCCTCCCCAAACAAAAATAATTTCCAAGTGATAGGCCACATTTTTTTTAACCATGTGGCTGATCCGTTGTTTTTTTTATTTCATTGGCCTACTTTTCCCTTTTCTTTGGTTGTTATCAACCACCTTTTTCTCAAAAACGACTTTAACTAGATCTTAAGGGGAGCTATCATCCCCCACGACCAAATTCCTCTACCCGACTTGAGCTCCGGGATTAAGTCGTGGTAGCATTGCCCCCTTAAGGTAATTTTTGTAACGACTTGATTTAGGTCAAACTAAATCTAGTCATAAATAGTTACACTTTATTTATTTGTTCTTGATTAGAATAAAAAAAAACGTTGTTATAATTATAAGTTAAGTAAAATCCGGTGGAAATTGGACTAATGTAAAAATTATGTTCACACAAAAATAAAATAAAAAAATAAAAAATACGTTATTAGTATAAATTAAATTTCAGTTGGTAGGGTAGACGGTGAACACAACTAAAAAAATAAATTGTGATCGTCTAATTTACTATTAGTGTATAAATTGTTATGGGACGTAAAAATTAAAAAAAAAAAAACAAACTATAATAATGTATATAAAAATTATGTTAATCTAAAGACTTAAATAAATGTGTTTAATTAATTACCTAATATAAAACCGTTTCGTTGCGTTTTTTTTTACTCAGCTAATATATGTATTAAAAAAAATTTTTTTGCGAACACACCAGTGATAAAAAAAAAAGAAAAATAAATAAATTAAATCATAATACGAAATAACACACCAGTGAATTCCTTGATCATTTCTTTCCGGGTGGTGATATTCCGCTGGATCAAACGGTATTTTAATTTTGTTGTACCGTGTTATCCTTGTGACCGTTTAAAGTCTTCGATAACCTTGCCAACTGGGCGGGTCCTTCGTGATCGAGAGTTTTCTGCAGCAGCAACCCTGTCAATCAAACAGGGTGGAAGGAGTTTTAGAGGGGGTACCTGCGTCGTGGGAGCAACTCACCAACCAACCAACAAAAGGAGAGGGTCGTCCTGGTTTAGACTCTAGAGGTATTGTGTTTATTTCTCATTGGAAAAAAAAGAAAAGAAAAAGCAAAACCAAAAAACACTTTAATTTTGTCATTAATTTTTTTTTTTATGCGAATCGGCCTTGGCTGATTAACGCCTTTTTTCGTTGGTATTTTTTCTTTATATATTTTTCTTTTTTTCTCGTTTGATTATATTGTTCCATTATATCGTTTTTTTTTTCAGCCTTACTAATTTTGCAATCACGTTGTCCCTCGGTGTCAGTTAAGAATCGTTATTATTTTAGACAGTGCTATCGTGTCGGAACATTTTCTTTTCTTTCTCTCTTGCTCATATCATCAGTCTCCATTTACATTCTCTTCTTTGTTGAGTTTTTTTCCTTTCTTAGCAACTACGAATTGTCATTAGTATGAGTGAGTAGAGTGAGGCGAGTGGGTTTTGAGGGATTTTCGGGGTAGGGTTCTTTTGTGCTGAGTCGGTTCTCCCATACTCTTCAGGTCGTGCCGTTCGTTCTCCCATAACAGGCTGTTATGGGAGGCGGCGCGACACATGTGTTAGGCGTTTATTAGGTCGTCGCGTTGTCTGTCACGAGGGCGCCCTTCCGTATTGCCCAAGGCATCGGTGACCGCCGCGACCGGAAAGGCAATTCCGGTAGGCGGGCCGATGATAAGGAGGCCTTCGGGGCAGAACGTGCGGGGATTTGGCGCAGCGGAGCTGTCATTCCGAACGCCTGCACCCGGTTTATAATTTCTTTAGCTCCTGGAGATGTGGCAGTTGTCGTTCAAGTTTTCTAGTTTTTTGAGTTTTTAAATATGCGGTTATTCAAGCATAGTAGTCATGTCTGGAAACCCCCACGCCAACCCTGAGTTTTAGCCGGCTAATGGTACCGCACCAGACCTCTGTCACTATGATCTGATAACGAAATCTCGCGGTTTCGTTACAATGTATGTAAAATAAACGAAAATTTATTATTGTTGTGTCAACCGAGCTGAGCGTCTCACTTAATATTTTGTTAAAACAGTGTCGTTCAGTGCGTATTATATATATAGAGATATAAAGTATACTTCCATTGTGTTCTTTTAAAAGTGAAATAAAAAAAAAAAATTTTTATGTATTACAATTGTTGGTTTTATATCGAAAACGTATGTATTATATTATTTTTGATATTTTCGGAACTAATACATTTTAATATAGCCCATTGTGCCCAAAATGCCACGTGGTAAATCGTTTAGCAGCGAGGAGATAGGAAAAATATTGGCTTATAAGGATTCAGGTTTATCCAACCGAGCTATTGTTAAAAAAATTAAAAGATCCCACATTCACGCGTCGCTTTATTTGTTATTTTACTTGTTATTTTTTAAACTATTTTACTTGTTATTTTTTAAATTATTGAGTGATTTTTAGACTAAATAAAAACTAAAAACATGAATCTTTCATCAGTGTCCAAGTCTAGCTGTGTAAGGGATTACATTAAGCCAAAAAAGGTGAAAAATATTAATGATTCTATATCCGTGTTAAAAGAAAAAACAAAAAGAAAAAAACGGGAACTAGCAATATACTTGGCACTTTGTGTGATTCTGAACCCGACGCTTATTTAAAGAAAGCAAAATCTGACAAACCAGTAAAGTCAAAGTTGACTGGTGCTGGAAATTTAAAAAAAAAAAAAAATTACAATACACCAAGTAATTTTTAGTGATGAAAAAAAATTCACATTAGATGGACCGGATGGATACCATGCATACTGGCATGATATTAGAACAGAAAAGCGGGTTGCTTTGCGCAGAAACTTTCAAGGTGGAAATTTAATGATTTGGGGCGCTTTCAGTTCATTTGGAAAAACCCTCCTTTGTATCGTGTCGAACCGGGTGAACTCTGACCTATATATTGATCTACTTGAAGATGTCCTCATTTCGTATATGGATCGATTTCATCAAGAAAGTTTCATTTATCAGCAAGATAACGCTTCCATTCATCGGGCTAACAAGGTACAAAATTGGTTAGAGGGAAAAAAATATTGCAACAATGACATGGCCTGCTATAAGTCCAGATCTAAACCCCATCGAAAACATATGGGGGATAATGGCTCATCGGGTTTATAACCATGGACAACAATTCAACAGCATTGGAGAGCTAAAAACAAAAATTCTACAAGTGTGGGACGAAATCTCAATGGAAGAGATAAGAAGTTTAATTAGTTCTATGCCAAATCGTATGGAAGCAGTAATAATAGTAAACAGAGGCCACATAAAGTATTGACAATACTTTTTTAAATTAAGTTAAGTTTTTTGTTTAATTTTAAGTTTTTTGTAAGTTGGAAGTATACTCGTAATTATTTCCTATGAATTAAATTTTAATAAATTTTTATTAAATATTTTAAATTACATATTTTAAAATTGTTTTTTTTACAAGAATTGAAATTCTTTTGTTACAATGGAGTTACTAAAAAAGAATTTGTTAATAAAATGTTATAGTATATTGAAATATTTGAGTTTTTATAAATGGAAGTATAATTATTTCCCAGAGTGTACATCATCATTGGTGCAAAGAAAAATGAGGTGATTTTGACCATCTGCTCTGAAGAGATTATTCGCTTGTTTTACTTTGTGGGCCATGTATTGGTGCTGTTGGGTAGCGTGATTGCATCATTGTGAGGGTGAATAAGATTAGTGTGGGAGAATAATAATAATAATTTCGGGTTATTAAGGAGAAACGTAAAAGAAAGAAAGATTGAAACGAGAAAAAATTCAGTCTAGTTTTTGATTTTAAGTGAAGAAGTCTCGTTTGAGTTTTAAAAAAAAACGGACAGTCTAATTTTGAATTTTGATAGCGTGCTATCAAAATATTTCTTTTTTTTGTATTTTATTGAAAAGTTTGTTTTTTTCGGAAAATATATATTTTGATTAACTTTTGAAACAAGTGTGTTTTTTTTTGCTTTGAGTCAAGCGTTTCATTTTTTTTTTATGTGAGTGATTGATTGGTCAATTGTTTTGTTCTCGATTGCCATGAAATAAACACAAAAAAATAAATAAAAAAAATAAAAAAATTTAGAATTCATGAGAAATTCTGTTAATTTAAGAAATTTAATTTTATTTATTAATAAAATAAAAAAACTATTGTAACGGGCGCTTGACATCCCCGTTACAAAATATACCTAATTCCCAAGAAAATATACCAAGAAAACTGCATCCCACCTTTGAAGATATTTTCTTCTAAAAAAAACCCAATAATAATCCCCATGACAATGTCCGAATGCAGTTAACATTCTAATTACGTTAGTTAAGTTGTATCAAATTTGGTTGTACAACAAATTAACGTAAAATTCTATGTATTCTAGTGGCGCGTGCCCATACGAATTTATTTCTGCACATCAAAGTGTCAAGTTTCAGTAAATAAACGTAAATACATTTTTTTCTTTTTGTTGTTGCACACGCGATTTTTGTCAAGCGTGTGTACAATACTTTTAATTTTCTTTTTTGGTTTTCTTTAGCGTTTATTCACCTGCGGCTAATTGAAACCAAATTGAATTTAGTTTTTTTTTGTTATTTTGTGGGCAATTTGGGCAGTTCATGTGTTTATACATTGAACGAAAACGTGCCGAATATTTGCAATTTTTGCATAATCACTAATAACCAATGAAGTATTGGAGGGGATAAGAATGCGTTTTTCGGTTATTTGGTCAATGTGAAAAATAATTTTTCTTTTTTGGTCGATCAGCAGAAAAAATTGTATAAAAACCTCGCCAATATTTTATTGTGGATTGAGATTCAGTTTCTTTTTCTTTGGTTAAAATTGAGTTAGTAAATTTTGTTATTCGCGTGGTGGTAATAATTTTAGCTACCCGTAAATAAATTTTTAAAATTTTAAATTAATTTGCTTTTGTTTTTTTTTTTCTAATTTGGAGGAGAATTTATCTAAAAAAAAAACTTTTTTGTAAGTATATATATAAAAAAAAATAAATGATTACTAACTAAAGGGTACCGGTTGTTAGGTGTCTGTGGACTGTCCCGTATGGGACGGAAGACGGCAAGTGCTTTGCACTGTTCTCCCTCTGTCTACAACACTCAACAATCTATTTTCTTACTAATAATTGGTTAGGGACCGATGGCCAACTTTGTTTTTTTTATTGGTTTTACAGATGAATCTGTAAATCATCCTTGTTTTCCTCCTCCCCAAACAAAAATAATTTCCAAGTGATAGGCCACATTTTTTTTAACCATGTGGCTGATCCGTTGTTTTTTTTATTTCATTGGCCTACTTTTCCCTTTTCTTTGGTTGTTATCAACCACCTTTTTCTCAAAAACGACTTTAACTAGATCTTAAGGGGAGCTACCATCCCCCACGACCAAATTCCTCTACCCGACTTGAGCTCCGGGATTAAGTCGTGGTAGCATTGCCCCCTTAAGGTAATTTTTGTAACGACTTGATTTAGGTCAAACTAAATCTAGTCATAAATAGTTACACTTTATTTATTTGTTCTTGATTAGAATAAAAAAAAACGTTGTTATAATTATAAGTTAAGTAAAATCCGGTGGAAATTGGACTAATGTAAAAATTATGTTCACACAAAAATAAAATAAAAAAATAAAAAATACGTTATTAGTATAAATTAAATTTCAGTTGGTAGGGTAGACGGTGAACACAACTAAAAAAATAAATTGTGATCGTCTAATTTACTATTAGTGTATAAATTGTTATGGGACGTAAAAATTAAAAAAAAAAAAACAAACTATAATAATGTATATAAAAATTATGTTAATCTAAAGACTTAAATAAATGTGTTTAATTAATTACCTAATATAAAACCGTTTCGTTGCGTTTTTTTTTACTCAGCTAATATATGTATTAAAAAAAATTTTTTTGCGAACACACCAGTGATAAAAAAAAAGAAAAATAAATAAATTAAATCATAATACGAAATAACACACCAGTGAATTCCTTGATCATTTCTTTCCGGGTGGTGATATTCCGCTGGATCAAACGGTATTTTAATTTTGTTGTACCGTGTTATCCTTGTGACCGTTTAAAGTCTTCGATAACCTTGCCAACTGGGCGGGTCCTTCGTGATCGAGAGTTTTCTGCAGCAGCAACCCTGTCAATCAAACAGGGTGGAAGGAGTTTTAGAGGGGGTACCTGCGTCGTGGGAGCAACTCACCAACCAACCAACAAAAGGAGAGGGTCGTCCTGGTTTAGACTCTAGAGGTATTGTGTTTATTTCTCATTGGAAAAAAAAGAAAAGAAAAAGCAAAACCAAAAAACACTTTAATTTTGTCATTAATTTTTTTTTTTATGCGAATCGGCCTTGGCTGATTAACGCCTTTTTTCGTTGGTATTTTTTCTTTATATATTTTTCTTTTTTTCTCGTTTGATTATATTGTTCCATTATATCGTTTTTTTTTTCAGCCTTACTAATTTTGCAATCACGTTGTCCCTCGGTGTCAGTTAAGAATCGTTATTATTTTAGACAGTGCTATCGTGTCGGAACATTTTCTTTTCTTTCTCTCTTGCTCATATCATCAGTCTCCATTTACATTCTCTTCTTTGTCGAGTTTTTTTCCTTTCTTAGCAACTACGAATTGTCATTAGTATGAGTGAGTAGAGTGAGGCGAGTGGGTTTTGAGGGATTTTCGGGGTAGGGTTCTTTTGTGCTGAGTCGGTTCTCCCATACTCTTCAGGTCGTGCCGTTCGTTCTCCCATAACAGGCTGTTATGGGAGGCGGCGCGACACATGTGTTAGGCGTTTATTAGGTCGTCGCGTTGTCTGTCACGAGGGCGCCCTTCCGTATTGCCCAAGGCATCGGTGACCGCCGCGACCGGAAAGGCAATTCCGGTAGGCGGGCCGATGATAAGGAGGCCTTCGGGGCAGAACGTGCGGGGATTTGGCGCAGCGGAGCTGTCATTCCGAACGCCTGCACCCGGTTTATAATTTCTTTAGCTCCTGGAGATGTGGCAGTTGTCGTTCAAGTTTTCTAGTTTTTTGAGTTTTTAAATATGCGGTTATTCAAGCATAGTAGTCATGTCTGGAAACCCCCACGCCAACCCTGAGTTTTAGCCGGCTAATGGTACCGCACCAGACCTCTGTCACTATGATCTGATAACGAAATCTCGCGGTTTCGTTACAATGTATGTAAAATAAACGAAAATTTATTATTGTTGTGTCAACCGAGCTGAGCGTCTCACTTAATATTTTGTTAAAACAGTGTCGTTCAGTGCGTATTATATATATAGAGATATAAAGTATACTTCCATTGTGTTCTTTTAAAAGTGAAATAAAAAAAAAAAAATTTTATGTATTACAATTGTTGGTTTTATATCGAAAACGTATGTATTATATTATTTTTGATATTTTCGGAACTAATACATTTTAATATAGCCCATTGTGCCCAAAATGCCACGTGGTAAATCGTTTAGCAGCGAGGAGATAGGAAAAATATTGGCTTATAAGGATTCAGGTTTATCCAACCGAGCTATTGTTAAAAAAATTAAAAGATCCCACATTCACGCGTCGCTTTATTTGTTATTTTACTTGTTATTTTTTAAACTATTTTACTTGTTATTTTTTAAATTATTGAGTGATTTTTAGACTAAATAAAAACTAAAAACATGAATCTTTCATCAGTGTCCAAGTCTAGCTGTGTAAGGGATTACATTAAGCCAAAAAAGGTGAAAAATATTAATGATTCTATATCCGTGTTAAAAGAAAAAACAAAAAGAAAAAAACGGGAACTAGCAATATACTTGGCACTTTGTGTGATTCTGAACCCGACGCTTATTTAAAGAAAGCAAAATCTGACAAACCAGTAAAGTCAAAGTTGACTGGTGCTGGAAATTTAAAAAAAAAAAAAAATTACAATACACCAAGTAATTTTTAGTGATGAAAAAAAATTCACATTAGATGGACCGGATGGATACCATGCATACTGGCATGATATTAGAACAGAAAAGCGGGTTGCTTTGCGCAGAAACTTTCAAGGTGGAAATTTAATGATTTGGGGCGCTTTCAGTTCATTTGGAAAAACCCTCCTTTGTATCGTGTCGAACCGGGTGAACTCTGACCTATATATTGATCTACTTGAAGATGTCCTCATTTCGTATATGGATCGATTTCATCAAGAAAGTTTCATTTATCAGCAAGATAACGCTTCCATTCATCGGGCTAACAAGGTACAAAATTGGTTAGAGGGAAAAAAATATTGCAACAATGACATGGCCTGCTATAAGTCCAGATCTAAACCCCATCGAAAACATATGGGGGATAATGGCTCATCGGGTTTATAACCATGGACAACAATTCAACAGCATTGGAGAGCTAAAAACAAAAATTCTACAAGTGTGGGACGAAATCTCAATGGAAGAGATAAGAAGTTTAATTAGTTCTATGCCAAATCGTATGGAAGCAGTAATAATAGTAAACAGAGGCCACATAAAGTATTGACAATACTTTTTTAAATTAAGTTAAGTTTTTTGTTTAATTTTAAGTTTTTTGTAAGTTGGAAGTATACTCGTAATTATTTCCTATGAATTAAATTTTAATAAATTTTTATTAAATATTTTAAATTACATATTTTAAAATTGTTTTTTTTACAAGAATTGAAATTCTTTTGTTACAATGGAGTTACTAAAAAAGAATTTGTTAATAAAATGTTATAGTATATTGAAATATTTGAGTTTTTATAAATGGAAGTATAATTATTTCCCAGAGTGTACATCATCATTGGTGCAAAGAAAAATGAGGTGATTTTGACCATCTGCTCTGAAGAGATTATTCGCTTGTTTTACTTTGTGGGCCATGTATTGGTGCTGTTGGGTAGCGTGATTGCATCATTGTGAGGGTGAATAAGATTAGTGTGGGAGAATAATAATAATAATTTCGGGTTATTAAGGAGAAACGTAAAAGAAAGAAAGATTGAAACGAGAAAAAATTCAGTCTAGTTTTTGATTTTAAGTGAAGAAGTCTCGTTTGAGTTTTAAAAAAAAACGGACAGTCTAATTTTGAATTTTGATAGCGTGCTATCAAAATATTTCTTTTTTTTGTATTTTATTGAAAAGTTTGTTTTTTTCGGAAAATATATATTTTGATTAACTTTTGAAACAAGTGTGTTTTTTTTTGCTTTGAGTCAAGCGTTTCATTTTTTTTTTATGTGAGTGATTGATTGGTCAATTGTTTTGTTCTCGATTGCCATGAAATAAACACAAAAAAATAAATAAAAAAAATAAAAAAATTTAGAATTCATGAGAAATTCTGTTAATTTAAGAAATTTAATTTTATTTATTAATAAAATAAAAAAACTATTGTAACGGGCGCTTGACATCCCCGTTACAAAATATACCTAATTCCCAAGAAAATATACCAAGAAAACTGCATCCCACCTTTGAAGATATTTTCTTCTAAAAAAAACCCAATATTAATCCCCATGACAATGTCCGAATGCAGTTAACATTCTAATTACGTTAGTTAAGTTGTATCAAATTTGGTTGTACAACAAATTAACGTAAAATTCTATGTATTCTAGTGGCGCGTGCCCATACGAATTTATTTCTGCACATCAAAGTGTCAAGTTTCAGTAAATAAACGTAAATACATTTTTTTCTTTTTGTTGTTGCACACGCGATTTTTGTCAAGCGTGTGTACAATACTTTTAATTTTCTTTTTTGGTTTTCTTTAGCGTTTATTCACCTGCGGCTAATTGAAACCAAATTGAATTTAGTTTTTTTTTGTTATTTTGTGGGCAATTTGGGCAGTTCATGTGTTTATACATTGAACGAAAACGTGCCGAATATTTGCAATTTTTGCATAATCACTAATAACCAATGAAGTATTGGAGGGGATAAGAATGCGTTTTTCGGTTATTTGGTCAATGTGAAAAATAATTTTTCTTTTTTGGTCGATCAGCAGAAAAAATTGTATAAAAACCTCGCCAATATTTTATTGTGGATTGAGATTCAGTTTCTTTTTCTTTGGTTAAAATTGAGTTAGTAAATTTTGTTATTCGCGTGGTGGTAATAATTTTAGCTACCCGTAAATAAATTTTTAAAACTTTAAATTAATTTGCTTTTGTTTTTTTTTTCTAATTTGGAGGAGAATTTATCTAAAAAAAAAACTTTTTTGTAAGTATATATATAAAAAAAAAATAAATGATTACTAACTAAAGGGTACCGGTTGTTAGGTGTCTGTGGACTGTCCCGTATGGGACGGAAGACGGCAAGTGCTTTGCACTGTTCTCCCTCTGTCTACAACACTCAACAATCTATTTTCTTACTAATAATTGGTTAGGGACCGATGGCCAACTTTGTTTTTTTTATTGGTTTTACAGATGAATCTGTAAATCATCCTTGTTTTCCTCCTCCCCAAACAAAAATAATTTCCAAATGATAGGCCACATTTTTTTTAACCATGTGGCTGATCCGTTGTTTTTTTTATTTCATTGGCCTACTTTTCCCTTTTCTTTGGTTGTTATCAACCACCTTTTTCTCAAAAACGACTTTAACTAGATCTTAAGGGGAGCTACCATCCCCCACGACCAAATTCCTCTACCCGACTTGAGCTCCGGGATTAAGTCGTGGTAGCATTGCCCCCTTAAGGTAATTTTTGTAACGACTTGATTTAGGTCAAACTAAATCTAGTCATAAATAGTTACACTTTATTTATTTGTTCTTGATTAGAATAAAAAAAAACGTTGTTATAATTATAAGTTAAGTAAAATCCGGTGGAAATTGGACTAATGTAAAAATTATGTTCACACAAAAATAAAATAAAAAAATAAAAAATACGTTATTAGTATAAATTAAATTTCAGTTGGTAGGGTAGACGGTGAACACAACTAAAAAAATAAATTGTGATCGTCTAATTTACTATTAGTGTATAAATTGTTATGGGACGTAAAAATTAAAAAAAAAAAAACAAACTATAATAATGTATATAAAAATTATGTTAATCTAAAGACTTAAATAAATGTGTTTAATTAATTACCTAATATAAAACCGTTTCGTTGCGTTTTTTTTTACTCAGCTAATATATGTATTAAAAAAAATTTTTTTGCGAACACACCAGTGATAAAAAAAAAAGAAAAATAAATAAATTAAATCATAATACGAAATAACACACCAGTGAATTCCTTGATCATTTCTTTCCGGATGGTGATATTCCGCTGGATCAAACGGTATTTTAATTTTGTTGTACCGTGTTATCCTTGTGACCGTTTAAAGTCTTCGATAACCTTGCCAACTGGGCGGGTCCTTCGTGATCGAGAGTTTTCTGCAGCAGCAACCCTGTCAATCAAACAGGGTGGAAGGAGTTTTAGAGGGGGTACCTGCGTCGTGGGAGCAACTCACCAACCAACCAACAAAAGGAGAGGGTCGTCCTGGTTTAGACTCTAGAGGTATTGTGTTTATTTCTCATTGGAAAAAAAAGAAAAGAAAAAGCAAAACCAAAAAACACTTTAATTTTGTCATTAATTTTTTTTTTTTATGCGAATCGGCCTTGGCTGATTAACGCCTTTTTTCTTTGGTATTTTTTCTTTATATATTTTTCTTTTTTTCTCGTTTGATTATATTGTTCCATTATATCGTTTTTTTTTCAGCCTTACTAATTTTGCAATCACGTTGTCCCTCGGTGTCAGTTAAGAATCGTTATTATTTTAGACAGTGCTATCGTGTCGGAACATTTTCTTTTCTTTCTCTCTTGCTCATATCATCAGTCTCCATTTACATTCTCTTCTTTGTCGAGTTTTTTTCCTTTCTTAGCAACTACGAATTGTCATTAGTATGAGTGAGTAGAGTGAGGCGAGTGGGTTTTGAGGGATTTTCGGGGTAGGGTTCTTTTGTGCTGAGTCGGTTCTCCCATACTCTTCAGGTCGTGCCGTTCGTTCTCCCATAACAGGCTGTTATGGGAGGCGGCGCGACACATGTGTTAGGCGTTTATTAGGTCGTCGCGTTGTCTGTCACGAGGGCGCCCTTCCGTATTGCCCAAGGCATCGGTGACCGCCGCGACCGGAAAGGCAATTCCGGTAGGCGGGCCGATGATAAGGAGGCCTTCGGGGCAGAACGTGCGGGGATTTGGCGCAGCGGAGCTGTCATTCCGAACGCCTGCACCCGGTTTATAATTTCTTTAGCTCCTGGAGATGTGGCAGTTGTCGTTCAAGTTTTTTGAGTTTTTAAATATGCGGTTATTCAAGCATAGTAGTCATGTCTGGAAACCCCCACGCCAACCCTGAGTTTTAGCCGGCTAATGGTACCGCACCAGACCTCTGTCACTATGATCTGATAACGAAATCTCGCGGTTTCGTTACAATGTATGTAAAATAAACGAAAATTTATTATTGTTGTGTCAACCGAGCTGAGCGTCTCACTTAATATTTTGTTAAAACAGTGTCATATTGTGAAGTGATCTGGGTTTTTTTTAAAACCAATCAAATACATAAAAGAAAAAGAAAATCAATTAAAACAAAAGAATTAAATTTATTATATGTTTACGTATGTCGTGAACATGGACTCTATAATAAAAAAAAATTATCATTTATGTTCAGGAAAATGTAAATCTTGTGAAATCTCACCACCGTGTAATCGTTTGCAACGTAAAATTAAATGTGATAAGTGTAATAGATATTTTTACGGTGAAGAATGTTATAACATTCATCAACAAACAATCTGTAATACAATTAAGTTTTGCAAAATTTGTGTTAAACTTATTGGTATGCGCAAACGTAATAATAAAACACATTCTTGTGATGAAAGATGTTGTAAAGTATGTGCTCAAATAGTTGATAGAAACCTAATTGTTATGTGCAGAGATATAGAAAAAAAAACACCTGCCAATTTTTCAATTATATTCTATGATCTAGAATGTACTCAGCATTTAAATATTGGATTAAATAATTACTGTTACGTACTAATTACTGTTGTTCTGAATGCGATGTAAGACATCATGTTTTTGAAAATGACAATGAAGGTAAATGTGTTGAAAAATTTGTATATTTTTGTGAGAAATTTCGTAAAAATTGCTTAACAACTGTTTGCATAGCCCATAACATTAAGGCGTACGATGGACAATTCATTATGCAAGAATTGGTGAAACGTAAATAGGTACTACGTACCTACGTATCGTAGGTATGAAAATCTATAGAATTATTTATGATTCAAATATGTATTTTATAGATTCTCTTTTTGCCCATGCCATTATCCAAATTCCCTGAAACATTTGGCCTGATAAATCTGTCAAAAGGCTGATATCCGCATTTTTTGAACACACGAGAATTTCCAGATAAAAAATTTTTTGGAACAAAACATATGCTAGATAAAGAAATAAATCGTTTCAACATTTGGTATGAAGAGCGCTGTTCTTCAGAATACGATAATCGAAAAGAATTAATCAAGTATTGTACTCAAGATGTCGATATACTTCGCAGAGGTTGTGTCGCTTTTATCACCGATTTTTCAAAAATTACCAGTATAAATCCTTTACTCTAGTGCTTATTGAGATACTGTTTTCAGATACTTACGTAAGGTCATTAATCCAATTAAGTTACAACATATTCAGCAATTCCTAGTAATGGAATCGCATTACTATCGAGCAAACTCGGCAAAGCAGTATTTAGATCCAGGTCTTACCAAGATATACAATTTGTAAAAAGTCATATCGACAACCCGATAAAAAAAAGAATATTTATTTATTTACTAAAAAAGACCAATGCGATCGCTGTCTCCAGTTTAATCTCTTGAAAACTCCAAGTGAACGCGAAAAGGGCTTGTCTACCAAGCACAGAACAGCACATCACAAAAAGCCAAATTGGAAAGGGACAAAGACATCATTTTTTATTATTGGAATTGTTATTTTATGGTTTGATTGGCTGTGGCCGCATATTAGTAAGTTCAATCTTTAGCGACACGCGCATTTCAATTATATAAATTAATTATTTCTTATATAAATTGAAATTTGCTCACCACAAGATACACATACGATTCGCGCATAACTTATTTCTTTGCGTAACGTATTTCCACAACTCATCTAACGAAATAGTATGGACACAAAATATAATTGAACACTGAATTATATTTTGTGGTATTTACTCCATCTCGCTTTCAAAATTCTTCTTCGAATCTATTTGGAATTTGTCATATTTCTCTCTGTGACTCCATATTGTTTTCAATAGAACAACGAAAATTGGCATGCGATTCTTCTCGTGTGCCAACATACAAAATTAAAAACAAACGAAATGTTTTTCTACTTAAACTCAGCATCACGAGTGGGCAGACGACCAACGTAAAAAAAAAAACAATTAAACAAGAAAAATCGGGTTATAAAAAAAGACGCATTATTTTTTTTGGCTTTCCTTGCGAAAACATTTTTTGGTGCGTGATTTTTAGATATACAATATGTACATACTTAAAAAAAAATATTTATTACATACGTTTACTTAAAAGGAAATAAGGAGTGGTAAAAAATAAAATATTAACGTAGTAAATGTGGGTGAGATGCAGCGTTGCCATATGTGAAGTTTTTCCTTTTTTTTGAAGTTTTTTTGACCATAAAAAGGATTTGAAGTTTTTCGTCTCTAAATAAAGTTTTTTTTTTTAAAGTTGGGTTTTTAAAGTTTTTGTGAAGTTTTTTAAAGTTATGTTCCGATTTAATTTTTTACATAACGTACTAACTTAATACCTCCATTATTTACGAATAAAACAATATAATTTTTGGTTTAGTGGGCGATATTTGCTACTTAAACGACCATTACAAATTTTGGTTTACTGGACCTATGCTATCTGTCAATAATGGTCTAATTTTATGGTAAAAAATTACTTAGAAATTTGAACACCACGGCGTGGTGTTTTTACGAATGTTCTTATTTTTAAATGTGTGAAGTACCATTTAGTACAAAGTATTCGCAATCATTGTTTCGTTGTTAAAATGTCGACAATAAAAAATTATTTTGCTGCCCAAGGTAATTCTAATTAAATTTGTGTTTTCCTTTATTTATAATTAACAAATTCCTATATAACACTTTCGCAGCTTCAACTTCAAATCAAAACACAGCTTCAAAAACTGATGAAAACCCAGAACATTTCATATCAGAAATAAACTCGAATGATAGCGACAACGATATCATAAATGAAGGGGACTGGTCACCGGTAAGTTCGAATATAGTGCAATATATTATTGTTATAAACTTTTCTGTCCCTTTTTTAGAAATCTAAGAAAAGAAAACCTATGCGCACTTACATATGTAGCTGGGAAAATGATCAACTTTTGAAACCATGGATAGGGAGAAGCACGAATAATTTTGCTTTTTGCAAAATTTGCAATTCCGAATTGAAAGCAAAAGGTGGGATACGTGATTTGTACATTCACGGCAAAAGTAAAAAACACCTCGAGCGTAGTGCGGCCTTAAATATTCACAACAAAGGTATGTTAAATTTTAAAAATATTAACGAACTTACAACTCACAGTAAAAAAGTGTGTATGGCGGAAATTCAGTTAAGTGCCTTTTGTGCAGAGCACAATATTTCTTTCCTAACCATGGATCATTTAATTCCCATGCTAAAAGCCAGCGTTAATGATTCTGCGATAATAAAAGATATTTCATGTGCGCGAACAAAAACCACAAGCATAGTAATAAAGGTTATTGGAGAAACAGAATTAACCGAGCTATGTAATTTAATGAAGGAAACACCGTTTTCTATGTGCGTGGATGAATCCACAGATATTTCGACGACGAAACTTCTTAGCATGGTGGTTCGAATACCGGTCAACAACAAAATTCAAGATTTATTTTTCGCACTAATTAAAGTTGAAAAGTGTGATGCATTTGGTATCTACCAAAAAATTGTGGACACGTTTACTGAAAGAAGCATTAATTATAAAAAATTAATGATTGGTTTCGCAGCGGATGGTGCGAATGTGATGACAGGCGCAAATCATTCCGTAGCCAAACTATTGAAAAATGATTGCCCTAATTTAATCGTGCTTAAATGTTCATGCCATTCTTTTGCACTATGTGCTAATCACGCTTGTGGAGTTTTACCTAAATATGTCGAGGGAACCTGCCGTGACATTTATAATTTTATCCAAAACAGCCCAAAAAGAATTGGACTTTTTGCGGATTTACAAATTTTATTGGACTACAAGCCTCGGAAAATGCTACACCCTTCACAAACACGTTGGTTGTCATTAGAATCAACCGTCAACCAAATTCTAAGCCGAATAGAGGTGTTGAAACTTTTTTTTCTACACGAGGATCTGGAAAAGTTCCATTCGACGGAACTACTAATCGAAACCCTCGTTAATCCACTATTCGAGTTATACTTAAAATTTCTAAAACTTGTCTTAGGTCAGTATTATATATTATAATTTTTGCCATATTTAAATTCTAAGTTTTGATTTTAATTATAATTTTAGGTGACGTCAATAAATTAAATCGGTTATTCCAAAGGGAATCTCCACAGGTTCACGTATTGATGTCTGAAGTAAAACGACTTTATTTGAAAATTTTTGAATATTTCATTAAGGATGAACTTATTTCGGAAGTGGCCTTTAAGAAATTAGACATAAACACACCAAATATAATCAAAAATTTGGAAGAAATTTACCTCGGCGCCGAAATCATGGCCACCTTAAACACAACCACTATTTTAGATGCTAAAGAAAAGATAGATTTTACATCCGTTTGTTTAAAATTTTATATTGAGTTATGCAACCACCTGCTAAAAAAATTTGATTTTGACGATACATTTTTGTTAGCGGCTGAAACCATATCTCCGATGAATGTAATCATGAAGAAAAACATATCAATCTCAAATTTATGCAGGTTTTTCCCCCAAATAATTGAACTGACAAATTTTCAACAGATTGACGACGAATGGCGTGAAATACGCTGTCTAGATTTTACCTCGTTGAACTTGAACGAAAAAACTGTGATCGACGAATTTTGGAACACCGTTTTTAACATTAAACGTTGTGACGGGACGAGTGCATTTTCATTTATAAAACCATTGATAATAGCTGTTCTTACGGTACCTGTTGCGACCGCCAATGTCGAAAGAATTTTTTCGCAAATCAATCTAAACAAAACCAAAATTCGTAATAGACTAGAACCAGAGACTTTATCCGGTATATTGTTAACAAAGGATTACATGAGGAAATTCAATACAAATTGTATTAATTTTCAACATGACAATAAAATGTTGAAAAAAATGAATCAATGTATGTACCGCGAAAAGTAAACTCTTATTGAAAAACTACGTTTTTCTAAAGCACCATGCAATCCGTCAAACTAGCATTTCCAAACTTGAATTAAAACCCTGATAAAAATACAAAATCCTGTTTTATTATGTTAAAATAGTTTGAATAACAATAACCATTAAATATTAAAATATGTAGATTATTAAATTATTGTGCTCAATTTAAATTGTGGTCAATCATTCAAAAAATCCAATTCGATACTTTGACGAACTCGTTTTAGTTTGACGGTCGGCAAAATTTAAAATTTGAAGGTTTCGTATGAAATTATACCAATTTTATTAAAGTTAACAAGAAGACTGTTTTTTGAATTTAGTTTTAAGATTTTTGTTTGTTAAAACCATGAAGGTTTTTTGATTTATGAAAATTAATTTAATATATATATATATATGCAGGCATATGTATGCCTATTTTAGTACTTAAAAGAGTAATGAAGTTTTTTTAACTGAAAAAAAGTTTTTTTTTTTCATTTAGTGAAGTTTATATTTTAAAACATATGGCAACACTGGTGAGATGGCACATTTCAAATTTCCCCCACTTAAGCACTTCATTATATATATTTGAGTATACATATATTTCGTTTCAGTTTGTCGTAATAACTCGAAGGAGTAAGGTCTCGCCGCGCTGTGATTATTAATTATTAAATAAAAAAAGAAACAAAATTTTTTTTTTTTTTTTTTTGTCAAAACTAATTTTATGCTCTCTTTGTGATTCGTTTTTTCGGTAAGTATTTGGCACTTAAATCTAGTTTATGTATTAAAATACGTGCAAGAGAGTATTTTAGTTTGACCTAGTAGTGTATGATATTGAATCAAACATATAATAAAAACTCAGTTAAATTAAAACAAAAACTTTTCGTTTTTGTAGCACGTTATAATTTTTATAGAATTAGTAAAATTTATTTTATTAATTTCCTTTTATTTTTTATTTTTACATTAGAGAACTAGGCACGTCTTGTCACCTCAAATTCACGAATAATTCTGTTTTAATAAAATATGTTCCGTCTAGTATAAATACTTTCGAAAACCATGTTAGAATTTTTAATTGTTCTATTCAACGCAAATGTCGTATCGATCATACTTTTCGACATTGTATTACAAAGTTGACCCCAGAATTCGTCTACATTTGACGTTTATAATGTCAACGTGAATCTTGTGTCGTGTGTATATTTTAATATTTAGGTAAGTTAATTTTAGTTTTAATTACATAGTATCTCATTAACTAATTATTAATTTTATCTAATTTTAGCTTGCTATTAATAGCAAATAAACAGGTTGATAAATACAATAAGGAATAAGAATTTCCTTGATACAAGATATTGAAATTTGTTTCAGGTTAAGTATACAAAATGTTATTCTACTCTATATAAATTACAATAAATAATATAATTAATTTATTTCAGCGGCTGTTTCCTGATGTACAGAAGATGTCCGAACCATGGATGATGATATTGTACGCCCACACTTTATGTTTTAGGTTTATTTTTATGAAAATGTTTCCGCTTTATTTTAGATTTATTTACAGCGTATAACTTGTAAACAGACAAGTAGTTTTGCTTCCGACAGTACGTGCACATCGTATGCAATTACATGTAATAAATGTGGCAACGAAAACATAAAGAAAATGTAAAGTGCCATATCTCCTAATGTACGTGCCTTATCACCTACGGTTGAAGGAGATATGGTACTTTTGAGTAATTTTTTATTTGCTCTTATTATGCTCTTTTATTATTGAAAATATTGGCGAAACAAAAAAGGTATACCATCTCCCCCACATTTACCTAGTTCTTACAAATAATTATTGTCGCTGTAAAAATTATTGCAAGAATAAATTAATTTTCTTTGAATTTATAAACACTAAACAGTTCCGTTTTTTTATTGTGAATATACTACAAATCCTTGAAGATTTAGGGTTACTGGAACTACTTTTAGGTTTTGGTGGAGATCTGCCTTATCAAACGGTTGTTTTCTCATTTTGTTTTTTTTTTGCATCTATTCCGGGTTATATCAGTTTCGATACGGTTCGATGTTTATAACGGTTTATTTTAAATTTTTTTCTTGCTTTCTTTAAAACAGTGATCAGTGTTAGTAAATTTATAACGTAAAATCAGTGATAACATTTTTGTGATTAATTTTGGTGATCTTTTTTTGTGTCGTTTTTTCATGAATGTTGAAGTGATTTTCTAGTGATCACTAACTAAAATCTTTTGTTAGCAACAGTAAAGCGATTATTCAGTTCAATTAATGACGAGAATCAGCAAGACATAATTAATAACGCAGATGTTAAAGATCAAGAAGTAGTATAAGTTGAACAGGAAGATGAATCTCTCAAAGACCAAATGGAAAAGGCAATTGAAAACGAAATATTCATGTCTGAGAAAGAGACGAAGATACTATTTTCTACGACTTCAACTATTGAAGCAACTTTAAGGCGCGAACAAGCTCAGTTTGACGATGATAGAACTAGGGGGAAATATTAATAGGTAATATATAAAATAGGTGGTACAAAGCAGTAAAAAATGGGACGTTCTCCCCGAACGGTGAGTTAAAATCAATGGTAGTTAATTTTAATTTAACTATTTTACGAATATAAATATGTTTTTGCTCTCAGTAGTTAAAATTTAACTTCAAGAAAACCATTCCGCTAACCCTAAAAAATTGTTAGGGGCAGTTAAATCGACAAGAAGTTAAAATTTAATAACGATTTGTCATTAAAAACAATTTACTTCCGAAATGTTATTCCAAATTTTTCATAACCCCAAATACATTAATAGAATTACCTCAATAAAATATTACAATTTTACTACTAGTTGTTGTAAAATTAATTATTTTCATTTTAATACCAGTGTTAACTCCATTAAAGTGTTTGGTAAACAATTTCAGATTATGCTTATTCATTCTCATATGTTACAAGCATGTATATGCACCATATGAGTACATCATGTTTGGTCTATTTAATATTAATAATAATTTGTAAATAATTTTATTCTATGTTTTCTTTAAATATGAAAAGAAGATAATTTTTTAAAACAGTTCCTTTTATGAACTCGTATAAAAAGATTTGATAATGAAAGATTTACTTAACATTGCATAACACAACGAAAAATTACATGTAATAAAATATTTTGTAGTTCAAAAATAAATCGTTCACAAGATACAACTGAAACATGGAATATGCACATGGACACCTTTCAAGCATTATTTTTCTTATATAAGGTCTACGCAATACAGGGGGATACGAGTTAGTCGCGTCATGCTAAAAGGTTGATTGTTATTCGGGATAAAATATTATTTTTTTGGAGTTCTTATGTTTTAAAAGTAATAAAATTAAGTGTCGAATTATTTATGTGTTTTATTCAAGTGTTATTCTAATAAAAAGCCCCTCAAATTTTAGGCACATTGTCACTACGACTATTTATGTATAAGTGTGTTTTTTCGACGAAACATATATTTTTCTTTTGTTTCTGCTAACATGTTATTAGCTAACATGTCAATGTAATTTTAAAATAACATGCAAAATGAATAAATGTCCTTCATTGGGTTAACAAACGATAAAGAAAAATGTAAAAATTTTTCGGTATTCGTACAAAAATCGTAATTCTTCGCTAATTATTATTTCTTTGTTCTATCTTCTATAGTTGATAGTTCTATTAGTTTTTATTTATTCCGTTTCGTCAGTCACCGAAACAAGCCGACCATATTAATGCATCCGGCTTCATTGTTCATTCCCAGTAGTACAATGACTGAGAGCAGAATGGTATAGCAACAATAAGCTTAATAGGCTAGAATGAGATAAAACACATTTTATTCTTCGGATTTTATTTGTATATCCATTAGTATAATACAGCGCTCAATCAGCTCATAAAAAGCTCTCAATATGTGACCTCAACCTGATGGCTCTAATTCCATATGGGGCACCATCCCAGTACTGCGATTGAGAGTTGTTTATGCGCTGATTGAGCACTACATTGTACTACTGGTAGCAAATAGCGGAACTACCAAACTCTTGTCAAAAAAAATTGCATTTCATTTTATATTTATTGTATTACTTTATTCTGGACGTACATACGTAGCCAAGTTCAAGTTCATCACATAATTTCAGTAAAAACTGAATAATAAATCTTGTTAACGGGTAAGATATAAATTTCAGTACATGTTTTTAATATTTAATAATACATTTTATTAATCCATAAAAAGGGATTTTGAATAAATTTTTGTTAGCCGTCCTCAACGTATTACACTTCGGCACACCACAATGTTCCGGTCTATATCGCGTTGGCTTATTTGGTATATCCATTGAATCGCCTAAAAGAGTTAAAAAATACATATGTACATACATATATTATTTGTATTTCTATGGAACACTAAATATTATTGTAGTAAATCTTAAGAAAATTG
This sequence comes from Tipula vernalis, assembly GCA_958295665.1. NCBI lineage: Eukaryota > Metazoa > Arthropoda > Insecta > Diptera > Tipulidae > Tipula > Tipula vernalis. Next base: position 319,934,420 of record OY282559.1, read on the forward strand.
AACATTACCCTATTCGGTATAATACTTCCTATGTAGTTTAGTGAAACAATAGATATATTTTAGATCTTAATTTATCTCACCTCTTTTTTTTTTAAAATAAAAACAATTTTAAAAGTTAAATTATAAATTTACATATACACTCTTCACCACTTACATAAAAAATTGAAAGAAGGAATTGAGGTTAAGTTTCAGCAACGAAATACAATTTTAAACGTCAAATGGTTGGCTAGTTTTAGTTTACAAAAATTTCGCTACGTGGAATCCGTGATCCTCCAATCGTCAATAAGTAAATATATATTTTCTTTAAGTGGTTGTAGATTAGTACAGTAGTACGATTCTTATTCTGTCTAATATTGTTTTTGCTATCTATGTATGAGTTACACAAATCAATCGTTTGTAACGGTCGATAAATTTCGGTCATTTTTTTTGTTTTCTCTTAATCGTTGTCTGTCGACACCTGCCATCCAACTTTAAAGTCAATTTGATCGGGGACTCCAACCAACCTAATTATGGCAATTCTAAATAAAAAAATAAAAAAATTAGAAAAGTGATATACAAATTTATGGTTGTTTACTGCATTATGCAGTGCGAAAAAAAAAAATTTCGGAGGAAATGAGATGACCGTATAGTAGATTTGGCGGGAAAATTGCGTATATAAAGCTCGCGTTTGGGTTTGGTTTTTTTTTTGGGGTATGAAGAGAAGTAAATTGAAGATGGTGATGAAGAGAACCATTATTTTTCACATATCGTGATTTTTTTTTTTTTTTTTGTGAAAAAAAAAGTTACCTGTTTGAAAAAAAAAACCAAAATTTAATGGAAATTAAGAAAAATAAAAATAGTAAAGTTAAAGTTCTGTACAGTGAGGCAGAATACAATATTTTGAGTGCTTAGAAGCTTTGAGATTTTTCTTTGTGGAATGGTTTATTGAATGTCGGTGGTTATAAGTGTAAAGAGAAACTTTAAATTAACGGTTTGGAAAAAAAAAATATTTATATAAAACTGTATTAAATAAAAAATAAAGATAAGTTAAGGAATTATGTTATAAAAGAAAAAAAAAAAACTGTTATGATCATTTTGTGAAATTCCTAATGTAACGGATCGAATTTATAAACATTATGTTAAAAGTTGGTGGTTAATAAATTTTGTTCAAATAGTAATAATTGTAACAACCCGAAAAAAAAAAAAATAAAAATAAAAACCCTGTTATGATCATTTTGTGAACTTCTTAATGTAACGGGTCGAATTGATAAATAAAAATTATGTTATAAGATGGTGGTTAATAAACTTTAGTCATTGTAAAACCCGAAATAAAAAAAAAGGAAATAAAAATAAAAATTCTGTTATGATCATTTTGTGTAATTGATAATGTAATGTGGCGAATTTCGAATTAATAAACTTTTGTTAAATTAATTGATAAATTAATTCATAAACTTTGTTGAATAAATTCTATTGTAAACCAATTGAAATTATAGTCAATATAATTGTGTAAAGTTGCTGTTTGGTTTTTTTTTTATCCGCCCGTATAATTTTCACATTGTGTGATAAATTGGTCGAATTCGAATGGTGCTGAAGTGTATTTTGGAGTGCAACGTATTGTAAGGGGGAAATCAGCTACCCATACAAAAACAAAAAAAAAACAAAAAAAAAGTTTAATTGGCTTTGGTCGCTGTTGTATTAAGTATCCTGAATAGCTGTGTTCCAGAATTTGAGTCTCACGTTGTGGAGTTACGGAATAACGGACACCATCGCATCATTGCAGATAAGGATAAGTATACATTAATATTCAAAAATTATTTTTTTTAGTTAATTTTTTTTTTTAAATTCACTTAATGTAATTTCTTATAACCAATTGAAAGTTTTTTTTTCTTCTTACCAACGACATTCATTAGTCATTTATTATTCATTTAGTTTTTTTCTGTATATGATTTGGACATATGTGCGTCGGTTTGATAAGTGGTAAATAATGTGTTCTTAATCTATTATTTTTTCGGGAAGCATCGCGTAGTTGCTGATATGGGCATACGGTACCGAATCCGTTACGTGATTTTTGGTGGTTGTTGTCATTTACTTTTTTTTGCTTTCTGCACATGATTATCGTTTTTTTGTAGCAGGCCGTTTATTCCAACCGAATGGTGAATCAAGAACCTCCCAGCCCTAAGCATCCCGGATATAAAAGTGTTACAAGCATGTGCACACCATGGGGAATAATCTCGAAGGTCATGCGCTACACGTTTGTTACCAAAATTGGAAATGTACCCAGCAAATTTTTAGTTCTTGGTAACGTGTCTGGTGGTTGTCTTAGAGTAAGAAAAAAATATCAAATTACAAATGTCAAAAAGGGACAAATGTCATTGGTAACATGTCTTGTGGTCGTCTTAAGTGTGTTATTCACAACAAGTATATGATGTCTTATACAACGCCCCTAGCGGTTGGATTCTAAAATACATATAACATGTTTAGTGGTTGTCTTGTCTCAATAATTTACTGAAACTGTGACTATTATTTGTACTGTATGATAATTTATTATTGCTATTGTGTGTTACACGTACTTAACATTTTGTTAGATGTCTTAACATTTTTGCTTCGATCGTGTATGTTTTTTTACCGTGAAAATTCAATTGCTTGGCGAAAATATAATTGTTATTTCTCGTGAATTCGGTATTGTCGTTTTATTTTTTGTGTAAATTTATTTTTTTAACGTAAATTAGAGGTTGATATAATGAATGATACGTCCAGGACTCAACGATACAGAATTATTTCTGAATGGGCGGAAATTAGTTTAGAGGCTGAGGTAAATTCTTATTTAAATACCGTCGAGAATGTGTCTGAGTGCCATGAAATGGAAACCGATTCTGATGATGGCATTCCTACTTCAGAAGATCGGTTTTTATTTGATGAAATATTAATTTCAAATTCATCGGATGAAGAATCTACCGACGAATCAGATGATTTAGTATGTCCAGATAAAATTAGTATATTTTGAAAATAAATTTAATTAAGTGGATTATTACACATAATGTATCAGTAAGTGCCACTACAAATCTGTTAAAAATTTTAAGGGAATTTGTAATTTGTGTCCCCAAAACCAAAAGTTCGTTGTTTCGATGTACAAATCGCTTAAATGATATTTTTGAACCAAGAAAGGTTCCAACAGGAGAATATGTACATTTTGGTATTGAAAAATGTCTTAATCGGCATGATATCAGTTTTTTAGCTAATTTGAGTGAAATTTCGTGTGATTTTAATATATATGGTTTACCACTGTATAAAAGTTCACGAAAAACCCTTTGGCCAATTCTTGGTTCTTTCGCTCATTTTCGCAATCGCCCTCCTTTTATTGTCGGTGCTTGGGTTGGCGAAGGTCATCCTGTTTCTATAAATAGTTACTTTGTAGAATTCGTAAGTGAACTTTTAAAATTAAAAAAGGACGGTATTTTAATTGCCAAAAATTCTCTTACAAAGAAATTTATTTTACGAACTTTTACTTGTGATTCACCGGCAAAATCATTTTGCAAATCGGTAAAATACCACAATGCTATTAAAGGGTGTCACGAATGTGATCAAACAGGATTTCGATTGTCCAATACTCCCATTTTTAATATAGTTTCGGGAAATTTAAGAACCGACAATTCTTTCGCTAATCGACTAGATCCAGATCATCATAAAGGCGAGCCAAATATCTTTTTCCATTAGACCCGATGCATTTAGTTGATTTGGGAATTGCGAAAAAATTGATGATTCTCTTGCTAAATAAAATAAAGCCAGAAACGAAAAAATTGATGTCTGATATATAATGTCTCGTATTCTAGATATGTTCCTTTGGAATTTACTCGAAAACCCAGGGATTTTATTGAAATCCCTAGATTGGAAAGCTACAGAATTCAGATTTTTTATTTTATACGGTGTTCTACCACTTTTAAAAGATTTTGTAGATTTTAATATTTTTTATCATTTTTTGCTTTTGAATGTTAGTCTTCGGCTTTTATCTGATAGGACATCTTTTAAAGAAAATACTGATAATGCCCAAATACTTCTAAACGAGTTTGTTAAGCTGTACCCTCAAATTTATGGATTACAGCAAGTAAACTAAAATTTCCACAGTATTTTACATTTACCTGGCTATGTGAAGTTGTACGATCCATTAGATTCGTTTTCAGGGTATATTTATGAAAATTTTTTGCAGGAAATAAAAAAAAATATTAAGAAACCCCAAAATATTTTAAAACAATTATTTAATAGAGTAAAAGAGCGGAAAATTTTTAATAATTTTACTGTAGATAATAAGCTGGATGTTATTGAAAAATTTGAAGATTGTAATAGGTACAAATCATACCAATATGATTCATTTACTTTTAAAAATAATTTTAAAGATAGTTTTTGCTCTATTCGTGTTGATACAGAAGAATTTCCATTTTTTATTGAAAGCTTCGAGATTTCAAACAATTTACACTTAGTTCGAGGTAGAAGATTTACAAATTTTTCGTCATATTTTGAAAAACCTATGAATTCAATAGAACTTGGTATAACATTCGTTAGTGATCTAGAAATATACAATGAAGTATTTCCTGTATCAGTCATTATATCAAAATACTGTCGGTTACCTTTGAATATTCATGAAAATCAATATCTTTTAATCCCAATGATTCACGAACATAATTCCGTTCACCATTTCAACATTTAATAGCAATAAATAAAAGTCATACATGTACTAATAATATAATACATAAATTATTAAGTATAAAATCAGGTTATATAATAATTATCTTTAAAAGCAGGAAATAAAATTAATTAAGATTAGGAATTTAAAATTTAAAAATGTCATCGTCCGATGAAAATGGTAAGAATTTAATAAATAATTATATATGTACATGTATATTATTATGTATATACAGGGATTTCATACAGCATTACTATATGTATATATTGTATTTAAATTTTTCAGATTCATAATTTATTAATATAAATTTGAACAAAAATAAAAAAGGAGTAGATTTCGTATCTACCCCAAATATAAAAAAAATTAAATTGAACAAAGTTCATAAAAATTTGGGTTTGAATTCGCAAAAATTACCAATTTCACAGTCCCAAGTATCTACATACTGTGGTTAGTATAATATACTATATACTCTATCCTTAAATAAGTAGCCCAACTAAAGATTAATTTTATTTTATTTGTAAATTTGCTTCAGATTCCGAGGTTGTCATGTATGACAAACCAGTATCACCACCAATCCTTATTGAGTCGGAGCTAAGCACCGAGCAACTGTTGGAACAATTGGGTCAATATACTACAGTAGCTAAAACCACTAAAGTAATGACCCATGTTTTACAGCCGTCCATCAAACTTCCTGGACGTGTTGAGCGAGTTCATAGTAAGTTAATTTTAATCTTGGTTAATGAACACGTTTTAGTTAATTTTTTTATTTTTGTTTGTTAAATACTACTTAGATCACCTATCCGTAAATGAAATGGCAATTCTAACGAACGGTACAACAAGCTGCCATCAACCAACACTAAGTAAAGCTACAACAAGCTGCCATCAACCAACACTAAATATAGCGACAACAAGCTGCCATCAACCAACACTTAGTACAGATACAACAAGCTGCCATGAACCAACATTAATAGGTATGGTATATGTTCTTAAATAATATTTTCTTAAATAGGTACATATGTATAATAGGTAGATCATTCAAATCTTACTGGATTTGCACTAACATAAAAAGGAAAAAAAAATAAAATAAAAAGAAATTGTTTGATGTTTGATTGTGTGTAGGTTTCTCTTAAATTATTGTTGATAATGATACAAAAAGAATGAATTTATATACAGACAGTTTTAATAGTTAAGTGTGTATTATCTATTATTTGTTTTGAATTTTGTTTACTAGTGGTGTCTTGTACCACTAGGTCAGGTTCCAAAATAAAATGGCAAACGTGGTACAAGAATGAAGGTGTAATAAACTTGGTATCGGTACGGTAATATATTGGTTGGTTTTTGGATAAAAACACTTTTTTAAAGTACGATTGTGCTATGGGTTTTATAACAATTTTATTTTTACAAGCCTTGATTTTGCACAATAATTTGATTTTTATAAGTTGATGTGAACTCTTCGATGGTTGATTTTAGAAGACAGAGATTTTTCTTTTTCTTTAAGTTTACAAAATTTTCTTATATAGTAACATTAGTGTTGATTTTTATGGTTGATGGCAGATGGCCAAAAATCTACACAACACTTAAAAGTTTTGTAAGTTAAGATTAATTAACATTTATAATGTTTATAATGTGAATATGTATGCATTCAGGGTAATTTATGTGTCATTATTAAAACATAAACAAATTCAACCAAAAGGTAAACAAGGTAAATTTCATTATTAAATTTAAATCTAAATTAATTCAAGTTTTGTTTGATTTCAGATTAAAACATTAATTTAAGGTATTACATAACAATATAAGATAAGTATTCAAAATGTATTAATTAAGTAAAATAGAAAATTTAAATATAGTAATTTGATTTCAGGTTATGATGCATATTATGGGAATTACAGTGGTATTTCGATGGAACATCAAATTTAAGATAAGTGTCTGGGTAATGTGTTGTATACATATTAATTTCTTCTAATTTAATTTCCTTTATTTTTTAGGGTTTGTCAGCTTCAGTGGCTTCAACAAGTGGTGTATTATGAGTGTGTTTAGTGGTAGCTAATACAGAAAGGATAAAACATATGGACGACTGACAATAAACATTAGAGACCCTCTATATTTTGCATAGAGGGTCTCTAATGTTTATTATTGCATTGGCATTCATTTCATTTGATTTTATTGTTCTGTGCGCATACACAAAGGCAAACATTTACTAAAATTTTAAGGTAATAGTATTTTTTTAAACGTACTCGTAAAAAGTTATTACGAGTTTAGTACAGAAATTTTATTAAATTATTATTAAAATATTAATTTTTATTAAATTATTAATTAACAATATATGCAACGTTGCTAAAATTATAGTTTGCTTTGTGCTTTGTCGCATTTCATTTTGTTGGGTTAGTGTTTTGTGCATGCAAGTAAAATTGCAAAAGTTTAAGGTTAGTAAATTTACTATGGATAAAAAAAGTTATTATGAGGTTAACAGAGAAATTCAAAGTATTTGCGATGATGCTAAAAAACACTTTGAAAGAAAAAAGAGAGCAATTATAATAAACAATAATGAATATGTCAAAGCTACAGCACCAACGCACGTGTTAGTGGAGCCGCAAGAAAATTCTTACGAAGAATTTAGTGAAAAGGAAGAGATTGAAAATGAGGCGAGTGAAACTGATTCTTTAGCATCAGATATTAGTACACAGCTCAATAATTATGAAATTATAAACATTTCAAATGATATTACAGAGTGGTGTATTAATTACAATATTACAGTTGACGCAGCTAACGCGCTGCTCAAAATTTTAAGAAAATATCATCCAAATATTCCAAAGGATATCAGAACTTTGAAGAAGAGCAATAAAGAGAGTTCCGAAATTATTCCTATGGGCAGAGGATTTTATTCTCATATTGGAATAAAAAAAAATATAGAGAATTTTCTCGAAAGGCCTTCCTGATATACTTATAATAATAATCACAATAATATATGATCAAGCAATGCAACTTCTCGCAATCGCTGCAACAAATCAACACAAAGATGAGAAGGAACTTGAACAGTTTGCTGAAGCAGAACCTGAAGAAATGGATTCCAATAATGCCACTAATAACCTCACTGAAATCACAACAGTGACAGAGGGGAAATCACCAAACGTCCAGTCGCCAAATAACAGTGGAGCAGCCACTCAATTAACCATCAGTGACATGAACGATCCTCCAGCAAATAGACAACAATGGGGAGGAAGTATATGTCTTCAACAAATGCAGGAGGCTTTAAATGTCAAGGAGACTAACACTCCAAAAGTTAAAACTCCGATTAAACAGATAAACCAACCTGATCGAGATATGTGGAAGCAATTTCCCACCGAAGAGCAGAAAAGATCAATCCATAGTTCTTTAAGAGAAAATGGATTTTATGTGTTTGCAGAGGATGAAATGATAGGTTGCCTTAAATTGGCCTTACACCTTAAAAGTAAAGGGATAAAAATAGATTTTAATCTTATGAGTAAGACAACTGACAGTTTTCTAGAAGTTGAGGTAGGTAAAACTGAGAATGCCCCTCAAGCAAACAAGTCTCACCCCCAAAATCAAGCAAATCTTCCAGGACCTTCAAGACCTCTAAGTCCTGACAAATTTTATCCATCTCGTGCTCTATCTGCTGTTTTAAAACTACCAATTCCCAAGTCTCATTCCTTTGCTACAAACCTTCCACAATCTCAACAGTCAAGTCCTATGAGTCAATCAGATACAGCTCCAGTCAATAACTGGGATCCTACTCTTCCATATGTAATAGTAGGAAGAGCTAAGAGAGCTAGAACTATTATTCCATTTAATATTGGATGTGGACCAGCTTGTTTCAATGATATTCCAACTACTGCGCCTAAGTCTTATTACCACCATGTCAAGCAAGCTCATTCGAAGGAACACAAGTATCTCATGACTTGGTAATTATTCGAATTAAAGGTGTTTTAATAATTAATGGATCAAATGAATTTATAGTACCTAATTGAATTATTGATGAATCTAGGATGTTATGGCACCGGAAAATCAACATTTTAAATTATTTTATATAAACTCTATAAAATAATTGAAAGGAGCAAATGTTCGTCAAAGAGGATAGACGTGTTTTTTCTATCCTCTTCAAAAATTTAATTTAAATTTATTTTTGTCATAATTTTTGTTTTATTTATGTAGTTTATGTATATACTTTATATACATATGTATATAAATTTTAATCCTAATTGAATTCAATTTTAGTCTAATAATAATTAAAGTGTAAGTGTAATAATAATTGAAGTGAATTTTTGGAAAATGCAATCCACCGAGATCCGTTTATCAGGTAATTTTTTATATTTATAGATAAAGAAATCACAATTATTGATTTCTTGTTTAAGTGCATGGTTTTAACTTTAGTGTGATTGTACATGAAATTCAATTTCAATTTTAATTTCTAAAATTTAATAATCGAATAGAATTAAAATAAATTTTAACTTAAATAGACATACGTCGTAGTTAATTTCATATTTGATTTTATTTTTACGCATACTTATATGCGTTCTTGTGTTTGTAGTTTATATACAATCAACGAAAATATATGCTTGAAACATGATATACAGTGAAAATCCTGAGAGCTATATAGCGTAAACTCCTTAAAGCCGGAAAAAAAATCCCCAACCACAAGTTTTGTATGAAAAAGGAATCCTATATGCCGTAATATCCTCAGTCCCGTACGTAACACCACTTTTCATGTTTTTGGAATAAATGTTCATATAAATCGGATCCTCAGAGCCGGAATATTTTTATCGATGAAACAGGCTGAATGTATTTTATCTTTTTCTCAACAATCTATGTATGCATATATTTTTGTTCTGCTTTTTTTGCAACGTATTTATACAGATAGATTTCTCACTCACGATTTAACATACTGTTTCATTGTTTTGGTTGGTTTTATGAATTCCATGAATCAACGATATTGTACATATGTACGTCTCATCAGTAGTGAACAGTTGAACACTGTAGATATGTACATATCATAAATAAATGCGTGAGAGAGATCATCATTTATTCATGATGATTGTTGAACATAATAAATTATGTAACTGTACATACACATGTATCTCAGTCTTAGCTATGCTAGTTTATTCTACTGTACTATCAGGTGTGATTGTAACGACATTAAAAGTGAAAATTTTTTTTGTGTAAAAGTGCATATGTACAGGTATGTAAAATTTAAAATTTATTTAATTTTTTATAAAAATTCGTTTAAATAAATAATCGTTAATAACGTGTTTATATTTTTCTTAGCTGTGATGGGTGATTCAATGAAAAAAGTAAACAAAAAACTGAACAACTTGACTTTAAAACAAAAGTTTAATGTAATTTTAATGTACGAAGCGGGGAAAACAGTGAAAAAAATTGCCGAACTATTTAAATGCGGCACCACACAAATTTATGTGTGCATTAAAGAAAAAAATGTGATCCGGGAGCGGTATTTAGCTTCAAGTAAACCACTACAGGCAGCCAAAAAGATGCGCGCTTCCAATAATGAAGAACTCAATCAAATAGTGTTCGAGTGGTTCGGCAAAGCAAGGGCTAAAAACTTTCCAATTTCTGGACCTATATTACAATCTAAGGCTTTGGAAATCGCCAAAGGATTAAGCATGCACGATTTTAAGGCATCCAATGGCTGGTTGCGCAGTTTCAAAAAGAATTTTGGAGTTGCATTCAAGCAGATTTCTGGCGAGGAAAATGACGTAGACGAAAATATCACAGCACTATGGAAAACCAAGTTGGCCGACATTTGTGATGGTTTCGAGCCCAGAGACATTGGCAACTGTGACGAAACCGCATTATTTTTTCGCGCATTACCGAACAAAACTTTAACCCTTAAAGGCGAAAAATGTTCTGGAGGAAAGCTGGCCAAAGACAGGATGACTGTCATGCTAACTGTCTTTGGAGATGGAACTTTATTGAAGCCATTAGTTATCGGAAAATCGTTAAAGCCGCGGTGCTTCAAAAACCTGGATGTATCAAAGCTAGGGGTATCATATTACGCAAACAAAAATGCATGGATGACCGGCAACATATTTCATAAATACTTATATGAACTGAACCAAAAAATGGCACAACAAAACCGAAAAATCATCTTATTTCTCGATAATGCATCTTCTCACACAAATATGGAGTTCTCCAACATCAGATTGGAATTTTTTCCACCTAATTGCACCTCGAAATTACAACCACTGGACAATGGGGTTATTGCAACGTTAAAAATGCATTACCGAAAGTTTCTGATGCAACATTTGCTTTTTGAAATTGAAGTCTGCGACTCAATTACGGATTTGGCAAAACGCATTACGATTTTGGATGGGATCAATTTTCTTAAAGTCGCACAAAACGAAATTCGTAAGGAAACCATAAGGAAATGTTTTATAAATTGTGGATTCAATTTTCAGTGTACTATAACTGACAACGAGGTAGCTGGAGGGCCCTCGATCATGGCCGAAATCCAAAATCTTATTGTATCAGCATATGGATCCCCGATTTGCAGCGCCGTTGATTTGGTCCGTGTTGATGAAAGCGTGGAAATCGAGTCGCCCTCAATCGAAATCCAGACTTTAATTGAAGAGTACCGATCATCGAACAATGACAGTGAAGGTCATCAACAATCTGATGACGAAGTGGATGACCCAATCGTCACAAAATCTGAAGCAGCTAAGAGTTTGAACATCATAGAGCAATTTGCTCGACAAATAGGGGCGAACGATTTTTATGATAAAGTCTGTTCATTGAAAACCGAGTTTGTTCGCATGGAAAATACAAAGGCTTGCACTCAAAAAAAAATATCGAATTTTTTTTCAAAAATTTAATGTATGTAATTTAATTTTAATTATATATGTACATATTATCCATTAGACGATAATAGTATATCAAAACATGTGATCTGAATTCATTGAATAAAGTAAAATACATACATATATGTATATAATTACATAAACTTAATTTAATTTTTACATATGTATACATTTTTTTTTTAAATATGCCTGAATGCCGTAAAAGGCTTCTGAGCCGTAAACTGTTCGCGGTCCCGTGGGATTACGGCTCAGAGGAGTTTCACTGTATAACAAAGCCAACAACAGGTTTGTGCAGCCGTCTCGTTCGCTCTTTGTATAGATTCTCTCAAGAAAATGTACTATGTGTATATTGTTGTTGGTTTTTGTCTTATAATATGCGAACAACAATAGAATAAAGAAATTTTTTGTTGGTTTTGGTATAGTCTTCACAAATATTTTCCTGTTTAGTAGTATCTATAATATTAGGAAAACAAGATAAGTATCCTGCTACGCACATGAAAGATGGTAGAAAATATTTACCTTCAATGTGTGTTGGTGGTTTAGTAAAATTGATACATGACAAAGCCAACGAAATGTTTGTAGGGAAATGTACTATTAGGGATCCTATCCTATTAGGGAAATGTACTATTTATTATTAGGGAAATGTACTATTTATTATTGGTTTTTGCTATGTTTAGTTAAGCAACAACAACAAAAACAGAGAGACTTTTAAAAAATTAAATTAAATTTATTTAATTAATTAATTAATTTAAATTTATTTAATTAATGTGAAAAGGCTATAAATTAACTAAACCATATAAATAAAATGCTAACTTGGAAGTGTTGATTTGAGTTGAGTTGTGATTTTGGTTTGCATCACATAATGACGTATTCATTTATGCATGCCAAATTTCGATTAAAAGATGGTGAACGAGATGGAATTATGTGAAAACATTTTCGAAAGGCTAAATGTATTGAACTTAATTATTAACTTAATGGAATATGATTGAAGTTTTAGGTTGCAGTTTTTCACACGTAAACGTCAATTTTGCTTGTACACACAGTACACCGATTAGTTTTGTAGGAGAATAATGTTTCAATTTTATTTCATGGATTTATTATTTTACTTACTTGCAGGTTTTATTTTGCAGGGTAATATGTCCATAAACGGAGTAAAAGTTTTATAGATATAATCATATTTATTTTATAGATAAAAATAAAATAAAAATCTAATTCTTATTCAAATAATAAATTTCGTAGTACATATTTGATTTTTTGTTTTATTTTAATTATGTCAACTAGATTAGTAAATTAAAAGTTCTTCAGTTTTTCTTTGGTATTAACGTTTTCTCCTGAAAAAATAAAAAAAAGTTTAGTGCTGCGTTTGGTGAAATAGTGTATTGTGTTTTGTGTTGCTTTTTTAATTATTAAATCTTTTTTTAATAAAAAAGTAATTATAAATAATTAATTAAGTGTATGTAAGTATTAAAGGTTTAACGCCACGTATTATCGTTTTATGCGATTTTACGAAGCGCCAAATGATTTTAATTTTACAAGTGTCTTTTAATGGCGGTTTTCTTATGCGCAATTTTTAAATATTTTATTTGATTTAACGAATTTAAACAATTAATGTGAAAATGTTCTTATAAATGTTTATATGCTTGATCGTTGTTATGTGATTTTGTGAAGTGCCAAACGTTTTAATTTGGCATGTAGTGTTTTAACTAGTTTTTGTACAATATATAAAATTTATAAATGTTGATGTAGTGTTGATTTATGTTTTTTTTCTGGTTTTATAAATTTTATAAATTACATTCCCAGAGAGACTCAAATTTGAGGATTATAATGGAGGCATTATTTGACCAGGTGTTTTCAACGGTTGTAACTTCAGAAAGAGGTAAAAAAATCTTTAACAACTATAAAACTATTTCAAAATCTTTAGATGAAAAATCGAGAAAGGTTTTAATTGACGCAATAATCGAAAAATACCTAGAACAAAATATTTGTATGGTAAAAGAGGATTTTATTATAATTACAAATAAAATCAAAGCAACTTTCTAGCAATAGTTTTAAATATCACATTTTATTATTAACATTCTATTTAACAACTAATAAACTAAATATTTTAATTTTGTTTATAAATAAATTATTAAATACACCCAAGTTAAAAATTATACTACAATACAATGTAGAGAATTTTTATTTCTATTAAACGCTGATACGATCAACAAGATATGTAAAATACATGTTCTCGGGAAAATTTAAAAATTCTTATTTAATTTTCATATAGAAATAATTTAGTAAAAATATAGAACAGAGGAAAATAAAGTTAGAAATTTTATATTATTATATTTTGTATAATCGGCCCAATATAAATACCGCCATCTTTAAATATCTCTATTGATCTTTAAAAAAATAGCAATATTATCACACAATGGAACCAATACAAGGTGGACGGCTTTACAATAGATAAGGCAATTGTGCATCCAAATTAAGACCCGTTGGTCTATTCGGTACAACAAGAAAACGAAATTATTCAGATCTTCCAAGTTCAAGCAGTATTGAAGAACCTGAGATAAATGAGGAATTGGAGAGTGATAAAAATTTGCTTCAATTCAAATCAGAACCCTGGGATACTGTGGAGATTAAATGGAGGAACTCTTTTAAATTAAGACAAATAGAATTAAAAAACAGGATAAAAATTTAAAGTCGTTTATGGAAGAATGGCCAATTCTTTACCACTCTCAAAATTTTCGTTTGGTAAGTGTTTGATTTAAGCATAAATTATCTCAACAAACAGTGAAATTAATTTAAATTTATTATTTTCGATATTCCTTAGATTGACATTGATTTTGTTGTGTTTATACCCGGAAAAGGATTTATTATTGGTGAAAAATTGGACGCAGTTACTTAGTTACGAGAAATTTCTTCGTAGTCTTTTAACTAAAAATAAATATCTTCAGTTCCTGGAGCAGAACCATTTTGAAAACTTAGGTAATTTAAACTGTTATTTTTTAGGGTTTAAACATGATCTCGAGTTATGAAAAATATATAATATTTTAAACTATCTTTTTTTTTTCATTATTATAGATCACAAATCTGTACGGATCATCAAAATAATCAATCACATCTTAAAACCAACCGCCCGATTTTATCATTAATTGATGATGCCATCGCCTCAATATTAGTAAAGATCAAATCAACTACAAATTTTGACTATATCATAGAACAAAAAAAGAAATTTTATTTAAAATATAAACATATTTTACAGCCTTTTACGTGCTATAGAATAGATGGCGAACAGGTCAAAGATATTAAAATTTGTATAGATGAATTTCACCTTCAACTTAATAATTTAGTAAGTCCAATTGATTTGCTTTTCAAATGTTTTTTTTTTTTTCAATTTGAATTTTCCTAAAGAGAGTACAAAATTGTATGTATGTATGTGATACGTATGTATACATATATACACACATAGTATGTATGTGATGTGAATAAAAAGTGTAACTCATTAACTTAATATTATATATGTACATACATAACATATGTACATATACATATATGTGCTTTGTCTCATTTTATTATTCAAAAAGCCGTTACAAGTTCAAAAAAAAAAAAAAAAATGTTAGGATATGTCGTTCTCTTTTTGATTAATTGAAATGTACACCTTTAACAAAAGAGAAATAAAACACCTTATAATGAGTACGCATTTGATTTAAAAAAATGCTTTAATACATAAATCATTGTGATTTCAGGTTTCGTTGCAGAAGTTTCGTGTTATAAAACTTATAAAAAGATATTTCAAGTCAAAAAAATAATTAAAAAATTGTTTATTTAAATAAATTCAATATATGTGAACGTGAAATATGTATAGTGTACATAAATGTTAAATTTTAAATCAGAAATCCGGCTAATATAAAGACGCAAAGAAAAATTGGCTCGTTAAATTTGAATGGTACCTACTTGTGATCTATGTACATGTAAGTAGTTTTTCTTTCCTTAATGTTTTAAATGTGTTTCAAGTAAATTGAACAATATGTTTCATGTGCATAATTTTTGAAATTTGAAAGGATTTTTTTATTAATAAAATAGTTCAAAAGAAGCTGGTGGTGAGTCGTTGATGCTCAAAGAGGATAGACGTGTTTTTGTTGTCCTCTTTGTAAATTTATTGTAATTTAACTTAATTATCTTTGTTTAAGTTTTTGTGTTTTGTTTATGTTTTGTGTTAGTGAAATAAATTAAAATTAATTAATTAATATAAATAATAATAAATATATAAATGGTGTAGTTAAGATTAATTTGGAAAATGTAATCCACCGGGATACATTTAGCAGGCAATGTTTGGAATTTATAGTGAAAGAAATCAAAATTACCTAATTCTTGATTTTTTAAGTAATTGCATGATTTTATTCTGATTGTTATTTTAATTGGGTGTAATTGTACATAAAATCTAAATGTAAATATAAATGTATCATATTTTAGTTTTTGGATTAAATTAAAATTGACAAAGTTTAAGTTGCGTAGTTAATCTTCAGGTCCTTTTGGATTTTCACTAATACTAAAGTATATTTTGATATTTGTTTTATGTACAATTCACACAAATTATTCTTAAAATTTGGTTAAAGGGAATAGGAATACATATTTATATAATTTTTATACATATACATAGTTTTAATAGATGAATGTGTGTTTGCAATCAGTGTATTATGTGTATGTGTATAGTGAAAACAAAACAGATCAGTTTGATGCGTAGCCGACTGCGCACGTGAGAGATTATATGAAAATATAATTTTCAAATATGTGCTGGTGACGGCATCCCGGTAGGCGGGCCGATGAGGGGAGGCCCGTGTGGCAGTCACAGCGGTGATCGCCTACAGTTGATCCCGTCACTCCGGATTGATCACTCCCGGTTTATTATTTTCTTAGCCGCTGAGGCCGTGGCAAAATGGTTTTAATTTCCCGTTTCCCTTCCAATTTTTATTCATCATGCGGTTATTTAAGCATGGGAATATGTCTGGAAAACCCCACGTCGCACCATGAGCTCTAGCCAGCTACAATACCGCACCAGACCTCTATTCTCATATCTGTTAACGAGATCCTTTTGGGAATTCCATTACAACGGCTCCCTCACAAAATTATCCTCCTCCATTCTCTTCGAATGTGGATGGTAATCGACGCTCTTTATATCGCTGTGGTATCAGTTATAATGGATCACCAACCGGGATAACAGTTGATATGTTCCTGTTCCAATTAGATTCGGTGGTTAAATCCAATAATATACCCTTCGATTCAGTACTTCTGGACCTGCATCTCCTCTTAAAGGATGTGGCACTGAAGTTTCATCTCCCTAGTTTATTGACTTGTTATTAATTTTCTTACAGAATCTTCCACACTGCTGTACCTTGAGTGATCGCACCGAAAAATTATCTAATTCAAGTAGTAGCTATTCTTTGCTTGATAAATTTTCCTCGGCGACGGAACGAACAGAACAGTCTCGACAACTCCAACTAAAATGTCACCTTGTACTTCACTACAAGTGGCTGCAGGCTCCTTTGATTTTTTTTTAAATTTATTTTGATTTTATTTATTAGGATTTGAATAGTTTGTTCAAAACTGCATCTGGTTCAAATATTAAATCTATGTATGATTCAAAAATTCCATCCCAATTCACACAAATACATGATGTTGGGTGATTTCCGTCATGTGACTCGTCAAATCATTGAATATTTTCCGGAATAAAGTGCAATGAGTAGAGGCTTAGCAAAAATTATGCGTTCAAATCTTCAGTGTTATTGTTTAATATTTCATTGATTATTATTTCAAAATAAGAAGGCATCCTTCGGGTAAACTGTACAATAAATACAGGGTCACCTTCAAAAATCTTAAAAAGGTTGGGTTTTTTACTGATGTTAAAAGACGGCGCAGCACTGTTGTGGTCAATTAACCACCGGGCGTAAATTTGACAGGTAATTTATTATTCTGAAAATAATTATTTATATATTCACAACACAATTGTTAGCTTATGAAATATCGCTCTCACTTAGATGAAGAGGAGGGTCTCGACATCGAAAAGGATTGGGTTATGGTCCACAATTCGCCGTATGGGAGATTGTCGGGCAAAAGTGGAAATAAAGTTTTGGCATACGTTTCAAAGACCTGTCAAAATTAAAAAAATATTACATCTATAGTTGATCAATGCCGCAGTTGAGTTGCTGATCTATTGCGGGATTTTACTACAGACAGGCTAAATAAAACTGGAGGGTGCCTGGTATCCAGAGTTCACATACTTTGGACTGATTAACCTATCAGCCATTCATCCATCGGCATATGCTGTTCCACCTTAGATTAGGGTTTTTTGTCAAGTTTTTCTCCTTTAGCGCCTTACTTAGCCTGTGCCAAATGGCCTTAGTTACCAGTGGTTGCCTCGAGGACGTAGCACAAACACTTACGAATTGTGAACAGGTTACCCCTTACACAATTGTACCCTACTGAAAGGTTAATGAGCTGGTAGATTAATCTACTCAACTTTGGCCCCCCAGCTCGAAAATCACCATTCCCGATTCCTTTAAAATTTGGCTAGAAATGAAAGTAAATTTACAGGATAAACAGGATATTTATTCAAAATGGTTATTAGAATACGTTATTAAAAGAAGATGTACTTGAATAATAAAGTAATGACAGCTGGAATATATATATATAGATCCTCGACTTCATTTTCTATTGTCTAAAGAACAACAAATATTAACAGCAAAGGACCATTTAAAAACACTTTACAGCCATATTCTCAATTTTATCGATGACGTCAACAAGTATTCCGATGATTTCCAATTAGCAACCACCTCAAACAATCTAGCAACAACATCATCCACAACAACCTCTTTGGGCAATCTAGATTCGACAAATACGAACACAAAGTTATCAACAACATCAACCTTGAGAACTATTTCTCCAGTCTCGAGAAAAGTCAAGCGCAAGATGTTAGAAAATCTTTACTAATTGAAGCATACAGAGAAATCGATAATTACTCGCCGTCCAGAATTTCTTCAGAAATTAACATCTTAAATTATTGGAAGTTTCAAAAATATAATTTTCCAATATTGCAGGGCAATATTTTCGGCGCCTGTCCACAGGTAAAACCAGATAGGCCTGTGATGGTGGTGTTCGCCGTAGCAGTGAGACTCACCCGTGCATTCGTGCAGGGTTGGAATGCCACTGCGTGATTGGGAATACTGCTGGCAGTTCTATCAATTCGATTCACAATCCTTTTTCCTTTTTCATGTTTTCATGTGACTAATAAAACTCAGTGACAAAGCGGTAGTGTTGGGTTTAAACACTAGTACAGAGAGAGTACTTTATTTTGTTGATTTTTTTTTTTTTTTGCTGCAAGCCAGCATAAGTCATTTTTGGTAATCGAATTTGTATGTATATTATTATATTTGTTAAAAAATGGAGTCTTTGGTGGATTTGCTAGACAACGACGAACTCTTAGTGGAGTTTGAAGTACGAGAGTTATCTGACAGATCCAGCAAGGAAGTGACCCCGACAAGATCGCCCATCTCGGTAGCAGAATATTGAGCGAGAAGGCCACTAACGATACTGCCCAGATATGAGCCCATGGAATACCCAAAAGCCTCCCGGAGAGGTCAGGATTCCAAACTGCGAACAGAGATTGATGAACTCCGCCGGATACTGGAAATTTGTTCCAGACCAGGGTACCGTAGCAAGATTCTGAGTAAACTTGCTTAGCTCCAGAGACGCAGAGCGCAGCTGCAAAGAGAACGCAAAGAGAAAAACAAAGATCCACAAAGGCAGAGAAAAGAAAGAAAAAAATCTAAAATCACGGTGGTTTCCATGTTCCCTTTACAATACCTACATGACTGTAAATAGGTAGTGTAAAGGTAAGATGAAGGCTGATTTATTACCGGTTTTGGTTTTGGCAGGGGAAGTTGTTAAGACTTCATCCTGAAAATAAAAAAACCTACAAAAAAAAGATTGGCATACATCAGTAATAATTATTTGTAAATTAAATTAAGTTATTCTCACCTCGATTTTATAATTATTTACGAATTGTTTTGACAACTAAAAAATCTGTCAAAATTGCAAGTAGAGGAATTCTAATATTTTATATGACGAAATAACAAATTATGAAATAATCTCGAATCTCTAAATATATCGAAATTGTAGTTTCCACCACGACCACCAGAATTAATTTGACGTATTCTTTTTTTGGTGGGAAAAATGAAAAGAAAAAAGATGGAAAATACAGAGAGTGCTACTCAAACTTTCAATAAAAAACCATTTAACACAAATAAATTAATTGCAAATAATAAAGTATTAAAGATAATTAATAAATTATTGAACATATAAATAATAAAGTATTGAATATAATTTATAAATACAATTCTCTTTGTTTTAATGCAATTGTGAGAAGGTTTAATTTGTGCAAGGTGCAAAATTACAAAAGAAAATACAGTCCACGCTCAAATAGCAATCTCTTGGATACCATTCGTGAGCGTTTACAATTCAGTCAATTAAACCAATTGACATTGCTCATTGTGGAAATCATCGGTAAGCGTTTGCATCCAACAGAAGTTGAGTACAAGGAATTCACCAATCATACCGGAATATACCTAAGTCTATGTTTCGATCTGTCATTAATGTAATGTCAACAAAGATTTTTATCTAACCAAATCCAATTTTAAGTGTTTGAAATACAAATTTACATAAAATAAATTGCTAAGAGGAGTATTCTAATACATTTTAAATATTTTGTAACACTATAAATACTTTAATAAGTTTTGTTTTGATTCAATTTTTAGGTTACAGCTCAAAGGAAATTAGAATTTTCGTTATTATGTGCCAACTACAATTTCAAGGTTATGTATAAAATTATATGTATATTACTATTTGAATATATTTTAACTAAAGATTTTTATTTCAGATATCAGCATCTTTATAAATTTTAGAACACCGGGTGTGACTTATGTCAGGCGAAGAGTGGGCGAAGCATTCAACCCAGAATGTGTGGTGCCCACAGTTAAACACATTGGGGGCTCAATAATGATCTGGGGATGCATGGCTGCCAACAGCATGAATAGCATGAAGTACACACGGAAGTACTTCAAACAGTACTAGCGCCCTCTAAAAGGAAAATTGGCGATACAATCAACGACGGTGGATGGCTCGGAATAATATTGATCTTTTGGACTGGCCGCCACAATCACCGGACCTCAATCCGATTGAACACATTTGGCCAATTTTAAAAAAAAACATAAGGAAAAACCATATAAAAAATAAACAATCGCTACTGGCCGCGTTAGAGCGTGAGCGGAGTAATATTTCAAACGAAGAGTGTTTTAAGCTGGTAGAGTCCAAGCCGAAAAGAATGGCTGCTGTTATTAAGTCGAAAGGTGGATCAACCAAATATTAATTGTCTAATATAAATAAATCATTAAAATCAAAGATGTAGTTTTCCATTTACATTTCCTGTACGAAACCACCCTAATCTTGCAGAAATGCGTATGTCCTAATTATATGCATCGGCCGTCTTTTTTAACAGAAATAAAACAAAAACAAGTATGTATTTATGGCAGGTGTGCTTTATTCGAATTTGCTATTTTACATTTAGAATTTTATTGTGTTGCCACTGCTTGCAGTGAACATTTCTAAAGTGAAACATTTATCGCGGTAAACATGGCGAAAAAAAATGAACTTAGTGCAGAACAGCATATAAAAATTAAGATCTTAATTGCACATCATTACATTTTTCCCTCATTAATTACATATTCATTTGACACTGAAACCCGACACTTAGTGAGCTCAAGACGAAGTGACGGCTCCTTCCGTACTTGCGGACGTCGCGTCATCAGCAGAAATTACTGCGGTTATATACCATTTTCATTTAATTATTTATTTTTTTTTTCTCACTACACGGTACCCATTCCGCAAACCATATTTTCAATTTATTTTCTTTATATTTTTTCTTTTTTTTTTCTCACTGAAATCCGACAAGAAGTGCCCCAAGACGTAGGTGACGGCTCGTCCCGTACTTGGGGACATCTCGTCGTCAGCAGAAGTCAGTGCACACATATATTTTTTGCTGTTGTTGTTTTTGCATCATCACACGGTAACCATCCCGCTCAAATTTTATCAGTTTGCATTTTAAATTCTAATTTGTGCCAATTTAACCTCCGTTACTTGCCGAAATAACAGACATTTAATTTATAATATAAATAACAAATGAAAGTTTTAATTATTAATAAACATAAAACTTAAATACAGTCATGTTTTTATTTTTGTAGATAGAACAATTAAAAGTGCGTGATTTGATATTTTGTGGATTGTACAATACATAAAATAAAAGTTCAATTTTTAATTATTAAAGTCTAATATTTAGATAGTATTGAAATAAATTTTAACTTATATAAAATAAGTCGCAGTAAATTTGGTATTAGATTTTATTTTTACGCACACTTATTTGTATTCTTATGTTTGATTTTGTGTACATACAATCGACACTAATACATACTTATAATTTGGTATATAAAAGGGCCAACCCAACAATACGTTTGTGTAGCTGTCTCGTTTACTCTTTGCACGGTTTCTGTGAAGGAGGTGTGCGATGTTTTGTTGGTTTTTGTATTATAAAGTACAAACAACAACGAGAAAGAGAATCTTTGCGTTGGTTTTGATACAGTTGTCACAAGTATTTTAATATTGTATACATACGTACATATTGAAATTAAATTGCTAAAAGGAGAACACAATAGTCGTGAAATTACACGTTGGTTGAACAATCATGGAGAAGCAGCGATGAGCAACATGATGATCGCGGGCGATGATGTGGTGGTAGGCACAGACAATAAAAACTTTTCAGTTTCATTGAATTACATCACATTGAACGGAAAGATCAGGAAGGAAGGTGCTCGCCAAAATAATCCAAGGCGGTGGATGCAATGCTGATCAAGTGTTTAACGCTGACGAAACTGGGCTTTTTTGGAAAAAGATGGCAAGTAGGACATACATATGTATATTGCCAAATCTGAAAAAACCGCTGGTGGATTCAAAGCGTCGAAAGATCGGGTTACACTATTACTCTGTAGTAATGCATCGGGTGACCGAATGATGAAACCTTTACTCATAAATAGAGCATTTCGACCACGAGCCAAGAAAGGTGTAAATTTTAAAAATCTTCCA
The DNA here is from genome assembly GCA_958295665.1 of Tipula vernalis. Lineage (NCBI taxonomy): Eukaryota > Metazoa > Arthropoda > Insecta > Diptera > Tipulidae > Tipula > Tipula vernalis. Next base: position 319,957,082 of record OY282559.1, read on the forward strand.
GTACATTGGATGGCGAACCAAAAAGCATGGGTGACAACAACACTTTTTACTGATTGGTTTAACAATTGCTTTGTTCCCGAAGTCAGGATAAAGGCATGATTTTTAAGATCCTTCTTATAGTGGACAACGCTCCCGGTCACCCAAATTTAGATCACCCTAATATCAAAGATGTATTTTTGCACCCAAATACCACATCGCTAATCCACCCGTTTCAGACCAAGGTATGATCGCAACATTTAAATGTTACTACGTAAAACATTCATTTCAGTTCATATTGAATAAAATAGAAACCAGCTTTGCCAGCAAATATAGAAACTGATGATGCCACAGTAGAAATTTCATCTGACGAAAGTGTTAGTGCAACGACGCAGCACAAAAGGATGCGCATATTATCTGAAAGTGAATCCGAATAGAATATCGTCTAATGCTATTACCTAAAGTTCCTAATTTTTTTTTTTTTTTGTTACGTGCGTTTTATTTTTTATTTACATATTTTTGAATTTTTTATTAAAATTTTATTTTGTTTCTTTATATGTACATATGTATGTATATACATATGTGTGTATGTATTTATCAAATAAAAATTGATTGAATTATGTTAAATAAAACAAAATTTGTTATTTATTTACCAATTAGTATGAAACATGAAGTTGTTGAACCTATTCATTATTTCACCTACATTTTTTAACACGATGACGATGTGGAACGCATGTACCGTGTAAAAAAACAGGATTGGGTGTACAGCTGTCTTGTTCGCTCTTTACACGGATTCTGTTAAGGAAATGTAGTATGTTTTGTTGGTTTTTGTATTATAATGTACAAACAACAACAAAAAAAGAGAGTGAGTGTAGTAATGGAACTGAAGAAGGAAGTATTTCCGAAACTAGTCTTCCATAATAAATATGTTTCAAATTATCACTATAAGATATTTTGCTACCATTTGTGTTTTTTAGAATTGTATAAATTAAAAAATTTATTTTGCTTGTTTTTTGTGCTTGTTTTTTTTATAAAAACATTAATAAAATTGTAAAACTTTTTAAAAAACCACCGTTTTTTAACTATAATATACTAGTGATAAAAGCCACGGCACCTAATAAAAAATGGATAGATGCCATCTTTATAACATACCATATAAACAAAAAAAGATTTTTTTTTTTTCGTTGTTTATACAGTCGTCACAAATATTTTACTGTATTATCTTGATACATTGGGGGTTGTTGGGGGAGTAGTTTTAGGAGTCAAAGCTTTCTAGGATATGCGATTCTCATAAGACTTCTTCCTAGTGTAGTTACGCCTCCTCGTGGCGACAACCGGGCAATGCATCCTAGAATGTAGCCAAGTAACTTACACGACCGTGCAATGGCGGTAAATCCATTGCCCCAAGCTTTGGTGGGACAACATACGCTGAGAGCTGCGTGGCTAAGGGGGAGCTTAGTCTTGAGTATGTGAACTCCGGGTACCAGGCGACCCCCGGTTTAAAGTAGCCTTCCCACAGTATACCGATCTCTGCTGTGGGTGACCTCATTTCTCGGATACTCGTGGGATTCAAATGGAAACCGAATTTTAAAAAAACATAGAGGGTGATGCCTCTTTAAAAGCATCAACTTCACCAGCTGTTGAGCTGGGTCTCCTAAGTTATGATGGAATGGTAGATGCCACAAGGGCCACCACTCTTGATTATCTTAACGTCCGGACCAAGGAAAAGGTGGAACAGTCCACCTCTTCTACTACGGACACCTTCTGTGATGACAACATAAGTGTAATCTCTCAGTTATCGGGCACCTCAACCATTGGTGTTGATATTGGGAACATGTCCCTCAACGCCGGGGAATGGGTTAAGCTCAACTCCTTCGAAAGAAGGCGTTTTAAAAAGGGGCTCAAGGAAGGCAAAACTAGAGAAGAGGCTCTAGCTGCTGCTAAGTCCGCGACCCCTCTGAAAGCACCCTCGGGGCCTGTTGCTCCTACCCTAGACAAGAGGTCTGGTGGTAAGCGTGAGAGGTCTTTCGAGGTTGCTCCGGAACTAAACAAACCACCTGCCAAAAAAGCAAAAGAAGGGCCTTCTCCGGTAAAGCCTTCTTTCAGCCAGGTAGCAGGCAGTGTTAAGCTGGGCATCTTACCAGGTGATCTCAGTGGCAATCCTCTTAGTATGGAGCAAATGGCAAACATAGAGGAGTGTGTCATTGACCTCATTATTGGGATGCAAGGCTCAAACCACAAGCCGCAATTCCTTGGCTGTTTCCGGAGAACAGGTTGGCTATTTTTTATATGTTCCGATCATTCCACAGCGGAATGGATGAGGAACAGTTTTGTAAGCCTAAGGGAAAAAATTGGTCTGAACATAACTTTGGTGGAAGAGGATGATTTTCCTCGGCCAAACATCGTTAGGGGGTTCTTTCCACAGAGCCTTAGCTTAACTAGCGAGAAGATTCTCGCTACCATGGCCGCGCAGAACGATGGTCTCGCGGCCAACTCATGGAAGATACTGCAACGGACGACAACTGGCGCACTCGTCCATTTGGTTATGGCCATAGGCGAGTCTTCCATGAAGAAACTGCGCGGATCCAACGGGAACATCGCATACCGCTTTGGTAGGATAAAACTCCTTCTCAAGAAGGATTCCCCCTCTACCAACCCAACCACTGGAGTCAGCTCCAGTAAGGAGGGTACTTTACCAGCCCCAGTAGTAGGCACAATCACAGACGAGGAGGCATCCAGGAACAGCAGCGCTATTGAGCATTCTGTTCCTGCTGCCTCTTCGTCGGGAGCACGATCAACGGATCTCTCCGCAACTCCTACTGTGGGATCGAGTAAATCAGCACTCACCCCGAAAATTAAGCATATGGGCGCTCGGGGGGTTACTGGGAAAAGTGGCAGAAACAGGCCAAATCCCGCAAAGCAGACGGCTGGCAAGCAGCCAGGAGCGTAGAGCTCCTTTACCCTAATCATCCAGTATGGCTGGTACTATTAGGGTACTACAAGCGAATCTGCATCACGCAAAAGGAGCTTCGGATACCTTTTGCAACAGGTTCTCGAAACAACACTTAACCCTTGGCCTTATCCAGGAACCTTGGGTTAATGGAGGAAAAATCAGAGGCCTCCACCTCAAGTCATGTAAGTTGATTTACGATCGAAGGGAGGAAGTTCCCCGAGCAGCAATATTTGTTTCATCTAATATTAACGTTCTTCCAATTCCAGAGTTCACCACTAAGGATTTGGTTGCAGTAATCCTGGAGGTTCCGACTAGGCAGGAGACAATATGTGCCTCTGCGTACTTCCCTGGTGAGTCGGTTAGTGCTCCACCTGTAGTTGTACAGGATCTGGTGGATTACTGCAACCTAAAAAACAAGCATTTCATCATAGGCTGCGATGCTAATGCACACCATATCATTTGGGGCAGCAGTGATACAAATGGCAGAGGTGAGTCCCTTTTAAATTATCTTATGAGTAGTCACATAGACATTTTAAATAAAGGTTCGAACCCCACTTTCATAAACTCGACTCGGCGAGAGGTGTTGGACCTCACTTTGTCAAGTCAGTTTATTTCCAACTCTGTTGCAAACTGGCATGTTTCAAGCGAAGCTTCTCTGTCAGACCACATGCACATCAGGTTCGATATACCGGGAGTGATCATACAGGCAACAGAACGTCGTATCCCTTGTTTTACAAATTGGAAAACATATAGGGATATTTTATTTATCAAAGCAGACATGCTGCCAACATCTTTGAGTTCAATTAGTGACCTAGAAACCGCAGCTGGTCTGCTTAATGACGTGCTCCTATCTTCCTACGAAAGCAGCTGTGTGGTGTGTAACGTTGTGGTTAATCGCAAAGTTCCATGGTGGAACGAACAGCTGGCTAAACTTCGTAAGAAGGTTAGGAAATTATTTAATAGGGCAAAGCATTCCAATGAGTGGAATGAATATAGGCAAGCCCTAACCAGTTACAACACAGAACTAAGGCGTTCCAAACGCCTCACGTGGAGGAAAAACTGTGGAAATATCGAGGATATACCTACAGCTGCTCGACTCCATAAAGTTCTAGCTAAAGATCAGTCCAACGGGATTGGGCTTCTTCTGAAATCCGATGGTAGTTATACATCAGGTCGCAAAGAGTCATTCGAAACCCTGCTTCAAGTGCACTTTCCGGGCTGCACTGTTTGCGACACAAATACAATCACTAACTCCATATCTGGTACACACATGGGTGTAAATATGGGTTGGGTTAATAGTTTATCCGGTGAGCTTTTTACTCCGGATAAAGTCAAATGGGCCATAAACTCTTTTCAGCCTTTCAAGGCTCCAGGAGGGGATGGAATCTTCCTAGCCCTCCTCCAAAGGGGCCTGGACTTGATTACCCCTGCTCTGGTAGCCTTGTTTAGAACTAGCTTCAATTGGGGTCACATACCACAGGCTTGGAGTCAAGTAAACGTGGTTTTTATCCCAAAGCCTGGCAATCGGCCATGTGAACTTCCTAAGTCCTTTCGACCTATCAGTCTTACATCGTTTATTCTCAAAACCATGGAACGACTTATAGATCTTCATATCAGAGACTGGTTAACTGCAACCAGACATCTAAATCCAAATCAATTCGCCTATAGGAAAGGCAAATCCACAGAGGGTGCGCTGCATCTACTTGTCACCAAGATTGAAGCAGCCTACCGCTTGAAACAAATTGCTCTGTGTGCATTTCTGGATATTGAGGGAGCTTTTGACAATACTGGATACGACTCAATTGCTAGGGCAATCAAGCGTAGAGGTGACGATCAGGTCACTGTAACCTGAGATATCATTTGAACAAAATGAACCTGTCCACAGAGACGGAGTGCCGACTCTGTTTGGAAGAGACAGAAACCGCAGAACACATACTATGTGAGTGTGTTGCTCTGTGCACACGGAGGTGGATTCATTTTGAAGAGAGGTATCTGACCCCGGAGAAATGTAAATTGGCCTCTATAAACAGCATTCTCGCCTTTATTAGAGAGGTGGAGAAGCTCCTGGAGTAACAGTACCCAACAGCACAAAAGATCTTTTAGGTCGTAGTGCTAGCCGCTTTTGGGCAGGGTCAAAAAAAAAAAAAAAAAATCTTGATACATAGTTTAGGTATGTTTATATGTACTATAAGGACTACTGCTATGCACATGAAAGATGGTAGAAAATATTTACAGTCAATGTGTGTTGGTGGTTGTAGTATATACGATTTTGTTACTTGTATGCTGGTACTGTTAATCTCTTTGTGTTTCTGTGTATTCACGAAACAAATATGATATTATTGAAATCATGCATTATGTGAACACAATGAGATTTGTATATTCGACTCAAATAGGATTTTTATACTTTGTACAATATTTTTGTTATTTTATTTGATTATAATTAATTTTTTTTGTTTAAGAATATATACACAAGAATGTTGTATGTACGTATGTAATAAAATGTGTTTTGAAACAATGTTACATACTAAATAGTATGTAACATTATAAACCTAGCGTTTTTTTTCTTCTGTGTGTAGTTGGTTGTTAATGGAGATTTCTTCTTCCATGAAGGGTGTGTAAGCAAACAATTTTTTGTATTCTTATTTGCGAGCAAATTGATACAACAGTTGTAACGTTTACACCGTTCCAATTGAGGGATCAGATACAAAAATATTTCTGGTTGTAATAAAAAAAAAAATGTATTGTACGAGTACATACACCCAAACAATAATAATAATAATATTAATTTCGGGGAAATTGGATTAAGGGGGGCTAAATTGATTGTAATGGTATTATGAAAATATCGGAATCTTAAAATGGAAAAAAAACCCGAGATGGGACAGTTGATAGCTAGATTTTAAGTCGGATGCTGATTTTTTTTTAGAATTTCGATCTGCAAAGCTATTCTTAATTATTTTTTTTTTTTTTTTTACAATTATTAATTTGAATCTAAAAGAAAGAAAGTTGAAAGTCTTTGGTACTTTTTAGTTTGATAATATTTTTTTTTTGTTCTGTTATAATATTGTCTTACAAATTGTAATTATATTCAGTTAAAATCATAAAAAAAATAATTACACCGATATTGCATGTAATTTAAATATTTTGTGATTCAAAATATAAATTATTTCGAGAACAAAAAGAACAATACCTATGGTCAGTGAAATTTTATAACCTGATGAAAGAAAGATAAAACAATAAACTTTGTGTCGTTGAGTGGTTTTATTTTTTGTGTAAAAATAATTCTTAAAAAAAAAAACGAGTTCCTAATATATAGTTAAGTTAAAATGAATTACACTAACGAAATAAATAAAAACAATTATAATAATAAGTTATAAATAATTTAGACAAGTTAAAATTAATACGAATAACGTCTTAAGTCAGTTGAAATAAAATAAACACATTGTGGAATTAATAAATTAGTGTGATTACCGTACAAAATGTATGAGAAAAATTAAAACAAAAATTGTATGGTTCTTTTGGTAACGAAACTTTATTAATCAAGATAATATCTGTGTGTTACGTTAAACTACAGTGAAAAAGATAAACTGAATTGTGCGGACTTGTTAGAAAAAAAATTAAGTTTATTTCGAACGTTGGAGTGCATTCGCACATACTCGTGAATTAAGTTAAAATAATTATATATTATGGTACGAAACCAAAAAAAAAAACTATAAGTGATTTTGTTAAAAAGAAAAATACAAAAAAACGGTTTATCTCAGTGGTTCGATAAGTTAACAAAAGTCAAAATTCTGTTAACAAACTGTATCCTATAAAACGGAAAAAATAAAAAAAAAAAATTATATTCGCCAAGAACGACCATCAACATGGCATCAAGCAACCACGAACGAGTATTTAAAAGATAAGATTTATTTGTTTTCATTTATTATTTATTACTTATTTAACAATTTTTCTATTATTATTAGTTTATATCACTATATATCTTTATATTTCATGTCTTTAAATCATCAGATCATTCTTAAGATTGAATCTTCATTACCGTTTAGGACCGCTTTTTATTATAACGGTCAATTATCTTTTGACATTTTGAATTTTCGCGTATTTTATTGTAGTTCAAATATAGTTTATATCAATAAGAATGATAGGATGATTTATTGTTTTTTTATTATAATTAGCATCTAGGCATATATGGTAGGTTTTAGATAGCTTAGGTATGTGTATTTTTAAGTTTTTTTTTCTTCTAAAATTTTTTCTTCCATTAATGTAATTATGTATATAATTTTTTTTATTGTTTAAATACATTCAACTTTCTTTGTGATGGGTTTAATCTATTCTTTTTATTTATTTACATTTTTTTTTGATTTTTTAATTTGATAATGGCTGTTTGTTCTGAAAAGTGTTGACGATTGGAGAATGAGGTGGTAAGTTTGCCCATGTATGGTAAGTGATACGTGATTGTCTCCTTCCCTGTTTTAAATTCCTTCTTATCTATGCGGTCTAAACAGGCTAGGTCATACTTCAGGAAACCCCACCCCACTCCCTGAGCTTTAGCCGGCAAAAATCTGACCGCCCTGAAGTCCCTGGCTTAGTATTTTTCTGATAACGTGTTGTTTGCAGGTGTTGTCTAAACGCAGGCCCAAGCAATTCGTTACACAGTGTTCGATAATTGCGACATATTCGGTAGCTGCAATTGGTCTGGTTTTTATTGTGTTGCGTAAACCAAGCTATTACTGTATCAATATCAATACCATTTGCCACAAAAAGGCGTTGCAGCCCACGCTATCAGCTAGTTTTATTTATAGAATAGGAATATTTGTATGATTTCTTACATTTGTAATTTTAATATATGTATCTGTATATGTATAATTGTATAATATATATTTTTAATATACATATAATTGGATATGCAGTATTTCACATCACATGGGTTTACATATGATTGTGAATTGTGTCAATGTATTTTGTTTTTATTTATTATTTTTCGAATATATCGAATGTTCTCGTACCAGAGTACCTGGATTATTATACAACAGCTATGTTATGGTTTCGTATAATCAGCTTGAAGAGCAAGAACTCTCCAGCCCTCACACAAGAGGAGCTTAATAGTAATGCCGACCATCCTATCCATCCAGAGTGGATAGCCAAGCGGATTGATAGACGAAATCTTCCGAGCCGATATGCTGTTAAATCTTTCACATCACTTTCACAGGTGGGATCAAAATTTTTAAAATTTTCCGCTCCAAAATACAGTCGTACACAAGTTTCTTTAACAGTTTGAACGAGTTGGTCGTTTGGAGTGATTCGCCTAAATTTGGAATCATCTTTGTCGTGTACTACAAATTTAGTAACAACATTAAATACGGATGAATAAACTCTAGGATCTTTCATTCCGAATTCAAGAAGATCGTAATCCTAAAGAATTGGTACATTCGCATGGGTGACTGAATTTGATGCGCTGAAATTAACGATGAATTCAGATTTTCGAAAACTAAACTCCTAATTAAGTTTATATTTACCGTGATGCTAATACGAGTACTTGTAAAGCTTTTCTTGCTTAATCTTCCGTTGTACCTTCAATTTTAATTCAAAAATTAAAATAAATAAAAAAGATTCGTGAGATTAATTCAGTATTCGCGGTGTCATTTGGCAGTTACTAAATTAAAAGAAAATAAACCAATTTATTTTGCGACGGAAACTATCCGAAGATAATTACTGTAGTAGTGATTAGTGAACTAAATTATGTACCATTTTTCTGTGCATCAATAAATGATGACAAGTGAACAAAAGTAAAGAAAAGTGACGTGTATTATTTATATAAATTTCCTACAGCAACATGCGATAACCTCATTTGGTTCTCTTCCATGATTCGATAATCGCTTTAATGCGTTCATTGCCTTTCGATGCCTGTCTAACATTTTTTTTCGCGACCCCTATGCAACTCATGTCGGTATTTTGTATTGCTGTACACACTGTAACCGGTAAACCGGAAGTTTTAATTATTTTATTCACCATGCGCGACGGTTGGGACTTCGTGTGTGGTTGGGTTGCCCAGCACTGAGAGCCAAATATTTTGAAACAAAAAAAAAAGAAGAAAGAAAGCTAATTGATTCGAGGGGAATGCGAGGTGTGTGAAGAAGGTGAATGGTAGAAGTGACGGAATGAGATGGGATGGTTTTTTACTAAATTTGATTGGAGTAAGAAGCCGAGAAAAAATTGGTGTATAAGAAAAAAATATATTTTTGGTTTTTTTCTTTTTTTTTTTTTTGAAAAATCTGAGTATTAATTAAAATTAAATAACTGTAATTTAACTGTATTTTCTTTGTGAACAAATCTAGAATTGTAATGATTTATCAATAAATTAATATTTGGATGTAATGGAAACGAATAAGTGCAGTGTTTTCCAAATTTGTTGGTGCGAGCTGTAATATTGGAACATCAATTATCAAAATTTTTGGGTGCTGATCTAAATTGGACAACTTGGTGCTAACGTATGCACCAAGTTACAAGGTATGTAAGGACACCCTAAGCATTAAATTCGTATACCTTATTATTGACAATATTATTATATTTTTTTTTTGTTTTGGCGATCTTAAACACGAGGAGCTGAACTATTGTCGTTTCCTCATTTTCAACCGGTTTAATACAAGTTGTCATTGAAGACGTTGAGATATTGTATTATTGGATTACACTGGCGGATAGATACTTACCAGCACATTTACGCGAGAGATTCGCGTGTTTTCAAACAACACTATTGCGGTTTAACAATGCTGTTAAATTAAGAGTCATAAGCAAGTATTCAAAATGACATTTAATTTATTTTTTTTACAATTATATACTTGATAATACTCATGTCTTTATAACTAATGTTCTATTCTACATTTGTCTCTTTATATTCAATTTTGCATTTGTTATTGTAAATATGATTTTTTATTACGACAATTTTTCTCTAGGCGTTAATTTCGGTGAATAATTTTTTTTTATCCAATCACCTCGAATTCAAAATATTTGGTTTTGTGTTGGGTTGACAGATAATCAGTACAGTATTGTGCAAATTAATGCGAACATAGCAATATTTTATTAAAATCATAATGAATACTTTAAATTTCGTCATATAAAACTGTAAATTTCCTTTTTTTTTACATCAATATATTTTTGTAGTTTATGTTCAAGGTTAACAATCGTTATCTTTATTACTTCGCATTTCGTTAGTTGTGAAATAAACATTTCAGTCGATCATAACACATTGCACGCATCATAACACATACACAAGTTCTACCTTTAATAATGGATTTAACGGTTAAAGTTCGCGAAAAAATTATCACACTGAGTAAATACTCGTCTATGACTCAAAGGCAAATTGCCCAAGAATGCCAAGTGAGTTTGACATCTGTTAATAAATTTGTACGGCTTTCCTCAAAAAATTTGTCCACATCACCGAAAAGAAAGGGTAAATGTGGTCGTAAGCGGAAGACCTCTTCAAGAGACGATAAAATTTTGCTGAGAAATAGTATTATAAATCCTACAAAGACCAGTGCTGAGCTAAACATTGAGTTACAACATGCTGGAATTAACATTGATCCATCAACAGTGCGAAGAAGACTTTTGGAATTTGGAAGATTTCACAGCTTCTAACATCAAAAATGAAGACCAAAAGATTGGCATGGGCCAAAAAATATAAAGACTGGACAGTTGACAATTGGAAAAATGTTTTGTTTTCTGATGAAAGTCATTTTGAAGTGCACGGTCAACGCTCACAATATGTGCGTCGCAGTAAAGGTGAATCGATTAAAGCGGGTCATCTTGTTCAAACTGTGAAACATCCATTAAAACAAATGTTTTGGGGATGTTTTAATTTTAATGGTGTTGGTCCATTATGTCCAGTTATTGGGATGATGAATTCAGCTCAATATATTGATGTTTTGAAGGATTATGCGGTTCCAATATTAAAAAACATGAAAAAACGAAATCACCCAATCTTTCAACAAGACTTGGCTCCTTGTCACACATCCAAGGCTGTTAAAAAATATTTTGCTGACAATTCCATTACAACATTGGATTGGCCTGGAAATTCGCCTGATGTCAACCCCATCGAGAATTTGTGGGCAATTATGAAGGCAAAATTAAGAAAGATGGATTGCAGTACACTAGAGGCAATGGAGACCTCTACCAATAATATTTGGTATGGCCCGGACATTACGGATAAAATCTGCCAAAATTTAGTAGAATCAATGCCAAATCGAATACATGACCTTATACAGAAAAAAGGAGGGCACATAAATTATTAAATATGTATATGAATTTTTTTAAAATAAAATATAGATTAAAATACAAAAATTTTGTTATTTTGTTCGCATTAATTTGTACAATACTGTATGTCCTAAATAGTTAATTTTTAAATCTTTAAACAGCATGTTCATGGTCTCATCTGTTACTTCGGAAAGAGAGTCTTAATTAAGTTTATATTTACCGTGATGCTAATACGAGAATTTGTAAAGCTTTTCATGCTTCATATTCCGTTGTATCTTCAATTTTCATCGTCAATTTTTCAAACAAAACTTGAATTATCATTTTTTCGTATATGATTTATGCTTCTTTTTCCAGAATTAAACAACCATGGGATGCATGTATAAGGCAATGTTTTAAATTTATAGCGGTAGAAAGAAATCAATTTCTTGGTTTCTGACTTATGCGTGGTTTTAATATTTGTGTAGTTTGTACATAAAATTTAAATACAAAATATCTCTTATTTAAATCTAATTAAAATTAAAATCGAGTCAGTTTGACATACGCAGTTATGTAAATTTCTGTTCATGGATCGACATGTCTTAATTTTTATTGTTACATATACTTGAACATATTTTTGTATTTTATTTATAGAATAGGAAGATTTGTATTATTTTTTATATATGTATGTAATTTTAATATATCTACATATATATGTATGTATGTACATATAATTTGATATGTAGTATTCCACATCACATGGGTTATACATGTGATTGTGAATTGTCTTAATGTATTTTGTTTTTATTTATTATTTTTCGAATGTATCGCATATTCTCGTACCAGAGTACTTGGATTATTATACAACAGCTATGTTATGGTTTCGTATAATCAGCTTGAAGAGCAAGAACTCTCAAGCCCTCACACAAGAGGAAGAACAGGTCCTCCTACCGACCTAAGATCAAGCCTTTTGTATCTCAGACTGCTACAGCTAAGAGCTGTCGGAAATATAGTCTCTGCAACAGGTCAACACTTGTTCTCAAATTTCCCAGAGTTGTCATTAGAAGTAATTGGCGGCTTCCGTGGGTGAGAAATGAACAGTTTTTTTTTTAAAACGAGTCGGGTTGGAAAAAAATAGATGGTCAGTTGGTCCAGAATTTTTCAAGTTGCTTTTAATAATTAATATTTAATAATTAAGAAAAAATAAAAATAAAAATCAAATAAAACGTGAAGTAGGTAATAAAATATACAAAATGAAAAAATATCGTAAACTCGCACACGACAGCCGCAATACGAAAATATGGTGAAGTATACAAATATATACGGTTTATAAGATTTATCGGACATATATTTATTGGATGCACTAAATTTCCCCAAATTAAAATGTATTGAACCAGGCTAATTGGTATTGAGCATGTTATGCGAACCATGACAAGAGACCGATTTTGGCAATTACGGTCTAATTTTCATGTCGTTAATAATTTGGAAATCCGTTAGAGATAGATGCATGCAGATACGTTAAAGATATCGTACCTTTCAAAGGTACTTTGTCTGCAAAGCAATATATGAAAGGTAAACCATCTCCCTGGCGATTAAAGTTATTTCTACTCTGTGGAAAATCTGGACAGCCTTATGATTTTTAAATTTAACACAAAACGAAATTTCGGATTTTCATAGAAAAAGATTTGGATTTGGAGCAGCAGTGGTGCTTCATTTGATTAAAAAAATTGAAGTACAAGGACTTACAATTTATTTTGACAATTTTTTCACGTCATATAATCTGTTAGAAAGCATAAAGGAATTAATGCAGCTAGGACTGCTCGTATTAATCAGTTTCAAAAACCGAATTTTATGGACGACGCAAATTTAAAAAGAAAGAACGCGTATATATAGAACAATGTGCAAGTCATAACGATTCTACATATATCTGTTGTTAAATGGCTCGACAACAAACCAGTTTACTTGGCATCGAATTTCATAGGAAAAAAAGGAGAAGTGAACCCAGTTAAACGATGGAATTTGTAGGGATTCACTCATGCAATGAATTTATTACCTTCGTTTATCCCTACAATTCTTCGAAATGCAACGCATTTCGACTGAAAATATAATTGTATTTGAATAGTCTTTTTCAGTAGTAGTGACAACTATGGAGTATATTTTGACTTATTCTATGGTGGGAATCCGTACTTAATATCCCACATACATATTAGTACCGATAAATCACTACTTTGTATTAAATATCTTGGACACTTTAGTACAATAGCAAAAAGCATTTCAATCACCACTTAGTGTCATCATAACAATCAACATTTTTAATAGGATTGTACCATTTTCATATTTTTGTCTTCTTGTCATGCTGTCTCAACTACAGACACACATTTTTCATATAAATTACAATCGTTTCTTTCGCTCAAGTGAACACACACGAAAAAGTGTTGCTGTCATTAACAAATAAATAAAATTTTATTAAAAACACAAAAAACTTGTTGATAATTATATTTGGGTGTGCAATAATATTTTTAAATTCCAAATAAATTTAAAAACACTTTAATAATTTTGGTGTACGTGAAGGTGGTGGTGGAGATTAAATTAATAAAATTAATTTAGTGTAATCACATTGAATTGAATAAATACGACCGAATTAAAATGTATTGTGTGGTAGCACAATAAAATCTCAGCATTTATATTTTCTTCGCAATTTTGGGATTACACACATCCCCCATAAGTGACGTACCCACAAATTCATCTACTAAATGATAGGTGGACATTCTTCAACCGAAGGTTGTGAGTTTATATAATACCGGTATTGGAGGGGTAGATCTATTAGACCAAATGATTCAATATTATAGAACATTTATTAGATCAAAGAAATGGCCATTACGAGTAATGACACATTTTTTTTCAATTTTTTTTTAATTGATACATCATCATCATCATCATCTAAATCACATTACACAAAAAATTTAAGTCGCTCAGCATTTATTCAGGGCTGAAAGGGTTAAAAAAAAAACATTTTTAGCGACGAACATTTTACCTGCACAGCCAAGAAATTACTATACCTCATTTGGTTCTCTTCCATGATTCGATAATCGCTTTAATGCGTTATTCGCTAATGCGTTCATTGCCTTTCGATGCCTGTCTAACATTTCTTTTTTGCGACCCCTATGCAACTTTTGTCGGTATTTTGAATTGCTGTACACATCCATATTCAAAAATATCATTTTCTTCATGCCCACATATCCAATCAAGTAAATAGTCCGTGTCATCAACCAAGCGGGGAACTTTAAAATCTCGCCGCCAACATTATTATTCTTCTCGTCCTCGGTCAACCATTCAACCGATTTTTTCTCGATCTTTTGTAAAATTTCATATAATATTTCTTCTGTCACTTTATCTGGTGATTGTGATACTTGATAAATAAAATAAAATTCAGATGCGGTAATGGGATCAATATTTTTAAAATTTTCCGCTTCAAAATACAGTCGTACACAAGTTTCTTTAACAGTTTGAACGAGTTGGTCGTTTGGAGTGAATCGCCTAAATTTGGAAGCACCTTTGTCGTGTACTAAAAATTTATTAACAACGTTAAATACGGATGAATAAACTCTAGGATCTTTCATTCCGAATTCAAGAATATCATAATCCTGAAGAATTGGTACATTCGCATGGGTGACTGAATTTCATGCGCTGAAATTAACGATGAATTTAGATTTTCGAAAACTAAAGTCTTAATTAAGTTTATATTTACCGTGATGCTAATACGAGTATTTGTAAAGCTTTTCTTGCTTCATCTTCCGTTATACCTTCAATTTTCGTTATATTGTGAATTTTTCAAATAAAACTTGAATTATCATATTTTCGTATGATTTATGCTTCTTTTTCCAGAATTAAACAACCGGGATTCATTTATCAGGCAATGTTTTAAATTTATAGCGAAAGAAATCAAATGCATCGACATGTCTTAATTTTTATTGTTACATACACATACTTGAACATATTTTTGTATTTTATTTGTAGAATAGGAATATTTGTATGATTTTTTACATATGCAATAATTGTGTAATATATATTTTTAATATACATATAATTGGATATCGTTCAGTAAGGACCAATACCTCCTATCATCCAATTTATGCGAAATTGAGTTGAGATAGCTATTACGTTTATTTTTTTACGATAAATCTATTGAACTGAATGAAAAAAGTGTTGAAAATATCCGAGTATCTCTTTTCGTTTAATTTCAATACCTTCTAACATACTAACATGCGAAAAAACTTCTATCATCCATTTCGTGCCAACAAAAGTGACAGTCATTAATCGTCCTGTTAAGTTTGTTTGATTCTATTTATTTTATTTCATTAAATGAATTCTAAGATTGTTTTAATACTAAAGTTTAATGTATTTTTAATGAAAATAACCATTCGAAGTAACATTTATATCACTATTACCATTGCAATATAGATTTTAAAAATTCTATTCTTATAGGTGTTATTATTCGTATCTATTTTGTCTCATAGGAGGTATTTTTAACAACAACGAAAATGAAAAAAGCAGAGGGCAAATCATGGTAGATATGGCCAAAGCCACATCAAAAACTAATAAAGAAGCCGGTCCGATGCAGTTGTAATTGCACGTGGAACTGAAGGCAATGTGCTAATTCCAATAGAGGTAGACATTAAATCGGTTTCGCTTGCATAAGAGTATATTTCATCGCAAGTTAATGATTTTTCAATTATATGTGAGCTGGAAATCGAACCGGCCAATGCTGTGATTTTATTATCATCAACGGTTTTAGAAGATCGTATTACTTGTAATAAAGATTCCGTTGCACTTAGTTCTGCAGGTGATGATACGACAAATCCCGTTCAAATTGATCCACTTTCATGTTTGGATAATAATGACGAAGAAATGCTTTTAGATGTACCCATTTATGGCAACATGGATGAGGGAAGAAAACGACAACGGATTGTCGATTCCAGTAGATGGAAAAAGAACAAAAATAAAATGCTTCGATTGGAAGGAAAAGCATACTTAGGCTACTCTAGAAAAGATGGAAAGGTCAATCAAGATACACCTAGGAGCGAGCGTAAACTAGGACCCACATGTAAATCAACCAAATGTGTTATTTCTAGAGAGAGACAGTGTGAATTATTCGATGAAGATGAAAGAAAATCTATATTCGAAACATTCTAGTCTATAACTGATTTTACTCAACGTAAAATATTTGTTTGTAGTCACACCGAACTTAAAGTGAGAAAGAAAATACAGACTGAACAAGATTCACGTAGAAAAAATTCCATATTTTATTATCTACTATAGCGGCTCGTTCACTTATTCATACATTTATTTATTTTAAATTCACTCACCACCACAATCAGTTTACATACATTAATCTTGAACACATCTCGAACACATTTACAAAAGCAAAGGAATGCACCTTTTATTCCAGGTATACCAACCACGCGATAAATAACCAAAATACCTAAACGTCAATATAGTAGTACAAAACAAGAGGTGAAAGAAAACAGAAACGAGTCTGAAAAGTGCGTGCTTATAAATACAAATTAATAATAATTGAAATAATAAATTCTCTTAAATACTTAATAAACAATAACAATAATTTATTATAATAAATCAAATATTTATAAATTAATACATCTTAAATAAAAGTGACCTTTATAAACGTAATTGTGCGTATTTTATAAAACACAATTTGCCGTCCACTGCTTTGGTAGCCAACGCAAATAAAAAAGATCGCACGTTACGAAGACGAAATACATCACGAAAAATCGTGTTTCTCAACAGGTTTTTCGAAAAACTACCGAAACTTCCATCTCACTATAGTCGGCAGAATTAATCAAAAGTGAATACTTGAGCATAGTTTCGACTCAATACAAGATGTATTCAATTTTTATATTCAAGAATGCCGGGCTCAAAATGAGTTGTCTGTATCCATAACCGTTTTCAAACAAGAAATGGATATACACAATATCGCACTTTTTACTTTAAGAAAAGATCGATGTGACACCTGCTGGCAATACGAAATTAAACAAATTTCGTTAGAAACTTATGAAGACCATCTACGAAAAAAGAACAGGGCACAGGAACAGAAGGCCGAAGATAAAGAAATGGCAAAAAGTGGTTCGTGCATAGTTCTCACAATGGACTTACAGTCTGTTAAAGTATGTCCGTGGTTACAAGTTAGCGCAGTTGTAACGAAATCCGGCTGGTGTCGTTCCATATTTTTTTTTTTTTCATACTAGCATTGCTTTCATTTAATAAATCGCGCCGGCACTGTTCATTTGTTGTACAATTCATTCAGAATTATCCCTTACTAAATTTCATTCATATATCTTGTCCGTTAGTGCATTCAGTTTAAAATAAAATTTCATAACGCGATTTTCTTTCGGTTTGTTTTCCTCTATATTTTTTTTTTGCCATGTGGTTTTACCGAATGTTTTTTCTTGTCGGTACCTTACATAGATTGTCCCGTAAACACATGCCATTATCGATTTGGTCCACATACAGACAACGCTTAAGCATTTTTCTCCTGACCCGATGTCATGCGAATTTTGTTTTGATATGCAAGTCAACGAATTATAATAATGTGTGTGGTTGACTTGTCGTTTGTTAGTGAATAGATGCACGGACTATGGATCGGTTGAGTACGTGTCAGTGTGTGGTCTTTTCGATTATGGTATGTGGTCATCAGCGCGACAACGAGCGGATTTTTTTTTTTTTTTTGAGAGAGAGAGAGAGTTAAGTGGAGAGGGTAATTTTTTCCCAATTGAAATTGGAAAAAATTAAAATTGGGCAGTCTGGATATAGCAGCGACTTATTTTGGGTCGACGAATTTTTTTTTCTTTGGTGGTTAAAAAAAAAAGAAAAAAACAAAGTGTAAACGGGCATGGTCCTAAATATAATTATCTAAAAATATAGATATAGTAAGAAACCATATGTTATATTGTGGTGATATGTTTTGTGTAAGAAAAATTTTGTGACATTTTTATTTTTTTTTCTAAAAAAAACTGTAAAGGGTTGTTACCCTTAGAGAAAGTTTTTTTCATTATTTTCTTGATAATTTATGAAAATAAATAAAACTGTGATAAGGTGTGGTTTTATTTTTTTTTTATTTTCTGTTTTTTTTTTCTTTGTTTACAGCCTAGGCGCATCAAATAAAAAAATTTAATTATCAAGCGTTTTATTACATTTTCCCCAATTTATATTTTCTTGCGCTATCATTTCTGCCTATTCGGGTTTCTCGGCGTATAGGGTGCTATCGTGGATATGTTTTTTTTTTATTGTCTTTTCTACTAACCGTGGATAACATGGAGTAGACCGCTTGTAGCCTCGGGGTGAGACATGAGGCGGATCTCTATGTCGGGTGAATTTCCACTTCGTTCCAGTCGTGTTGATTCCTGTGACAGGTGGTCGCAGGGATCAGCACGATATAAGGGTTGACCACTGGGGATGGCTTGAGTCCTCTCGGGTCGTCACACCCTGCTTATCATTTCATTTCTGTTTCTGCAAACATCGTTGTCCCCCCTTTATTTTCTTATGCTTCGTTGATTTATCATGCGGTTTATTCAAGCATGGGAATAAGTCGAACAAACCCCCACGACCAAATGTACCTACCGTGAGCTCTAGCCAGCTAGAATAACCG
The DNA here is from genome assembly GCA_958295665.1 of Tipula vernalis. Taxonomy (NCBI): domain Eukaryota; kingdom Metazoa; phylum Arthropoda; class Insecta; order Diptera; family Tipulidae; genus Tipula; species Tipula vernalis. Next base: position 319,975,894 of record OY282559.1, read on the forward strand.
CGTTCGACCGCTATCCCATGTCTGTATAACGAGCTTCAAATCCAACCAGTTGCGTTGACATCCAAAAGGTGTCGGCGCGATTGGAAGGATGGACCAGTCCGTTACACAGTTTTTTACAAAACGAAACTAACCAATCACAATTTTACTGTGTATAATTTACAATCGCTGCAAGCTACGTGCTATTGGTTCACGGAAACTGATACCGAACTAGATGCATCAACCTTTGTGACATGTATAATTGATTATTTGGAAAGACATTGTGTAGGAAAAAACTTGCCTATCATTATATATTCCGATGGTTGCACGTACCAAAATCGGAACGCAATTTTGTCAAACGCTTTACTTCAATTCTCTAAGAAGTACAAGATAGCAGTAACACAAAAGTTTTTAGAAAAGGGTCACACTCAAATGGAGAGTTTCACAGTGCGATCGAACGTAAACTGAAAAATAAAGATATTTATCTACATTACGAATATATTCAAGCATCGTGCGAAGTGCTCGGATAAAGCCAGAGCCGTACAAGGTAATTTCTCTCGACTATACATTTTTTAAAGACTATACAAACAACGTAGTATACAAATCTATTCGACCAGGCCGGAAAGCAGGAGATCCGGTCGTGACTAACCTCCGATGTTTACACTATGAGGGCGATATCATTCAATATAAATTAGAATACGATAAAGCCTGGAAAGTTCTTCCAGTACGTCCAAAAGCAATCACATACGTCGAACCAAAACATCTATACACTAAGCCGATTCCACTGTCACTTGTAAAGTGGAGACATTTACAAGAATTAAAAGCTGTGATTCGAAAAGAATGTTATTCTTTTTATGATAACATTGTTCATGAATGACTAAACAAATTTAACTAGATGTACCTATTTTAATATGGCGTGACCTTAGAATGGTAAACAACAGCCGAACCTTATTATTCTCTCTAAGGTCACGATAGTTCTGCGATATCTTATTAATTATTTTTGTTATGAGACTATAAGACTTTGTTAATGAATTTTTAAGTCTATAACTATTGCTGTACACATCCATATTCAAAAATATCATTGTCTTCATGCCCACATATCCAATCAAGTAAATAGTCCGTGTCATCAACCAAGTGGGGAACTTCAAAATCTCGCCGCCAACATTATTATTCTTCTCGTCCTCGGTCAACCATTCAACCGATTTTTTCTCGATCTTTTGTAAAATTTCATATAATATTTCTTCTGTCACTTTATCTGGTGATTGTGATACTTGATAAATAAAATAAAATTCGGATGCGGTAATGGGATCAAAATTTTTAAAATTTTCCGCTCCAAAATACAGTCGTACACAAGTTTCTTTAACAGTTTGAACGAGTTGGTCGTTTGGAGTGATTCGCCTAAATTTGGAATCATCTTTGTCGTGTACTAAATTTAGTAACAACGTTAATATGGATGAATAAACTCTAGGATCTTTCATTCCGAATTCAAGAAGACCATAATTCTGAAGAATTGGTACATTCGCATGGGTGACTGATTTTGATGCGCCAAAATTAAAGATGAATTCAGATTTTCGAAAACTAAAGTCTTAATTAAATTTATATTTACCGTGATGCTAATACGAGTATTTGTAAAGCTTTTCTTGCTTCATCTTCCGTTATACTTTCAATTTTCGTTATATCGTGAATTTTTCAAACAAAACTTGAATTATGCTATTTTCGTATATGATTTATGCTTCTTTTTCCAGAATTAAACAACCGGGATTCATTTATCAGGCAATGTTTTAAATTTATAGCGAAAGAAATCAAATGCATCGACATGTCTTAATTTTTATTGTTACATATACATATATACTTGTGTACTTGAACATATTTTTGTATTTTATTTATAGAATAGGAATATTTGTATGATTTTTTACATTTGCAATAATTGTATAATATATATTTTTAATATACATATAATTGGATATGTAGTATTTCATATCACATGGGTTTACATATGATCGTTTGCTTAATTTAAATAAATTCATACGTGCACTGACAGTTCTCGTCAACAGACATACTATTTTGGTGAGTAAATTGCAATTCTAATTTAGTGATAATTTAAAAGAAAATGAATTTTATTTTTATGCAAGTGTATATGTGTATAGAAGAATATTGAATTTTCAACATTTTTATTCAAAACCCGCGTTAAATTATGTTATTTTTAATTAAGTTTAGGTGTTATTAATATGTTCCAGATTCATAGTAGTAACCCATTTCTGACACCTGTGTCAGTAATAGGGATATGCGTTATTTTACTGTAACTTAATTCTGACACCCTGTGTCAGATAAAGGGAACGACGATATTTTAATGTAACCTATTTCTGGCATGGCCTCGGCTATACCTAATCTGAATAGCACAAATGCTTTTATTTTTTATTTTGAATTCTAGAATATCAAAGAAGAATGAAGTATACCAAGGACGATGTGCTAAAAGCACTCGAAGCAATAAAAGATGGGATGTCCGTTAAAAGTGCAAGCAAACAATTTGGTATTCCAAGAGCTACACTCATTTCTAAAAAGTCTGGGAAATATGCAATTGACAAAAAAAGTGGCCCTGGAACCACTCTTACAAAACAGGAGGAAGACAGAATCGAGCGTTGGATTTTTGAAATTGCCGAGCGCGGTTTTCCAACTACAAAATCGCAATTGCTAGCTAGCGTTCAACTGTACTTAAATAAATCAGCAAGAATCACCCAGTTTAAAAATAATAAACCAAGCAAGAAATGGTATTATGCTTTCTTGAAAAGACACCCGGAATTGGTGCCCCGAAAATGCCAAAAGTTGACACCATCCCTCTAGAATATTCAACATGGATGAAACCGCTTTCTACATGTCTCCAAAATCTGAGGACATCATCGTTAGAAAGGGTGCAAAGGTAACGCATTCTGTGGCGGGCAATGACGAAAAGGAGTGCATAACAACTCTTGTGGTAGGTAACGCTGCAGGAATGGTACCGTACCCAATGATAATTCACACGCAAAAACGTATTCCATATCCGGTGGTTCGTAGTACTCCGAAAGGTTGGGGACTTGGACGCTCTGATAACGGCTGGATGACTGGCGAGTCATTTTTTGAATATATTGCCAATGTATTCAACAAATGGCTCGATGAAAATCAAATCGAACGGCCAGTGATAGTCTTTGTAGACGGACATTCTTCACACTTGACGATGAACGTCAGTGAATTTTGCAGAGATCACAAGAGCATCTTAGTATGGCTGTACCCAAATGCAACTCACCTGTTACAGCCAATGGATGTAGCCGTTTTTCGTCCCTTGAAAGCCGTTTGGAGAGCACAGGTATATTTTATTGTATATCAACTTATATGTATAATATACCTAATTACTTAGTTGTCTTATTTACAGGTGCAGGAGTGGAGAGACATCACAAGAAACATCAAAGTAAAAAAATCGGATTTCGCACCAATATTGGAAAAAGTAATTGGCATGAGTAACATAGCGGATAACTTAAAAAGTGGATTTAAAGTCTGTGGGCTATATCCGTTTGATGCAGACACTATACCATATCACAAACTATTAGTCTTAACGCAAACGACTGTAACTGTTGATGTAGTAGGAGTACCCGATTATGTTCCGCCGCCCGCAACCTCTACCACACTCAATAATATTTCCGACATCAATTGCTTGCAAGTCAACAAATATGGAATGCTGCAAAATTTTGAAAAGCAGATTGATTCAAATTTAATGGCACAATTCCTAATATCAGGTGACACATGGTATGGATCCATTGAAAACAAGGGTTTATTTGATATTTGGAAAAAATGTCTAATTCATACAATAGAAATGAATTACAAGATGATAGTCATGTGGATATAACTGACGTCAATATGGAACTGCAAACCATTGGTATGAATGAAATCGATGATGTTGATGATTGTCGAGTCTTTAATTTAGTTGATGGCTCTATAACAATTGAGGGTCAAATGAACGACTTATTCCAAAACGAGTTACCATCCGTTCAGGAAGACAATGAAAACATTTCCATGCACACTTCTGAAACAGATATTCCTAATTCAGAAGATGCTCCCAGATCGCTCAATTTAGATGTAGACCCTCTTTCATCCGAACCATCGAGCGTATTTCTCTCAAATAATGAAGAGCATTCAGGCATCCGCAGAGAAGTTACTACGTGTTGTGTTCCTGCGACGGAGAGCGGTGTTCCTGCGACCGATTGCGGCAATCCTGCGACTGATTGCAGTGTTCCTGTAACAGAGTGCGGACCAAATTGGGTAAGTATTAGAGGACCGAATCCTCGGTCGATAATCGTTGATCGCTGGCACCGAGTCTGGTGGCGCAGACATAGTTTTTTTTATATTTCTAGTGATCGACGGATGGTTGAGCTCATAGTCCGCAGATCATCGTGTTCGCGGTTTCCACCGTGCCCGTGGCGGTTCAGCTATTTATCTGGAATGAGGATATCGTGCCTCTGATACTACGGGTACTTTGTTTTGTTAAAATTCCAAATCCCAATAAAATTTATTCTTATTTATAACGTGAAATATTAAATATGTGTCTTTAATTTAAAAAAAAAAACATGTGAGAATCATCGTGGGAATGTGTGTGCTGTGATAGTGTAGGTGAAGTGTTGTGTCAACAGGAGTTAGCAGCGACATAATCTGCGGATGGGCCTTCACCATCCCACCTACTCCCTCAGGACTGAGCTATAGCCAGACTTGAAGCTGCAGGTGAAGGACTCCGTGGACAAAAATTTCTGTCTGCGTGATGGGACGGGACCCACATCTTACGGTCCAGTTCATCCATCATCCACTACAAGGGTGTCGTTCACGGCAACGTGCGGCATGTAGTGGACGATTGGTTCGGGGTTCAGCGATGACCGGGTGCGGACTCGTTCCTGATGCCAACTCACTTCTAGGAGTAGCCTGGGCAACTTGGCTGCTGAGGTGAGTTGGAGATTTGGGTTCGGGCCCCATATCCGCGGTCCCCCAAATTGGACTGTGGGCTGTGCTGTTCCTCTCCCGTCACGTAACAAAGTTTCCCCTCAAAAGGTATTAGTGACCGTTATGGATGATGCGCCAACACCGTTCAAATCATCTTTTTTTTGGCCAAATGAAGATAAAGGCCAGTTGCCTATCAAACGTCCACGAATTAAAATTCCAAGCGAGGCGACTTCAGATGAATGGTTGGCTTACTACAAAAAGAAACAGCTCATCAAAAAAAATGAGGAAAAGGCAAAAGCGGATAGAAAGGAGAAAAATCTGTTAAAGAAGCAAACATCGGTAAAAAAAAGGCCAACTGAAACAAAATAAAAATAAAATTGTGAAAAAAAGTTTGGAGGAACCTAACATAAAAACAAAAACGATAGGCATTCCAGGAATTAAAGCTGGTAGCTATGTCATATTTATGTATGAGGAGGAATATTTCCCAGGCATTGTTATTGCGGTAGCGAAAGATAAAGCGTTGATAAGTTTCGATTCAAATGGCCAGAAAAAGAGAATCGTTTGTGGTACAAAACCGAGGACATAGTGGAAATAATCCCGGAGCCAATTCAGGAGAATAATAGGGGAATGTTCAATGAAAATAATTGCTTGCCTAACTAAGGTGTTGGCTGACGATAATTGGCTAATCTAGTATTTTTGTCAGTACAAGAAGTTTTTAAAAAATTAACGTTAAAAATTTAATTGTTTTTATTTGAGAATGGCTAGGCTAGCTTCTTAGGCAACGGAGAATCTACTCGTGAATTATAAAATTTAGGATAGGAAATAGAATTATCAAAATTTGATTAAAAGTTAATTCAAAATGATCTGAAGTTATAGTTAGAAGAATTTGAGATGTAATTTAATTAAGAATTTAATTGACTGCAATTGTTATCAAAGGTTATTATAATGTTCTCAGTACTGCTCTTGATACTGGTACTACACGTCATGTAATATATTTTAATAATACACTTTTTGTTGCAGATGCTGGAATTGAACGGATTTTGAATTACATGCAGACAAAATTAAACAGTTGGCTAATAAATGGATAAAAGACAGTTTTGTGTGCGTAGACAAACTAATTGGGAAAGAGAAATATGCATATTATGTTACTAAAGTTATTGTAACAAAAAATAAAACTGAAATTTCGGCTTTCATAACCTGTGAAATATGTCAAAAATCGGTCAAAATTCAAAACAAAATTTCAGCTAGCGGCACTTTGAGATGGATAATATCAAACTTCATGAGGCATTACAATTCTCACACGAAAGCTGAAATGAAAAAGAACGTGGGTTCTGGTCAAGATTCATATAACCAAAATCTTGATCAAAATAATATCCAATATTACTTTATGAGCCAGAAGACAAAACCGGATGAAGAAAAAGAACCCGAATCAACTCTTCAAAATACCATAATTGAATTGCCTGAAGACAATACGTTAGTTCTCATCAATTCAAGCTTGGCAACGTATTCCGTACAAGATCTACAACATTGCGTGTTTGATAACCATTCGAATGATATTCATACAAACAATGTTACAAATAATTTGATTATTAATCACGACGAAAAAACAACGGCAGAGCAATTGGGCAATTCTATCAATGGTTCAACCCAAAATGTTGATGAAGTTAACAATGACAGTTCGGGGGAAGAAGTGGATGGGTAAACAATGGTGGAGCCGATTTACCCATCCATTCCACTAAGGCTTCAGAAAAATTTTCCAGCAAATCTAAATGGACACATCCAAAATTTTCTCGGACGGAACGAGAAAAACGAAACCGTGAGAATAGTATTTGCTGGTTTCCATTTAGCTTGACAAAATACACATAAGTATTTCTGACTGCACGCAGCTACTCTTGCTAAATTTTATGAATAGTTTGCTTTTTGAATTTATGGCGACTTCGTTACCAGAATATTTAGTACAACTAATCGGTAAGAAATGGCTGATCAGTTTTCAAATTAATAATTAATTTTCCAACTTTCCATGTTGCACGTAAATTTTTTTAAATTAAATTTTATTTTCGCAACTAATTTTCTGCGTTCCATTTACCATCTACTCCCAAGTACTTATTTGTATTTTGCCACGTCAAATGGAACGAGGCAATTAGCGCCAACCAAACATACATTGATGATTTTTTTCCGATAATTAACCAACTAGATGAATTAATTAAACAAAATAATGAGTTAAAGAAATTGTTGCAGCAAAACTTACAAAACAATAATGTAAAATCTGAAACTAATTCTGAAGAATTTGTTTTCTCGTTCCTAAATGATTTGAAAGAAATGGCACTGCAAAATAGGGATATAAATAAATTTGGAAACCGATACAATGACAATATAAAATTATTCGCGACGTATATTTTTATTATTGCTGGAAGACAATTTTATGAAATCGCCCAACAAAATCTTCCATTGCCTTCGCTTTCATCTATTACCAGTTATATGAAAACTGAGCTACCAACCCCTATAGAAGCAACATTACGTATAAAGGAGCTATCTGAATTTCTCGACAAAAAAAAAATTGAAGCGCTGTGTATGGATTAGTGAAGATGCCAAAAAAATTGTTGAGAAACTGGAATATGACATAAGTTCTAACCAGATAATTAGTTTTGTGCTTCCAATTAATAATGAAACCGGGTTTCCAATACCATTGGCATTTTCTGCAAACTCAGCGCTTGATATATACAAAATGTTCCAGAATCAGCAATACTCTTTGTTAATGTAATAATCGCACAAACGTTTACTTACAATTCATCGGAAAATCGTTATAGTGCTAGTTTCTGCTTGTCTATTTTTGGAACATACAATAAATTTTTTACTACTGATGTGATAAAGAGATGGAAATATTTGATAGAAGAATTGGAGAAAAATAACATTCAAATTTTAGGTATAAATTTACGAGAATAAAACTGTGCATTTAGAGCTTAATTGAATGTTCTTCAAATGTTTTTTAACCTTTATTCTGTTTTTCATCCGGCATTTAATCACATAAGCCCAATAAAAACCACATATTTCTGTTTCGTTTGATTTATTTGTTTAAGTATCACTAGTGCGACTGCACGAATTTGAAGTACATAAATATTTTATATCATTACAGGTATTTCTTCGGATGGTGATAGTCGTTTACTTCGTGCTATGAAGTTAAATGCTAATCTTCCTGCTAATTCTAACTTGCTAGAACCAGTAGTTCCTGAATGGAAAAACTGGTTTAAATGTGATTTCGGAACAAACGTGCAATACATTCAAGATGCAGTACATATTGGGACTAAGCTTCGTACTAGAATATTAAATGAAAATAAAAAAGTAGTTATTGGCAACTATGTATATCATTACACCTAAACATTAGAAAAAATTAATTGATACTATACCAAAAGATAAACACCTTCTTAATTTATCCAATATAAATGGAACGGATAAAATGAATTTTAAAGCAGTTGAATCTCTAATTAAAAATTGCGTCAGCGAAAAACTCTTAACAAATGTCCCACAGTCAGAGGGCACTATCGAATTTCTCAAATTGATAGACTACGGTATAAATTCATTTTTAAATGAATATTTGATGCCACTTCAAAGAATTTATCAAATATGGTACGTGATATTTGTGTTGAGGCTGTGGAAAAATTGGATAACAAAACATAAAAATTATACCATGGATAATTTCGTAACTTAAAATGTTTACAACTGCATAGAATTAAATGGCCATGGTCTTATTAATATAATATGCCTCTTAAGACAAAATGGATTAAATGATATTTTTAAACCGTGCAAAAGATTCTTTAGGACTTTAAGATCGATGACTAATACACAAAACACAATTGTAAATTTTAAATTAAGTGACGTTTTATTTTGAATTAAGCGAATTGATATTTAAGTTGAAACTGTGTTATATTTTAAGTTGAAACTGTCTCAACAAGAATATTCATTTAAGAAACGCCATAAGGGATATTCAAAAGAATCTCAAGACGTAAAAGTTCCAGTTGAATTACCTTCCAATTCAGAAATTACAGAAGCGATTGCAAACGCCAAAAGTGACGCAATTGACACTGCAGTACATCTCGGTATATTAGATTTGAAAATGAGCCATAATAGAAATACTTTTGTGCTGCCTTTCAAATTAAATCGGATTATATTAAATGAGAATAAAAGCCCAAATAATGACAGTGGGACAGAAGAAGATGATGACACAGAAGATAGTGCAACCTTGAATCCCCAGGTAATAGAAGAAGTTCAAGAAGATTTAACCCGTATTCCAGAGCTGACATCATTAAGCATTAAAACTTATGAAGACACAAGTATATAGATATTATCAAGTATTTCATATCGGGTACTAATTTATTTTAACTTTCTCAGATTTAGCTTCATCAGAAAATAACCCAGACAACACAGTTCATCGCAGTTCTGTAGAGTAAAAATGATGGAAAACGGGAAGGAAAAAACGATAACAATAAAAAAGTCAACATTGTGTTGGTTATTTTCTAATAAAGAAAATAAAATAAGTTCGGATAGGCGTATGCGATTCAAAACACGAAACTTGCAATTAAGGAATCAAAGAGCGGGGAACTTCAAAATCTCGCCGCCAACATTATTATTCTTCTCGTCCTCGGTCAACCATTTAACCGATTTTTTCTCGATCTTTTGTAAAATTTCATATAATATTTCCTGTCACTTTATCTGGTGATTGTGATACTTGATAAATAAAATAAAATTCAGATGCGGTAATGGGATCAATATTTTTAAAATGTTCACTCCAAAATACTGTCGTAACATAAGTTTCTTTAACAGTTTGAACGAGTTGGTCGTTTGGAGTGATTCGCCTAAATCTGGAATCATCTTTGTCGTGTACTAAATTTAGTAACAACGTTAATACGGATGAATAAACTCTAGGATCTTTCATTCCGAATTCAAGAAGATCATAATCCTGAAGAATTGGTACATTCGCATGGGTGACTGAATTTGATGCGCTGAAATTAACGATGAATTCAGATTTTTGAAAACTAAAGTCTTAATTAAATTTATATTTACCGTGATGCTAATACGAGTATTTATAAAGCTTTTCTTGCTTCATCTTCCGTTATACCTTCAATTTTCGTTATGTTACAAATTTAAAATATAATTTTTTTTTTTTTTTAAAGTCAACAAATGTTTTTATTACACGTATTCTCTCATAACTTGACAACTAACTTAATGAATGTACGATTAAAGTTTTTTTTCTTCTTCACAACAAAAAAAACTACTCAAGCGCCAAATTTGACAATCAAAAATATACGGCAATATTCCAAATCAAATGTAATAATTGCGCTATCCGCGAGATGGCAGCAGTGACATCACTTGGTTAATTGGGAATTAATTTACGAATGGCATCAAATGTCAAACTAATAAACAAATCATTTTTATTGTAATCCTGGCGCTTTAGTTAAGATTTACATTAAATATACAATTTAAATATTCTATAAATGATAAATATAAATTACAAACATAATTACAGATAAATAACCAAACTGAATTGAAAAATAAAGAATTCATATTACAGTGTGCAAGATCAGTGATTTTAAACATTTTACGATCAATTATTAACATTTTTTTTTCTTTTAGGGCATACGACAATCGCAATTACAAGGCATAACAACTCCAATCAACAATGACATGCTAATTCTATTTCAGGTTTACCAAACACGTTACATCATGAATTTTTCAAACAAAACTTGAATTATCATATTTTCGTATATGATTTATGCTTCTTTTTTCAGAATTAAACAACCGGGATTCATTTATCAGGCAATGTTTTAAATTTATAGCGAAAGAAATCAAATGCATCGACATGTCTTAATTTTTATTGTTACATATAGCTACTTGAACATATTTTTGTATCTTATTTATAGAATAGGAATATTTATATGATTTTTTGTATAATTGTATAATATATATTTTTAATATACTTATAATTGGATATGTAGTATTTCATATCACATGGGTTTACATATGATCGTGAATTGTGTCAATGCATTTTGTTTTTATTTATTATTTTTCGAATGTATCGAATGTTCTCGTACCAGAGTACTTGGATTATTATACAACAGCTATGTTATGGTTTCATATAATCAGCTTGAAGAGCAAAAACTCTCCAGCCCTCACACAAGAGGAAGAACAGGTCCTTCTACCGACCCAAAATCAAGCCTTTGGTATCCCAGACCCGCTATTGCTGCAGCTAAGAGCTGTCGGAAATATAGCCTCTGCAACAGGTCAACACCTGTTCCCAAATTTCCTAAAGTTGTCATTAGAAGTAATTGGCGGCTTCGGTGGGTATTATGATGCACTTGATACTCACAAGCCGTTTCGGCGTTTTAACTGAGGCAATTTGGTACTCCGTAATTGCCGAACCTGCTGGTGCGTATGCATCAGCACTAACCCAAGCTGATAAGCCAGCAAATCAAAACCTACTTGGCTTCCATCCTTTAGGACACAAGCGTAATGAAACGAAAGACTTCTCCGCCTCGTACGGAATTAGATATTTACTTTTCAATTGCAATCCCGTCATATCAATGTTTAACAGTGAATTCATACTAGCTATATCTGATGAGCTGGTAAATCTTGCAACCTTCAGAAATACCCACGTTTTATCCACAACGTTATCTGAGGTTGAAGGTCTAGCACAAACGGTACGTGAAGTACCTATTCGTGAAGTTAAAGTAAGCTCCCTTGCCAAAGTTTCTACGTCCATTTTCGGATCAGGAACTTTCTTCCTCCCAAATATGGTGAAGGAACCAAGTGGTGAAGACGACCACTTCATATGGTTTGCCTTAAAAGTACTGCCGACCATCCTATCGATCCAGACTGGATAGCCAAGCGGAATGATAGACGAAATCTTCCGAGCCGATATGCTGTCAAACTTTCACATCACTTTCAAATAACTAGTTATCCACCGAGCGGTATGTTCATATCACATATATTTGTATAGTATATATGTAGCACAAATCCTAAAATAAAACGCAACATTTTTTTGTAATAACTATCTCAAGGGTATTGTCATTTCCAAAAATAAAAATTCGAAAAAATAAAGTTTGTTGACATTATTGGATTTTTCTAGTTTTTTTATCGATTTTAATTTTTCTGGATCTGATTTTAACCCATCAGCAGCAGCTATGTAGGTAACAACTATATGACCAAAAAATTTTACACTACTACTTTTGAACTCACATTTGCTTTTATTTAGCTTTTATATCTGTGTATTCCTCTTAGCTCATAATCATGAACATCATCACTACCAAAAACTAACTTATCATACAAATATTTAATAAATAAAAAAAAAAATAAAAAAAGCATGCAAATATTATCTTATTTTTTTTTCTTTCTTTTTCTTTCTATAAATAAAATATAATATTATAGAGAGTTGATAGCCAAACCAAAAAAATGCCAAAAAGAAAATATAATAATGATAATGATGATGATATTAATAATGATATAGAAGATCCAAACTTAACAATAACGACAGTTAAATGTTGTTTAAATAAAAATTGTAAAAATGAAACATTATTTAACAAAATACAAAAAGATGTTAAAGAAATGTCTTGTTTATTTATTGAAGCATCTCGATATATTCATTTTTCACTGATGAAACAATGGTCAAGAGGTGATTTCAGTGAAATAAAATTTTTAAATTATTTTTACCCGTTACTTGAGGGTAATTCCAAAAAATATATTATAGATAATGAATATAAAGAAATCAGAGAAAAATATGACTTAAAATTATATAACAAAAAATTAAAATCCAATATATTTGTTTATGCATCACAACAATATGGCGTATTATTCCAGGGCTGTGGAGTCGGAGCCGGAGCCGGAGTCGGAGCCGCGGAGTTTAGGATTATTTTCATATTTTTAAAGGAGCCGGAGCCGGAGCCGTGAGAAATCGACCGACTCCGGCTCCGGCTTTTTGTTGTTGTTATTCCTATTTGTCTATTTCCCTGAATTACTTAGAAATGCATAAAAAAAGTTTAAAACCTCATTTTAAATACAAACAAATAATGAAAGAAATAAAAAAAAAATCATTTTGTGTGTGTATTTACATTTTGTATAAACAAAACCAACACATCAAGCTCTTCTCTCATCAGATTTGGAATCATAAAACAATGTAAATTGGCAAAAGAACATTGTAGTATAGCCATTATTTGTGTTGGGTTTGGTACAAATAAAAAAAAAATATGTGTATTTGTTACAAATTTCCCTTGTTTTGTTAGTGTAACTAAACAAATGTTGGTAGCCTAAATGAATCTACATAATTCTTATAGCCAATTATTTGTTTTAAAATTTTAGTGTTATCTATCTCTTTCAAAAACGCAATTATGTATAACAATGAAACAGATAGGAAAAAGGTAACTCTCCTTCGCACTGTTGAGATACATATAATCAAATTGTGAAACATAAATCTTGTTTTACAGTTTCACAGGTAACTAATAGAACAATTAATTTTTTGTATAGTTTACACAAAACCAGACAGCGTAGCTAAAGTTTAAGAATAACATTTTAATTTTAAAAAATTGGGACTCCCCGTTTTGTTCACTTTTGAATTTTGTTTTTAAGACGAAACAAGTACTAAAATTGATTTTTTTATATTTTAATATCAATTTAAGCAAATCAGTAAATCGACACTTAATATAGGTAATTGAATTATATATTTGTATTCTCTATTGTTATGTAAACTATATTTGGACGAAAATGGTTTGTTGTGTTGTGACTTGTGAATAATTGTAAATTGTGATGTAAATAATTTTTCTATTCGAGATTTCTGCATTTTACTATTAAAATCGTATTTCATAATTTTATTTTATAGAATAATTTTTGATTTTTGAAGAACAAGAAAATGGAAAGGGTGCCAAAAAATATCTCGGCGGTTTTTAAATATTTCTCCACTACGGACGACAAGAAATTTTATGCCTGTAATGTGATCGATGTTGGAAATGAGGAACCCTGCGGCACTAAGATTAGTGCAGTTGCTGGGAGCAAAGCATCTAATTTGAAGCGTCATCTGCAACGTTTTCATTCTTCGGTTTTCAAAGAGGTTGCAGAAGAAGATAATACAAAAGTTGCCTCATCATCTCCAGTCTCAACAAAACAAAGCATCAATAAGTTTTACAGCAGCGACAAAATAAGAATTACAATGACGTCAGATACATTTAAAAAATGCATAGTTGAGATGGTCTACAAAAATTCTGTACCGCTGACCCATTTTTCTACCAATGCATTCGTTGGTTTGAATGGACAAATAGCACAAATTTTTGGAATATCATTGGAGAGAAATAATATTCGTAATTTGGTTATAGATGAGGCCAATCGTCAAAAGAACTCTCTTAAGTTACTTCTAAAAAGCAAATTTCTCTATTTGAAAGTGGACGCCTGCACTCGCCATAGAGTGAATTATTTTGCCATTAATGTCCAATTTGTGGATGACCATCAACAAATATTAATAAAAACATTAGCTGTTAGAGACACAGAGGCGCACCATACCAGTTCATTTCTTAAAGAATTAATTTTAAAAATTTTAAATGAGTTCGAGATAGACAAAACTCAAATTTTAGCAATTGTCACTGATAATGCAACAAATAGGACTGCCACAGTAGATAAGATGAACCAACTAATACATAACGAGGATGAGGATGTTACTGAAGAACCTGAAGAAGCTGACGTTGTTAATGAGGATGAGTGTATCAATGCCGCAGCACTAATTAAAATCCACCACATGCGTTGTGCAGAACATACTCTCCAGTTGGCAATTCGCGATGGATTGAAAGTTCAACATGCTGTTTCTATAATTTCAAAAGTAAGAAGCGTTGTAGTAGCGGCTAGAACGCCCAAAATAGACGCTATCCTAAAAAGACGGGCAGGAAAAGGGGCCGCATTAGATCAGGCAACTCGTTGGGGTAGCACATATCTAATGGTTAAACGTCTGTTAGAGTTAAAATTGTTTTTAAATGACATTGCGAATTCGGCTGTAACAATGACTGAGGAGGAATGGGAAAGCGTTGAACAGTTGGAGAAAATCCTTATGCATCCATTCATCGTAACGCAGAAGTTCCAAGCTGAAAACTTAACACCTGGAATTTTTTTTAAAGAGTGGAAAAAATTAATATACCGATTTTCTAAAATGGATAATCCAATAGCCCAAGCCATAAATCAATCAATGAAACGAAGGGAAAGCGTGTTATTGGACAACGATATTCTACTGGCAGGTATATTCGTTGATCCGATGGTTCGAGTATTGTTGTCGGATAATCAGCGAAACCGGGCCAAAACTGCTTTGTTGGAGTTAGCAGTAAAGATGAAAGGTTTGCAAGACTCAAATTCAGAGGAGCAAAATCTAGATTCTTCATTATCATCTTCAACGTCAGATAAAACTTGTGATGAAGAGGTCGAGTCAGATTCTGATTTTGAAAAATTATTAAACGAGCAGGATCAGGCTAAGCGACGTCGCTTAGATACCAATGTAAATGAGCCAGCAAACGCTCTTTCGCCATTAGCCCAGTTCAAATTGGCATTCCAACTTGGATTGGATGAAATACAAAAATTCGATCGCGCGTCAAATTTCCAAGTTGAGGCGGCTATTGAAAAGTATCCGGAAATAGTCCAAGATGTTGCTCGGATAGTAACAGCTTTGCCGCCTACCCAAATAAGCGTTGAACGATTATTCTCTGCTTTAAAAATTATTAAGTCGGATTTAAGAGCGTCGATGAAAGATGACATCATTGAAGCGATCCTATTTCTAAGGACGAATGCATTAAATTAAGAATAAAAACAAATATGTTTTCTCTAAAAATGTAATGAATACATTGTGATTTTGTAATTTTTTATTTATTACATATATTACTAAGAATTATATTATGAATTTTCGAAAACTTTCTTTTTTTTATTTCAAACTTTGAATTAACCTTTAATTATATTTGATGTCGGAGTCGGAGCCGGAGTGGGAGCTGGAGCTGGAGCCGGAGCCGGAGCTGGAGCCGGCAATAAATCTATTAATTTTCGGAGTCGGAGCCGGAGCTGGAGCCGAACATTTTATCTCAGACTCCACAGCCCTATATTATTCCATAATAACTTGTTGATTATGTATATGTGATATGAATTGTGTGACAGTTAAATGTTGTTTAAATAAAAATTGTAAAAATGAAACATTATTTAACAAAATACAAAAAGATGTTAAAGAAATGTCTTGTTTATTTATTGAAGCATCTCGATATATTCATTTTTCACTGATGAAACAATGGTCAAGAGGTGATTTCAGTGAAATAAAATTTTTAAATTATTTTTACCCGTTACTTGAGGGTAATTCCAAAAAATATATTATAGATAATGAATATAAAGAAATCAGAGAAAAATATGACTTAAAATTATATAACAAAAAATTAAAATCCAATATATTTGTTTATGCATCACAACAATATGGCGTATTATTCCATAATAACTTGTGGATTATGTATATGTGATATGAATTGTGTAAAAAAAAATTGTTTTTGTTTTTTATATATTTTATTATATGATTTGCTTGGTAAGGGGAATTTTGTTTTTTGTATATGCACATAGAATCGAAATATTCCTTCCCAATGTCTATGCAGGCCGTTAAAATAGAAAAAAAACTCTTACTCGATCGTATTTTGTATTTTATTTAGTGTGCATGTACTTATGTATGTACATACAAATCAAATTTTTTTTCATTCCTTGTCTATCTCAATGTACATAGCAAATTTGTCAATATATATACAGTGGTGTTCAACAAAATAGGTAATTATATTGTTTTGAAATACTTTCCACAGTTGAACTGAAACAAAAAGGGAATTCCCCAAACTACTTTCATGACTAGATTTTCGTATACATATTGTTTTTAGTTTTTACAATCAGTCTTGCTATTACAACAGCGTAAATTAGCTATGAAATAAATATTATTGCTACCTCTGATACATTTTTTGTGTGCAGTAAAATAGGTAATTATTCAATTTTTGTTGTTAATTATTATTTATTGTGGTTTAAATAGTGATTTATTATTTTAAATGTTATATTTCACAATTATAAATAAATTCTAAAATATTTTTTTTAGAAAAAAAAAAATTTTTTTAATCAAAATGGGACGAAGTATGCATTGCTCTGAAAGCCAGCGAGAGAATATCAAAAGACTTAGACAGGGTGGTCTAACATTAAAAAAAATTGCGGATTTAATAGGATGTTCGATCAACATGGTCTCAAATGCTCTGAAACATAAAACTGGACCTGAAACTCGGGGTGGAAAAAGAAAATCTTCAATTAAAACTGACGCTCGAATCATACGCTTCGTTAAGAAGAATCCATTTACAACATCTAGTGAAATTAAAAAAGAACTAAACCTGGAGATTGATAGTTCAACAATACGTAGACGTTTATTAGAATACAACCTGAAAGCTAGTTTGCCCAAAAATTGTCCCATGCTATCTAAAAAAAACATCCGCAGCAGAATGGAATTCGCAAGAGACCACGTGCATTGGCCAATTACCAAATGGCGAAATATATTATGGTCCGACGAAACAAAAATTAATTTATTTGGACCGGATTGTGCACAAAAATATGTTAGACATCCGAAAGAAAAGCAATATGACCCGCGATACACAGTTAAAACCGTATAACATAGCGGTGGTAATATTATGATATGGGGTTGTTTTTCATATAGTGGTGTAGGCCCTATTGTTTGGGTTAAAGATACTATGACTAAAGATATTTATTTAAGCAACATTTTGTGCAATACAATGCTACCGTTTGCCGAGGACAACATGCCCCTTCGCTGGGTGTTTCAACAAGATGACGATCCGAAACACACAGCGAAGGTGGTAAAAAAATGGTTCCAGGATAACAAAATTATAATATGGAATGGCCAGCCCAATCGCCCGATTTAAATCCCATAGACAATCTCTGGGCGGATGTTAAATGTGCATTAGGTAAACTTCCGAAATCAAAAATAGACTCGAACTATGGGAAAATGTCAAAAAAGTTTGGATGGCCATACCACCGGAGAAATGCCAAAAATTAGTTAATTCTATGGGCCGGCGATGCAATGCTCTAATCGCAAATAAAGGTTTCACAACCAAATATTGACTTTTGAAATACAGCTGATTTAATTTTTTTTTTATTGTGTTTTTATAATTTATAACGTAATAATTACCTATTTTCGTACACAGCTAAAAATGGTAAAAACTTAAATTCGTAGTAACTAAAAACATCTGTTATTAAAAGAACTACTGTCATTTTAAAATTTGAAATCCTTATGAAATGTACACTTGAAATAAATACATGTTATTATGATTTATTCCTAAGTTTGTAACGGAATTAATTTACAATTCCGTTACCAATCCAAACCATAATTCTCAAAACGACAAATCGGCATACACTTCGAGGTAAAACCTCAAAACGATATCACAAATAATATCGGTTATTATCTCATTAAACGACCATGCCGAGATTCCACATTCTTTCTGTGTTTACGTCACTCCAATTACTGTATATGCTCATACGGTAGTTGAATAAACGTAAATACAAAAATAATGTAACACGATCCTTGTTTTTATGTAGATAAGAACAAATAATTTTCAAGGCAAAAGTGTAGCACGAGTAATGAACTTGGTTACTCGAAGCTACCGCTTAGTTTTGATGAATTTCATTTTTTTTTTTTTTGTATTTTTTTGTTGTTTTTGTACTTTGGTTTTTAACAAAAAAAAGGTACAACAACAAAAACCTATGAAAATTGCCACTATCGTCTTACCAATATATTTTGTTGTCATCAAAGTGCATAAATTTTGATGATGGCGATGTCACGTTGTCCATGTCACGTTGTCCATGTCACGTTGTTGGACATTTTTTATGCACTTTTATGACGAATCGACAAGAAAAATTGGTATAAATAATGTACATTTTTTTTTGAAGAGGTCAGTCTTTTTGTGGCACCAAAAGGGGTGTTGGGAAAGTAAAAGCAGTAAAAAAAATTTTTCAGTTGGAATAAAATAGAATTTCAAAGTAATTTTGTGTTTTTTTGTATTTTTTTTTTTTTTGGCTGCTTTGTGGAGAACAACACTGGGTAAGTATTGGGTTCTTAAGAACCCGTTTAGACTGAAAGGAGCTTGGTTGGTTTGCCTCTATTGAGGCGGGAGCATCGTGTGCTTCGACGCCATAGGCGTTGCACTCCCTTTCCAAACCAGCCACCTCCGAACGGTCGCAATAAACTAATTAACCAAAACTAGTCTCATACTAACCCGTGGGCTTGCTGCCCGAAATATTGCTGTTCCATTTATGTGTAGTTTAAGGTAGTCATGTTACCTTAAACAACACGATAAACAACCGCGGGCGCGGACCTTATTCAGGGCATATGAACCACTAATTTGGGTCCTTTTACATTATATGTCCTAACCCCAATTCCCTTCCTTGATGGCATGATGTCATCACTGTCCCTTTCCAAACAAATTATGCGGTAATCAAGATTACCACTGGTACACCCCAACCACCCACGACCAAGCTACCCCTACCAGACTGAGCTGCAGGTAGCTAAGCCGCAGGGGATGTAGCCACCAGTGATAATAAATTCGAGAAGCGGGTTGCCTCAGCTAAGCTGAGGGAATTCGTTTCAAGTGGCGCCCAAAAGGGGCCAAAATTGGCCCAACAAAGCTGGTAAAATTTACCAAGAAGTCTATTTGTTTGAAGTGGTATTCTGCGACTGAATTTGTACAATTGGACGGTGCTTGGGTAAGCACTGCATTGGTTCCTAGAATGTGCATATCTCTTTCCTGCCGACGAGTTGAGCGGATGGTAAAAGAGATGCACATGTTCAGGCAACCTAATGCAGGACCCCATATCCGGCCAAGTATGGTTAAGTTGCACATCACTAAAAACATAGTTTATATCAAGTTGTACGGTTTTCGATACCATGTATAACTAATTCTATGGCATGAACTTAACCGTGAAGAATGGTATTGTCCCCCGAATTAATGCGCATCATCTCTTTCCGTACCGGCGTATACCGGAGAGGTATTAAGAGCTGCACATTTTCGGGTTAACTGACATGTCATTTGACATTGGGTGTTAGGGTGAAGGATGTGATCCCTGGCGTAATGTGCATCATCTCTTTCTGTACCGGCGTAGACCGGAGAGGTATTAAGAGCTGCACATTCCCAGTAAATTTGGAACATCTTTCCGCACCCGAGTTCATGCTGTGGAACTAACCTAACATCTAACCCACAGTTTAATTTGCACCGTTTATTACAGGCGGATGTAAAATCAATAATTTTAAAAATATGGATTTCAAAGTCGCAGTGTATAGTTAGATCTTGCGTAAATTCACTTCGTATTCTTTTAAAATTAATTTTCATCCTTCGGGATGGGGTTCGCAAGTCCTCCCATTGTTAGTTTTAGTCGCGTTCAGAGTATAATATGTTTAGCTGTTCAATCCGGTTTTCTATCAGTGAACGGATATTGATGAGGTCTTGGACATAAGCTAAACATCATTATACTACACACTGTGGAAATCCTTGGTGGTAACCGGCGAGTTATCATCCCTAATAGACAGCCATAGCAGCTGATGTTAGAGTGTCCGTAAAGGCCTCATAAATATCAGTTGACTTACATGGTAATGTTTCGGTCACCCTCGCAGGTGAGCTCCTCTGAAGTCAGAGTAAGACTGCCAACTGCGGCTAAGGGGGCAAGAATTTTGCCATGGTCTATTGGGTACCATTTATGTTACCTGGTTTCAAGTTCACCATAGTAGCGAGGATCACCTTCATAGGTTAAGACGACCGCTGCGAGATTGGGAACAAGGAAACAGGTTCATCAAAATTTTTTTTTAGTATTCAATTCCCTTTCCTTTCCTTGTCTGATCCAAATTAGGGGGATTTATGTCTCAGGATAAGGGTAATGTTCCCGTGGTTGTTTTAACTCATACAAAACAGATAAACAAACCAGTAGTTAGTTATTATTTTAATTCATCCATAGATAGTATATCAAGAAAATGGACATAAGCTTTCTCGAACCAGACGAGCTCCTCATAGAGTTCGAGATAAGGGCATTAGGTGAGGAGGCGAAGCGTGAGGTAACAGACGCATTAAAGGCCACGCTTACGCACAAGATGCAGCAAGAGCAGGCAGATACGTGCCTCAAACCGCAAGACGCCCATATAGCGGCTCGCAAACAGCCGCAGGCGGAAGCAACGGCCTGTTTGCGGAAAGTACAGGATATCTATCGGCAACTGTGCGAACAACTTGCCGCGGATCAACCCGAGGTCGAGATACACCCGGCTATAACCACCCGCCTCGAACACGTTCAAGGTCGAGTGTATCGAAGTTCACTCTCGCCGACATTCCATGCACAAACAACGGCTTGGTCTAAAGCATTTCGACAGCTCGTCGTAATAATTGCCCAGGTAAAAGGCAAGCAAATTACATCGAAAGCAGCGAGTGAGCAGTTGGAACGTTTGGTTTTTGGCCGTCCAAAGATTAGAGGCAAGATGAAGCGAGTTGAGGCTCTGGTAGTGGATACAGTAAGCTCAAACGAGAGTACGGAACATGAGATTGCAACCTGTCAAAAGGAGTTATGGCTGGTGCAGCAGTTCTGGTTAAAACAGATCAGGACAGGTGCTTCAGTGGATGATGTATATTCTGATATTAGAGCCAGGTTAATGCACATCCATGGGACGTGGTACCGCTATAGCAATGTAACATGCCCAATATTACGAACACGGTTACAGCGCGTATATATAACGGTGCGCATGCTGCGTCAGATGAATATTGATTTATATAAAGACGTGAGTTCACCGAGCGATGTAGCTGCCAAACTATCCAGGCTGGTAATAATATGTGAAAAGCCAGCTGAACAGAAAGAAGATCAGGGAGATGGAGAGATAGAATCAAATGTAGCGGAAATTGGCGAAGTTGAACTTTTGAAAGAAACAGAGTTCAAGAAGGCAGAAGAAGTGCAAGAGGAAGATCATGTACAAACGGAGCTAGTGGTCAACCCCATTGAGACAAGTACATCACAGAGTGCCAACGCAAATAATGTGTTGCAAGTGGATCATTCGGTACCCGAGCTATCAGGTGGCGCATGCTTCGCTGTAAACCAGAAACACTTTGCGTTGTGTAAGGTGGCTACTAAGACCATTGGTAAGAACAGAGGCCAAATTAGGACCGTTTCCGATAAGCGCGTGTACAAATCTCAGCTGCGGCGCAGAGCAAGGGCGTGGGGCTGTTTGAATATGTTCCGCGGCGCCCGCATAGTTGAGCAATCTCAAATAAAAATTAAAAGGCAGAGGGATGACAGAGCGTGGGGCTGGTTAAGGAGACTAAGCTGCGCTCGCACGAAGGCTGAGACCCACGCGTTGATTGAATGGCTAGTGATGCCATTACAAATACCAGTAAATCATCTATTAGGTGCTCTGGATTTGCGATTAGAGCATGAGGTGCTGGCCAGGTCGAATCGGCGACTGGTTTCAGCAAAAATATAAATTTTTCGTGGTTACCATTTTACTTTTACAATACCTATCCACTAGTACTTAGGTGATGTAAAGGTAAAATGAAGGCTGGTATGTTTCTGGTTTATCGCCATAAACCAAGAAACACCAGTACTTAGTATTAAGAGTTTATTAGTATTAGGAATTAGTTAAGTTTAGAGAGGGAGTCGAAGAAATAATAACATAACATAGGAAATAGAGTAGGGATACTAATGTAAATAATAAGTTAGGCAATAATGAATTAGGTTTTATTAACTAGGATTGGTCCACCATTGTTTTGTTTTGAAAATCAAGTAGGGATAATATCTGTGTGGTGCTATTTGGTAGATGGGTATCCGCAGATTGAAGAAATACAAACCAAATCACTTCATGTGTACCTGCTAAGATGACAACCAACGTGGCCTGGAAGTAACAAGAGCAGAGACAACAGTATTACTTCCGGTTCCAAACAATGATAAGATCACGAACTAATCACGCCGAATTAGCTGTCATCGAACTCTAACCAACTTCTAACCAGGATGTCCGAAGAAATACGACAGGCGAACATCGATGTAAAGGTGAACACACAAGAACAAGACGAGAACTGTTAATTCCAATCCAGCTGAAGCAAACGCATTTTGAGCACAATTAATGGGTACTTCGAATAAGGTTATAACTAGTTGACATCCTGCGGGCGAGACACACCTAGTAAATAAATACTTAAGTTTCGAATCAAAGATGCCATTGATGACAACAATACTCCAAGATGAAATGCTACAACCTACTTCAGATATAACACGAGTATATCTCAAAGAAAGATGGTATTATCAGATGAGGATAACCGAGGAGGTGCTAAACCGTTGTGGGGGAAATTTTACGACCAGCTGAGCAGTGGCGGATACACTTCATAAGAACGCAAAAGGATCTAGTTGAACACATAAGTAATATCTTTCAGCCAAACAAAAACTAGAGATCCGGAGCATCATTGGCAACAATATGTTACAACACCTCACTTTACCGGGAAGTGTGTGGTTGAACTTTGGACCACAGTAGTTTCTTTGGAAATAAAGAATAAATACACCGGGGTATTAACCCCAGCACGTCACAGCAGCCTGGGTGATCATGTTGTTTTTCCGTTTTATCAATTTAATCTGAGAAATATGCCACACTGTCAATGAAACTAGAAGCCAACAACCTAGAGGTAGGAGTGCACAATATGGTCGAGACGGTCTGAAAACTACAGTCAACTGGTTGAATATTCACCACATCCATGCAGTATGATTGATTCAGCGGTGTCATCATCTCAGTCGTGATCTTATTCGTTGCTTGGCGGAGGGGGTAAACAGCCGGTACAGTTGCTCTACAATCTATCATCCAGAACCGACCAGCCAATTTCGTCATGATTCAGCGACCACAAAGATCTTGCCGTTTTAGGTGTAATATTCAAAACTTAGAAAAGAAAGGACACAGTAAATGTAAAGTTGAATTTTACAAGACAAATATTTTTTTCATAATGAGTTGGTAGGGAATGAGGTTGACTCAATCCTCACACTTGTAAAATAGGTTTGACTCAACGCCACCCTTAAAATAAAAATTAGAAGGTCCATTAGATAGCATTAAGGTATAAGGGAAAGGTAATAAGAAAAAAAATAAATAAAAATAAAAAAATAAAATATATAAAAAAAAAAAAAAAAAAAAAGGAAAACCTTCCCCTATTAGGATAGGCCCATAGTGTAAGACCGTAATAGTTTAGGTTGAAAATTGGAAGTAAAAAAAAAAAAAAAAAAAAAAAATAAAAATAATAAAACAAGTCCCAATTTTCAACATTAGTCATGTAGGTTTAGTAATTAAAGATATTCTTGTATAAAATACAGTTGCCCGGCTCTGAGACTAGTTCAGGGTGTGGGGCGTCCGCCACGTTGGACTACTTAAAGGCTGATCAACTCCACCCGTCCTTCCCATCAATAAGGCATGAGATCCTTTTTATCTCAGGGTTTGGGTTTTCCCCACGCTGTAACGGAATTAATTTACAATTCCGTTACCAATCCAAACCATAATTCTCAAAACGACAAATCGGCATACACTTCGAGGTAAAACCTCAAAACGATATCACAAATAATATCGGTTATTATCTCATTAAACGACCATGCCGAGATTCCACATTCTTTCTGTGTTTACGTCACTCCAATTACTGTATATGCTCATACGGTAGTTGAATAAACGTAAATACAAAAATAATGTAACACGATCCTTGTTTTTATGTAGATAAGAACAAATAATTTTCAAGGCAAAAGTGTAGCACGAGTAATGAACTTGGTTACTCGAAGCTACCGCTTAGTTTTGATGAATTTCATTTTTTTTTTTTTTGTATTTTTTTGTTGTTTTTGTACTTTGGTTTTTAACAAAAAAAAGGTACAACAACAAAAACCTATGAAAATTGCCACTATCGTCTTACCAATATATTTTGTTGTCATCAAAGTGCATAAATTTTGATGATGGCGATGTCACGTTGTCCATGTCACGTTGTCCATGTCACGTTGTTGGACATTTTTTATGCACTTTTATGACGAATCGACAAGAAAAATTGGTATAAATAATGTACATTTTTTTTTGAAGAGGTCAGTCTTTTTGTGGCACCAAAAGGGGTGTTGGGAAAGTAAAAGCAGTAAAAAAAATTTTTCAGTTGGAATAAAATAGAATTTCAAAGTAATTTTGTGTTTTTTTGTATTTTTTTTTTTTTTGGCTGCTTTGTGGAGAACAACACTGGGTAAGTATTGGGTTCTTAAGAACCCGTTTAGACTGAAAGGAGCTTGGTTGGTTTGCCTCTATTGAGGCGGGAGCATCGTGTGCTTCGACGCCATAGGCGTTGCACTCCCTTTCCAAACCAGCCACCTCCGAACGGTCGCAATAAACTAATTAACCAAAACTAGTCTCATACTAACCCGTGGGCTTGCTGCCCGAAATATTGCTGTTCCATTTATGTGTAGTTTAAGGTAGTCATGTTACCTTAAACAACACGATAAACAACCGCGGGCGCGGACCTTATTCAGGGCATATGAACCACTAATTTGGGTCCTTTTACATTATATGTCCTAACCCCAATTCCCTTCCTTGATGGCATGATGTCATCACTGTCCCTTTCCAAACAAATTATGCGGTAATCAAGATTACCACTGGTACACCCCAACCACCCACGACCAAGCTACCCCTACCAGACTGAGCTGCAGGTAGCTAAGCCGCAGGGGATGTAGCCACCAGTGATAATAAATTCGAGAAGCGGGTTGCCTCAGCTAAGCTGAGGGAATTCGTTTCAAGTTTGTTTTACTTTTGACTTTAAAAAAAAAATTAAATTACCTATTTTAATGCACACTACTGTACATAGCAGATTAGCAATCTTGTAACATTCATTTTTATAAATATGCCAAAGACAAGAGAATTAACGGAACTTGAACGTCAGATCGTACTGTTGGAGTCACAAGGCAATAATATCTCAGGAATTGCTAAACAAAATAAGTGTTCAAGAAGTACCGTTAGATTGACAATAAATCGGTAAAAAGAGATGAATACGTTTAAAAATTGTCAAAAAAGTGGCAGGACAAAATTACCACTGTTAGAGAACCATTTATTGGAGAGGAATTGCTTGCAAAATCGGAAGAAGACATCTTCTGAACAGGCTGCGGAACGAGAGAAGGAAACCGGAAAACCAATTTCTACGCGAACAGTAGACAAAAAACATTTACTGAATTAATTCTTAATTTAATTTTTTATTTTTTATAATTATATATTTTAATTTAGTAGTTTTATATCATTCTTAATGTTTAAGTTTCTATTTTAATGATATGTAAAATTGTTTAAACGAGATTTTCATCTCAAATTTTATTTTATAGATTTAAATTAGTAAATATCAGTAAGGCAAAGGTTCCAAGAAGTTAGATTGAAAGGGCGCAAAGCTAAAAAGAAGCCTTTGCTAAATGAGAAAAATAAGAAGGCCCGCTTCGAATGGGCGAAAAATCATCGAAATTGGACGTACGACTATTGGAAAAATATTCCGTGGTTTGATGAAACAAATATTGAGGTAAGTTACACCATCAAGAATTTTTTTTTATTATAATAAGTATAAAAATTTATATTTTGTGAAAATCATAAAAAATGAGCGACGATGAAATGAAATGATGAAGGAAACCTTAATAAAAGAGGTGTAGTGATTCACTCACGCAATCAATTTATTCCATTCGGTTATCTCTACAATTATTCGAAATGCAGCTCATTTCGACTTAAAATATAATTGTATTTGAATAGCCTTTGTCAGCTTAGTAGTGACAACTATAGAGTACATATATTTTAACTTACTCTGGTTTAAATTCGTACTTTAAATAAATACATTCCACAATGTGTTAGTACCTCACAGTGGTGATTAGTTAATTATTTATCGATAGTGAAATCTAGTGAAATAAGTAGGGCACAATAAATGCGTATAATTCATGAATTTTCGGGCGTTTTTTTCTATTTATTAAACTAAATACGACCCGATAAAACAATTCACCGTGTCAATTAATGGAAAGAACCAAACCATTTCACAATTGACCGACTCAAACCGGCTTACAGCATACCACGTTCCACTAATCCAAAATCAGTTTATCAACAACATAAATCAGTTCCTTTCCAGCCTAACACTGAACTTCCTTAAGGAGGGGAAGTCACTTGCGGGGGAGTCCTGTAGCAATTCATTCAATTAATTTATATAAATTAAACCTTTATTTAACGAATTAAATATCTTTTTCGTTATATACTGACACCTAGCGAAAATATCTGAACAACAGAAATATAATTTGAAACCCAAGTTATATTTTTCTCTGTTGCTCCATCTCGCTTACATAATTTTATGATTTCCAGTTCAGTACATTATTTTCAGTGCGATTTCGGTTCGATGATATGATAATGAAAAAAAAAAAAAAAAAAAACAAATATCATCGGACGTTTCATTTGTTTTTATCATTTTATTTTATCATCAAGATATAAAACGCGATTCCGGTTGACTCAATGATAAAAACAAACTAGTTCGAGTAATTGACGTAAGATGTCACGGCAGACTGTTTATGATTTCCAGTTCAGTGCGTTTTATTAAAATAAACTAAATGTCAACAATTCTATTTTTGTTTTTTGTTTTCTTGTGTTTCGTGTTCACACATTGTGAAAATAATAAAAATAAACGGTAAATCAATTTTAGAAATACATATAGAAAAAATTATAGACCATTTGGTGCAAAACGATAGAAGGCATAATGATACGTGATTATTTGAGAAGGCGAAGAATGCGTAGGCGATTGTAAATTTTGAATATTAGTTGATCGTGTCATGGTTATAAAAATTATTTAATTTCAGGATTAATTTACAGTAAATTCAATACGAGTAGATAAATTAAATTAAAAGTTAAATATGGGACGAAAAGGTAAAAATACAACGTTTGACCAGCGACAATTGGTAATTTTCCATCATGCAAAGCGAAAATCTTGCCGTGCAATTGCAGAAATTTTAAATTTAAGCAAAAGTACCGTTTTTGATATAATCAAAAGATATAAAACTGAGGATAGAATTGAATCTATACCACAAAAAGGTCGACCAACTCTATTAAACCAGAAGATTAAGCGATGGATAATTCGCCAGGTTCGAGATAATCCAATGATTAGTGCTCCAAAATTGAAATCCGAGTTGGAGGAACACTATGGCAAAATTGTTTGTGCTGAAACTGTTCGAAAAGTCATCAGAAGCTATGGTTACAATGGGCGAACACCAAGAAAAACCCCTTTTATTAATAAAGCTAATAAAGCAAAGCGTATACATTTTTGTAAAACGCACCTAAGTAAGAGCGAGGAATTTTGGAATTCTGTCTTATTTGCGGACGATAGCAAATTTAATGTATTTGGTTGCGATGGAAAAGGGAAAGTGTGGAGAAAACCAAATGAGGAATACAACATAAAAAATACTTTACCAACAGTAAAACATGGTGGCGGTTCAGTGATGGTTTGGGGGTGTATGGCAGCCAGTGGTGTTGGGAACTTGGTATTTATTAATGGTAACATGAATAAGTACGATTATTTAAAAATTTTGAAGGACAATTTAAAACAAAGTGCTGAAAAACTGAATATCTTAGAAAATTTCCAATACTATCAAGATAACGATCCAAAACATAAGGCGTATGTTGTTCAAGAATATTTATTGTATAACTGCCCAAAGGTTTTGAAAACACCACCTCAGTCTCCAGATATAAACCCAATTGAGAATTTGTGGCATCTATTGGATACGAAAATAAGAAAGCATCATATTTCCAGCCAGACTCAATTGCAATTTATTCTTCAGGAAGAATGGAACAAAATTCGGCCAGAATTAACACAAAAATTAGTTCGTTTAATGCCAAGAAGATTAAAATCTGTGCTAAAGCGAAACGGGTATGCAACAAAGTATTAAAAGTTAAAATATAGGAATTCAAATTTATGAAATTACAGAAAAATTAGTACTCTGTCCGAATATTAAATTGTGATGAATTTGTGCCATTTTTTATTTAATTAATTATTTTATTAATTTATGTATGAATTTATTATTATTTTTTTACATATTGTATTACAGTAATAAATGAATAAAAATATTCTGATAATAAAAATTATTTCAAGTCCGATATGATAGTAATTAATCTAGTGAATATTTGTATTTTACGTTTGTCCGAATTTTAAATGGTCTCACTGTATGTATTTGGAGCAACAATTTATCGCAATTGCTAATTAGTGTACATTTTTGATCAGTGTACTTGTCATGATTAGCCATGCATTACTAACCTATGGGTGTAATCCACCCAATTAGAATTAACGTTGGAAAAATCAACCGATTATGATTTTTTACCTGCTACCAACTTATTTGTATTTTATCTTTAGGTATTTCCCCGTAATTTAAAATATATTTCAGTATTGTTTTATCTTTCGAAGTGTTCACATGGTAGAATATAAAAAGTGACTGGGTTGTTTACACCCAGGATAGTAGTTACGTCGTATAATTTTGGGTGTCTTACACCCATGTTAGTAATATTGTATGTGTAGTTTTTGAGGGGTTTATTTAGATTTTAGAACAACGTTATTGAACAGGTATGTAATAGTTTATGACCTCAGTGGTACGGATTTTTGTGGAATCATATGGGCGTATTTTGTTTATATAGGATATGCGATTATGAAAGAGAGCAGGAAAGGTTACGAGCGATTCTAGCGGAACTAGACAGCGAAGAAGAGTTCGTTGCTGGAGAAGATGAAAACGACGAAGATTTAGAAATCCGAAGTGACCATGAATCTGACACGGAGCAAGAGTTGGATTCTGATAACGAAAATTTAATAGACGAATCTGATAACCATTATACTGGAAAAGATGGAGCCATTTGGAAAACAAAACCTTTCGTACAAAGAAGGCCTCGAGCAGAAAATGTATTTACGGTTCTACCAAATCTGACAAACCTGTCCAAAAACGTTAAAACTCCGCAAGAGAGTTGAAATCTCTTTTTCTCGTTTGTAGACCAGTTCGTGGAAAATACTAATATTTATATTACAAAACAACAAATAAATTACAGAGATGTAAAGAACGCCCAGCTCACAGACACGACTGAAATGAATAGTTTGTTAGGTTTATTATATTTATGTGGTTAACATAAATCATCCCACGTTTATGTTCGCGATTTATGGGCTAAAGACGGCACAGGATTTGAGTTATTTCCTGCTACAACGAGCTACAGAAGATTTCAGTTCTTGATGCGGTATATCCGGTTCGATAATATTGAAACTCGTCAAGAGCGGCGCCAATTTGACAAACTAGCGCCGATTCGAGAAGTTATTGAAAAATTTAATACTAATTGCCAGGAAAACTATAATGTTGGATGGATGCCATGTTACGGTTGACGAAAAATTAGAAAGCTTCCGAGGGCGCTGCAGTTTCAGACAGTATATCCCAAATAAACCAGCAAAATATGGGATCAAAATATTTTCGGCAGTAGATTCAACCACTTTCTATACTTCAAAACTGGAGATATATTGTGGCCAATAACCAGCTGGGCCATACAACTTTTGTAATAAACCGGAACAAATCGTAAATAGAATAACACAACACTTACAAGGTGTTGGTAGGAACATTACAATGGATAACTGGTTCACTACACATTCATTGGCTGAAAACTTGTTGCAGCAAAAACTACTTTGGTCGGCACCATCAGAAAAAATAAAAGAGTATTGCCACCAGAATTCACTACCTGTACTGGGATGTTGTAACATCACTATTTTCGAAATTCGATACGTTTTATGTCTCTTTTTTTAAGAACAAAATAGCATTATCTTTCACTTATTTAATGACGTTTTTCCTATTACTGTCTAAGTATTTTCGATTCAGCCTGCTATTTCTTCATCACTTTATCACTACAAAAATTTTTTGTGATACTTTGTCGATTATGTTGAAAAAGGATAGTAAAGAAATTTATTCTAATAGGCTGAGATCGCAATAGATGAGCATAATTGAGGAAGCGAAATAATGGGCAACTTTGTTCATGAAAAAAGAGACATAAAGCGTATCGAATATCGAAAATAGTGATGTTAGAACATCCCAGCACTGGAAAGAATGCTACAATTTTATCCTACGTTCCAAAAAGGAACAAGTGTGTATTACTACTTTCACACTTCATTTGGATGGCAATATAATTAGTAATCAAAAAAGTTTACCCGAAATTATAGTTTTATAATAAAACTAAAGGTGGTGTTGACACTACCGACCAGCTATGCGCAACGTATAATATGGCTAGAAATGCTCGCAGATGGCCTTTGGTAGTATTTTTTAGTATGCTCAATTTATCAGGCATAAATGCCCGAATAATATTGCTATCCACCGAAAATCCACCACTCCAGCATAAAAAAAGATCATTCTTTATAAAGGATCTTGCTTTGAGCCTCATACAAGCTCAGATCGATCGACGAAGCATGTGTAAGACATTGCCTGCTCATGTAGGAAGTAGCTGCATTAAATTTGCAAGTAAAACTCCTGCAAACGGTTTGCACTAGAAACCAGGACCATCGACAATCACACAACCATTGCCAAAGAAGAGGAAGGCAGATAAGCAATATTGATGCCAAGTGTGTAGCTACAAAAGTGACCGGGAAACTAAAACCACATGTTGTAAGTGTGATAGATATAGGGTGGCCAGAATATCTCTTTTAAAGAGAACATGTCCTCTTTTTGGATCCGTTTCTTTTTTACACTTTATTTTTCAAAAAATGTTCTCTTTTGTCCTCTTTTCAATTTTTTTTGCAATTTTTGGAAAAAATAATATTGGACTAAAAAATATTATTCGTCTAAAATGTTTCCGCCGTTTTGACAATAGATGGCAATATTTGTCAATATTTGTCTGTATGTTATTTATACTAATTGCTTTTTCGATCAGTTTTTTGTCTTTAGTTACCGGTAAGTTGTGCGGTGATGCGATATTTTAATTTATTTACAAAAGTTTGAAAATTAATTACGGTGGTTAAACTTTAATCATTTTTTTTGTATAATAGTCTAAATAATTTAGAAAAATAAAATAAGCAAATATAAAGTGTTTACTTATAATAGTACCATCGGTGATTTAGTTTTCAATTAAAATTAACCGTTATTTTATAATGCGCAAAAGAAAGTGTATTTTTAGTGAAGAACTAAGGAAGAAGTATACTTGCTATACAGCCGTCAAAAATTCAAAATTTGAAGCTCATTGTACGGTTTGTGACAGGAATGTCTCAATAGCAAATAAAGGCCGATATGATTTAGAACAGCATAGGGAATCCAACATACACAAATCTACCGTCAAAGAGGGGCAATGTTCGAAATCCATTGCAACGTTCATGGTTCCAGAATTTTCTGCATTAGCGGATAAAGTGGCAGCCGTGGAAGGAACACTCGCCTTCCACACTGTAAAATACCACTTTAGCTTTCGGTCGACGGATTGTACAACAAAGCTACTCCAGAAATTGTTTTCAGACTCAGAAATAGCGCAAAAAATTGCATCCGCTAAAACAAAAACTCGAGCAATTATAACAAACGTGATTG
This sequence comes from Tipula vernalis, assembly GCA_958295665.1. Classification (NCBI taxonomy): domain Eukaryota; kingdom Metazoa; phylum Arthropoda; class Insecta; order Diptera; family Tipulidae; genus Tipula; species Tipula vernalis. The sequence continues at coordinate 320,008,438 of OY282559.1, forward strand.
CACCATTCTGCATTCAGAATATAATAGATTCGGCTGAGAATAACCCATTTTTATCTGTCTCGGCCGACGCAAGTAACCATGGCTCTCTTAAAATATTTCCACTGCTAATTCAATTTTTTGATATTGAAAATGGAATCAATTCCAAATTAATTTATTTAGATTCTTTACCAAATGAAACAGCCGAAACTATCTCGAATTTTGTTTTAAAATATCTAGAGCAATTTAAGCTCCAATCAAAATTTATTGCGTTTTCAGGGGATAATTGCAACACCAATTTCGGTGGAATAGATCGAGCAGGTGAAACCAACGTTTTTAAAATGTTGAAACAAAAACTGGCAAAGCTACTAATAGGGATTGGTTGCCCGGTCCATATCGTTCACAACGCTGCAAAGCACGGTCTTCAGGTGCTTCCTTTTGATTTAGAATCTTTGGCGCTCAAAATTTATGATTTTTTCCCCACCTATGCCGTTAGGACTGAAAAATTAAAAGAATTTTGTTTATTTGTGAAAATCAAATACAAACAACTATTGAACCATTCTAGTACGCGATGGTTGTCTTTATACCCTGTGATAAATAGGATTTAACAAATGTTCCCTGCTCTAAAATCATACTTTTTGTCTTTGACTAATTGTCCAGCCACCTTAAAAAATTTTTTTGAATCAGAATTTACTGAACCATATTTATTTTTCGTTCATTCTCTAATGTTTCTTTTTTATGAAAATACAAAGCAATTAGAATGTGAGGAAAATTCAATTTTAGAAATAACAAAAACTTTAAATAAGTTAACGAATGTTTTAAAACAGAGATACGAACAAAATTTCTTGCCACTTAATGTAAAATTTATTTTACTTCGATTAATTAGGGACGGCTTGGAGGATAAAGTTAAGGATTTTAAGTTACGAATTAACGAAACGTATATAGTAGCATACGATTACATAAAATCATGAACGAAACAATTTGATGAATTCCACAGCTTTGAATGGATGAAACTAAACGAAGTGCCAGAATTGAAAGATGCAGAAGGCTCTCTAACGTATATAATTTCAAAAGGAGTAAAAATTGATGACTCAGTCTGTTTCGACCAATTTTGTAATTTGAAATTATTTATCCAACGTGAATTGCACACATCGGAAACAGAGTTCTTAAATTCCAAATCAAGCAGAAGATGGGTTAAATATTTCGCTCAGTGTGCTAATACAGGGTTTTATTCGGAGCTGCTTAAAATTTGTCAATTTTTTTTTGCAATCCGGGTCAAAATGCCAATGTTGAGCGCGTATTTTCACTAATTGAAGATCAGTGGACAGATGAGCGCAACCGTTTAACTGTGTCAACAGTAAGAGATAACATATAACTCTAAACAACTAAGTTGTTTAGAATTTTTTCAAAACATAAAATCACAAAAAAAAACTATTATTAGATATTCAGAGTTCGCAAAAATATGATTCGGATTCTGAAGAAGACAATTAAATTTTTTGGAAATTTTTAACGTATTGTGTGGTTCTTGAATTTTGTTTTCTTCAAATTGCAATATTTATGTTATTTTAAAATGTTATGAAATTGAAGTAAATGTAATTAAAATACTAAATTTATGCTGAATAAATGTTCCTAAGTTAAATAGATTGTATTATTTTTAACAAATTCCGTAGGCCGTTATCAGCTGATAATACGAAAAATTTAAGAATCAACAAAATTTTAATAAATCTGCGAGAAATTCGAAGACATTTAAAAAAAAAAAAAATCCTTAAAAATTTGATTTTTTCAATTACAAGAAAAGTTCTCTTTTTTAAATGTAATGTTCTCTTTTTTATGGTTTGATATATGGTCACCCTAGATAGATACATTTGTGGTAGCCATGCAATATCACTTTGTTCCGATTGCTATGAAAAAGAGGACCAAACCGTTATAGAAAACCCTACATCATGCGATGATTTATAATTTTGATGACAAAAAAACAAGGTAAATTGCTCGATTTCTTTTGTATTTTACTCAAAATGTATGTTCTACCAGTAAAAAATTATGTTCTAATAAACTTTTGTTTAACATTTCAGCTTTCCAAAACATATAAAATGTAACATTTAATGACTGAAATGAACTATTGTGATAGGTTTTACAAAACTATTAATTTTTATTTTTATTTTTTTTTTGCTGATATGAAGTGTATTGTTTATCTTTGAAAAAAAAAATATTGAACGAATAAATCTTTATTTTTTTATTTTTGATTTTATTGTACATATTATTATTAAATTTACTTAAAATTAACAAATTTTACGATTTGGATGGTAAGATTTTTTGCATCAGCGGTTTTTGTATTATGGGTGGATTACACCCATGGTTAGTAGTTATGTACTGAGAATAAAGGTTAGTAATGGAGGGTTAGTGCTAATTGTTTGTTTCTTTATATAAAAACAATAGTTTATTACTTATTTTTATAGACTTAAAGTAGTTTGATTAATTATATTTTTTTTTCTGTTTTAATTTTATTCAAATTAATTATAATTGTATGGCATAGTGTTGTGGTATAATGGATTGTGGAAAACTAAAAATTGTATTTCAATAGTTCCAGCCATAAAACACGAGTATTTTTGCTGTGTCTCATAAAACAAAATGTCGGTAAAGAACCTCCCAAATATCCGCTGCATAGAGGCACGTAACAGCTTTACAAGAAGAATGGCAACAAATCACCATGCAACTAATACACAATGATTTAAAAATGCCACGGCGTATTTATGAAGTAATGCGGGCTAGAGACAACCAAACATTTGAAAGGTACAAAGTTGCGAACCCTTTTAATAACAAAGATATACGGAGATAAAGATAACTTTACTTTATCAATAAGTTTTTCCAACTTAGCAAATTATCGATGATCAGGCAAGATAAGTAGATTCAATTACATGCTCAATTGGTTGGTTATTGTAAAACAATGTGAAACGTGTTTTCTCCTCTCATTTAATATTTTTGTTTCCAAAAAGTAAAGGTTTACTTTTTCCTGCATTTAATATTTAAAAGATTAATGTCAAACCATTTTATAATTTTGAAAAGATCGTTTTCCATTTGGTCGCAAGAGGGTTGGTCATAAAACAAACACCTTGAAGAGCTTGAGAATTGACAAACTAAATAATAATTTAAGTGATCTTACATCAAAAACTCAGAAAATGTTTTTTTAAGATTAAGTTCCTTACGACTGTCTTTAGCTGTAAGATGTCCGCTAAATAGTTTTTTAAATAAATTTTTCTTTCGTTATCCATAGAATTAAAATCATTTTTATTGGGCGGAAAAGTTGATCATAGTTTTTCACTTGTAAAATTGCAACATTATTGAAAAAAATATTTGCTAAAAATCGTTTTATAAATAATTTTTTTTTCGGTTTCATTTATTTCAATTTTATTTTTAATTTTTTTCAGGCGATTTCGTTGGAGATAACATGACACATGTTCGCCGGAAAAACCTCTACAGTACCCCTCCCAGTCACTGAAACTTGCTGTATAGATTAACCGGATGAGTCGGTCGCGAGTTTTGTTCTCTCAAAAAATTTAACAAAAGAATAAACAGTTTTTTCCAGTTCCAGCTTTGTAAAACGTACGTTTTTCTTGCAAAATTATTGAAAAATGCTGACTCCATAAAAAGTTTAGCAACTTCCTGTGGAATTGATAGAAGATAACGAAAAAAGCCGAGTTTCATTTTCGGTCACCGCTAAATGCCGAAAATATTTTATATCTAATAATTTAATGAGCCACGCGTTGCCTTGTCAAATAATATTTACACTTCTTTGGCTCTCTCTCTTTTTTTAACTTTAAATAGGCATTTTGTTTAAATCGTAATGATACAAATCTAAACTGTCGACATTAATTTGTTTTTATTTTTTTTTAACTGAAAAACTTGAAGGAGTTAAAACTTTTTATGCTTTTTTCAAAAATTGAAAAATTAACGAAAAATTCTTGTCAATAGTTTTGACAAAAAAACGAAAACTTGATAAGTGAAAATAAACATTAAACGAATAAACGAATTTAATTAAGATTTTAACGGCTGATAAAACACAGTAATAATTGAAAATCTATCCCAGAAAGTAAGACGACTTTGTTACGCTTGACCAAGTTTGGTCAACTTGTATGAACGATTAAAAGAAATATTGTATTCAATCACTATTTAATCATTAAATATTAATTTATAAATGTTAAACGTTTTAATTGCATTCACCATGTTCAGAACCATTTTATAATGATTCTATAATTAATCAATTTTTAAAATTTATTGCAACGCTATTATTTGTGTGTGTGTGCTTAATGTATGATACGTTACATTTTTAACATTTTGTTTAATATTAATTAGTTTAAAATAAATAAATGTGTTTTTTTTATATATAAATCTACTATAAAATTAAAAATCTAAATTTAAAAATAAAGTAAAATTAACGTAGCCAAATACCTTGCGCAGCAAAACGTAATTCTTTGTTTAATGTATGTTGATGGTGATCTGTAATTATTTAATAGAAAAGTGTTAGAGATTTTTTTTGTTTTGAACCTAATTAAAAAATTTCAAAATTTACCACTTGATGTTAGTCGATCATTTGTTTGGGCATCGTATCCAGGTTATATAATTAAGATGTGGAATTATTTACAAAGTCCGATCATCAATTCTGATTGTGTCTGTAAAATAAATATTTGAAAATACATTAATATTTAACATATTATATAATCTATTATCTAGCAATATATAAATGGTGTTAGAGAGATATTTTAAACTTTTAATTCCATGGAAATCAAGGTGAGTTCGGAGTAGATTGCCCTCTGCTTGTTCTTTTACAAATTACTAATTTATCTTCATTTAAATGTATGGGTGTTGGGTGCGTCTCAATAGGGTAGGGGTTGACCGTCTATAGCCATGTATCTCGTGGTCTATATTTCAACGCTGCAACTATGTAGAAACCACCAAATGTGTCTAGTATACCTCCACGTGGTAACACCCGGGCAACGATGTGAAGCATCGGCGAAATACTAGAGGCGAGTGCAGTACACTATAAATGAGCAATGAGCAGAACAAATATGGAAACTAATACCCCAGGTGGTACACCTGTTGCTCAGGTAAATCCACCCTCTTCGGAGGTCGGTCTCATGGATTCTGGGGGAGACCACCCATTGCTATACTACAATTATTTAAACCAATCCCAAGATATGTTGGTGAATAAACAAGCTCAATTGAGTGAAACAGAAAAGGATAATTCACATCCCTTCCAGAGGAGTAACAAAGTGGCGTATTCTCCGATAAGAGGCGGTAGTCCCCTCCATTGGGACCAGCAGCCACAACACTCGTTCTACAAACGAAGAAAAGCTTCACAATGAATTGTGTAAAGCTAATAATGCATTAGTTGAAGCCAACAATATAAACAAGTAACTGAATGTTATAATTGCATGGATGCTGGAGCGTATGAAGACGCTTGAAAACGAAGTTAAAGCTCTTAAGCCAAAGGAGGACATCGGTTCTACTCCTAATCAGAAAACAACTCCACAAGAGTATCATACGGATGAAGAAGAACTAGCTCGAGAAACTGAGTGGATTAGAGTTAAAGGTGTGAGAAAAAAAAGGAGACGGAATAATACGCCCTCCTCACCTCAATTAAAGGATGATGTTCCAAATATTATCCAGAAACAACCAAAAAAAATACCTCCACCACCACTAATAGTAATATATGAAGTCAAAGACTACGATGTACTCTATGAGAAAATAAAAACAATAACTGCTACTGATAAGTTTAATGCAAAGGTGATGAATGGAAACACCATCAAAATAAACTTAGAAGATGCTGGAAACATACAGAAAAATGTTAAATGAAGAAAAACGTGCTTGGCACACGTTTGAAGATAAACAAACCAGACCAATTAGGGTCATGGCTAAAAACTTACACTCTACGTGTAAACCAGACAAAATAATTGATAACCTGAAAGCAAAAGGATTTAAGGCAACTGAAGCATCGATTAAGCTAAAACGAAGAGGCAAAATACCTCTCAACATGTTTATGTTGACCATCGATACTGATGAAGATATCGAAAAAATTTATCAAATTAAGTACATCTTGGGGTGCAAAGTGGTTATTCAGCCTCTAAGAAGATCTAAGCTTATACCACAATGTAAACAATGTCAAGCTTATAGACATACACAAAAATATTGCAACAGGGAAACCAGTGTGTCAAATGTTTAGGTAAACATCATACCAAAGATTGTGTAAAAGCCCAAAATGTTCAACCTAAATGCGTTCACTGTGGCGAAAACCATCCGGTTAACTACAGAGGATGCAGCGTTGCTATTGAACTGCAAAACATCAAAAATAAGAACGTGATTGCTAAAAATCCAAGTTTATTCAGGAAACAAGCGGTTAAGATGAACCGACCCGAAGTAAATCGTAGAGTGTCGGGAACTACTCAAGGACAATTTGGTAAAATGACTTATGCTCAAGTAATGATGAGCAACGGAAATCCAAGAAAAACTGCTCAAAATGACGATATAACTCAAACACTTAAATTAATTTTAAGCAGACTCAATACATTTGATGAGCGATTACAGAAACTAGAGTACAGCACTAAGGGAGCCATCCCTAAACAGAAAAATGGCCAAAGATCTTAGAATCTTATGTTGGAATGCCAATGGACTGATGCAACATCAACAAGAACTGCAAGTGGTCCTGGACACAGAAAAAATCGATATATGTCTCATCACGGAAACACACTTCACTAGACAATCAATCATTAAATTTAAAAATTATCAAATATATCACACTATTCACCCTGGAAACACTGCTAAAGGAGGTAGTGCTGTTATAATTAGAAATAGTATTCATCACTATGAGGAGTTAAAATATGAAACGGAAGAAATACAAGCAACTGCTGTTATTGTCAAATCCAAAAGTAGTTCTATTTGTATTGCTAGTATTTACTGCCCACCGAAGCACTCAATGAAAGAAAAAGATTATCTCGAGTTCCTCAGTAAATTAGGAAAACGATTTGTACTTGGAGGAGACTTTAATGCAAAAAATGTCCACTGGGGATCCAGATTAACAACGACTAAGGGTAAAGAACTCCTAAAAGCTATCAGAAAAATGCAGTTGTGAAGCCCTCTCAACTGGAAAACCAACCTACTGGCCAACTGATCCAAACAAAGTACCAGATCTGATTGATTTCTTCATAATAAAGACCATATCTGTAAATTATGTACAAGTAGGTGAAAGCCATGACTTAAACTCTGATAATTCACCAATACTCTAACGTTAAGTGAAAAAATCATTCAGAAAGAAAGAAACCCATTCCTAGTAAATAATCACACTAATTGGCACTAATTGGGCATGCTTTAGACTATCGCTAGAAGAAAAAATTAACTTAATGGTTCCATTAAAGACTGAAGAACAATTAGACAAAGAAGTTCACAAATTTGTAAACGACAAACAAAACAAGGGCCCCCAAGATAAAACTCATTTGAACAATCTCACTCAACAATTAAGAAGAGAGATCAAAGAATTGAAAGATGAATCAATCGGCAACTATTTAAGAAAAATTAACTAATGATAACAGTACTGATTATTCTCTTTGGAAAAGCAACCAAAAGAATCAAAAGACCAATAATGCAGATTCCCCCAATAAAAGTGGCAGGTGAGAAATGGGCTAAAAATAATGAAGACAAAGCTCGAGAATTTGCTGAACACCTCGAAAAAATATTCCAGCCACATGAAGACCAAACGTTGAAAGCCGAGATAATAACTGAACAAGCTGTGCAAGAAAGTAAAAGAAATCCTACCCACAACACCAAAAGAAGTCATGCGTGAGATAACAGCTAATATGAATACAAAAAAAGCTCCTGGGTACGATTTTATTACTGCAGAAATCTTAATAGAACTGCCTAGGAAAACTCTGGTGAAGCTCACTAATCTTATAAATGCAGCATTTAGAATCAAATGTGTACCAAGCTTATGGAAAATTGCAGAAGTAATTATTATGATCCCAAAACCTGGGAAACCACCACACATAACATCGTCTTATGGGCCAATTTGGCTACTTCCAGTCATGTCCAAACTCTTTGAGAAGATTCTGGTAAAAAGATTAAATCCGATAATCGAGAGTAAAAACTTGATCCCAAATTATCAGTTCGGTTTTCGCAACCAACACTCAACAATTGATCAAGTACACAGAATAACCAGTATGTATAATTGAGAAAGCATTAGAGGAGAAAAAAGTCTGTTCAACAGTATTTCTAGACGTTGCACAAGCGTTTGATAGAGTGTGGCATGAAGGACTTAACCACAAGTTAAGGAATCTTCTACCAATGCAATTTGCTAAGATACTGGAATCTTACTTGAAAGATAGGTTCTTCAGGATTAAGTTAGATGATACATTTTCTAAATTGAAAGAAATCAATGCAGGAGTTCCACTTATGATCTTCCTACATTAGAAAACAACACAGTGGCAACTTTTGCAGATGATACGGCGATCTTAGCTGTTGGAAAAAGCAACGAAGAATCAACACAAAAGTTACAATCAGCTATAACTCAAATATATAAATGGACAAAAAGATGGAGAATAAAACTAAATGAAGCTAAATCAGTTCACATCAACTTTACAAACAGACGAATCGAACATATTCCGATTACCATAAATCGGGAAATAATGCCGCATGCGAACACAGCTAAGTATCTCGGCATGACCCTGGATGCTACACTACGATGGAAAGCACATGTCAAGAAGAAAAGTGAAGAATTAAGACTTAAATACAGAAAAATGTATTGGCTGATGGAAAGGATCTCTTCTTTATCAACATACGAGGGCGGATTGAAAATGAAGCTACCTAAGTAGGAAAACAAAATTTTTTTTTGCCAAAAACCATTTATTTCTCAACATAGTCTCCATTTAATTCGACACACTTAGTAAGACGATATTCCAACTTTTTTATACCATCTGAATAATACGATTTCGGGAACCCCTCAAAATACGCGTTAGTTTCGATAATCACTTCTTCGTTTGAGATGAATCTTTGTCCTGCGAGCCATTTTTTCAAGTTTGGAAACAGGAAAAAGTCACTAGGAGCTAAATCTGGACTATAAGGTGGATGATCAACCAATTCGAAGTGTATTTCACGTAATTTTAGCATCGTATCTAATGCTGTGTGAACCGGTGCGCTGTCTTGAAGAAAGAGCACTTTTTTCTTCTTTAAATGTGGTCGTTTTTTCTTGATTGCATCAACCAATTGATCCAATAATGCACGATAATACTTTCCTGTGATTGTGGATCCTTTTTCAAGATAATCGATAAGCAATATTCCGTGTGCATCCCAAAATATAGTGGCCATAACCTTGCCAGCCGATTTCACTGCCTTTGCCTTCTTCGGAGCACTTCCACTAGCTTCCACCCATTGTTTCGATTGATTTTTGGTTTCAGGTGTGTAGTGGTGGACCCACGTTTCATCAACAGTAATTAATCGACGCCAAAAATCAACAGGATTACGCTTTATCATGTCCAAACACCACTGTGAAGTGGTTTGTCGAACTCGTTTTTGTTCGACACTGAGCAAATGCGGCACCCATCTTGCCGATAGCTTTTTCATATGCAAATGTTCATGCAAAATGTTGAACACACGTTCATATGATATGTTTACCATTTCAACAATCTCACGCAACTTGACTCGGCGATCATTCATAACGATATCGAGGATTTTCTTGATATTTTCTTCAGTAACCACCTCTTTTGGCCTTCCTGTTGATGTTATTATTGCAGTGCTTCTTCGGCCGCGTTTAAATTCAGCAATCCAATATTTTACCATGAAATCTGACGGAGCAGACTCACCGTAATGTTTATCGAGCTTTTCTTTTGTCTCTTTCGCCGTTTTCCCTTTCAAATAATAGTGTTTAATCACAGCACGAAATTCGTTTTTTTCCATTTTTCAAGAAACACAAAAGTTGCTTACTTCAAACGACTACAACAAATAAACTAATCGATGAATTTGGGTGAAATTTTAACAGCTGACGTTTGACAGATCGCAATTTCTAAAAAACAAAAAATTTTTGTGTTTGTAGCTTAGGCTAGGTAGCTTCATTTTCAATCCGCCCTCGTACAACAAGCGTCTACTTTATAAGCAAATATTGAAACCGATTTGGACTTATGGTATTCAGCTTTGGGGTTGTACCAAACAGAGCAACATAAATATCATCCAAAGATTTCAGAATATAGTATTAAGGAACATCGTTGATGCACCTTGGTATGTCAGGAAAAATGACCTTCATAGGGACCTTAAAGTATACCTCATCTTAAACGAAATCCAGGAAAAAGCACGGAGACTTGAAGAAAGGCTCCGCCAACATGTGAACATTGAGGCAACTCAGCTCCTAAGCATCACCAATTTTAGTACGCAGAATTAAAAGAACCAAACCTTTTGAGCTGATGTGATTGTCAGTTTAAGCAGCATTGTGCTGATCTAAAATTCACTACAAAGATGTGGTTTACTTCAATTTACCAAAAACTATGGAACGCCAATGGGAAGAAGCCATAGATTAATTTAAGTTAGTAAATTAAGTCAGAAACAAATTGCTCATTAGTCCAGGAGACTAGATTGTAATTACATAAAATAAATAAATAAAATTTATTTTAAATAAAAAAAAAAAAAAAAAAAAACTTAAATTTATTTATAGAAGTGTAACAGATTTTCTAATAATTTTAATAATCACCCGATTTAAATGGTCCCGAAATTTGGAAGTAGAATCGATGAGCGCAGATTAAATTTAATGAACAGAAAAGTGTTCAATTTTTTTATTAAGATATCATTATAAAATGGGATGTGGGATGTATTTTTCAAAAAAAAAAAGTAAACCACAACGATCACAACCAGTATCAATTTTGAACCAACATAGTATTCTAGTGTGTCCTTGTGTAAGGCAAATTCGACATATCGATTTCGTGTTTCGTTTTCAACCGATATCCATTATATTTCGGGATCATCAAATATATCACCAGATTTCCTGTCTCATGTCAATGGGATACCTAATAAAGCTACGATGGTGTGAGAGGAACTCAACGCATGGCCCAGAAGAGATACGTTTGGAAAGGGATGCAGAAAGTTTATCAGACATTCGTAAGAAACCGTTTGTCGTGTAAACGTTCAAAATCACGAGACATAATAAATAAGAAGTGCTAACAACTGTGCCGCACTACCTCAGTCGGAAGAGAATTGTTACTGTCTCACAATAGTCGATCGATATACCAGATAGCCGGAAGCAATCCCAATTTTAAACATGACGGCGAAGACCGTTACTGAAAATTTCATTTCGGGATGGTTCGCACGTTTTCGTATTCCCAAGAGGATTAAACTGAACAGGGTTGACAGTTTGAATCACACTTATTTTATGAGTTGTAGAAGCTTTTAAATATCAATCACCTTAAAACCACGAGCTATCATCGACAGTCACTATGTTAGTTGAACACACATACTACCTTGATCAACAAGTTCTCGGAATAACCACCGTGTGGCGCTCCCATCGTTCCGATTTGAGTTCTGTTTTTTTGTTAAGTTAGTACATCTGTTGTTGACATTCCCTCTAAATCTTAGCGTCATAGCTTGACATTTGCAAAAGTTACGTAGTCAAGAGTACATCTATCTCTATGTGTGTTGGCGATTATTTACAATTTTAGACATGATTTGCGAGGCTGAATCCGATCCCACATTCATCAAAAGGATCATTACTGGAGACGAGACGTGGGTTATGAGTACGACACGCAATCCAGACATCAGGCAAGTGAATGGCGTTCACCAAAAAAAAACACGTTTTTTTTCAGTCAAAAAAGAAGGCAATGCTCACCGTTTTCATGGATTACAACGGTGTAGTGCATCATGAATTTTTGCCAGAAGGCCAGATCGTAAACAAAGAGTATTATTTGGGCGTTATGAGACGTTTGCGTGAAGCAATTCGCCGAAAGAGACCAGAATTGTGGGCAGAAAACTCGTGGATTTTGCACCATGATAATGCACCTCGCACAGTGCCATCATTATTCGTAATTTTTTGACGAAAAATGCTACAAATACCATCCAACAGCCATCGAATTCACCTGATTTGGCTCCCTGTGACTTCTTTCTGTTCAATCGAGTTAAAAAACCATTACGGGGAACGCGTTTCAGCAGCCGAGAGGAAATAATGGAAAAATCGCCAACACACACAGAGTAGATGTACTCTTGACTACGTAACTTTTGCAAATGTCAAGCTATGACGCTAAGATTTAGAGGGGATATCAACAACGGATGGACCAACTTAACAAAAAAACAGAACTCAAATCGGAACGATGGGAGCGCCACACGGTGGTTATTCCGAGAACTTGTTGATCAAGGTAGTATAACAAAAAGCCTCATCAACATCCACGGAACAACAGCAGTCAGCACTGGTCAAGGAGAAATTTATGAAAAAAATTGAGGTGTGGCCAACACACTTTCTTTTACGAACAGAGAATTTTGAGAAATTTTATTTTTTTTTATAACTTTTTTTTTAAATTTTTTATTTTTATTTGATTTTAATTTTTGGAAACATTTTGTATTCCGTATTTTTTTGAAACCTTATACTTTTTAAGATATTTGCAAAATAAATTTTCTGGACCAATGGAGTGGCCACTTCCGGTTAGCCGATTTGGAGTCAAATTCACTGGGACCTCCCAATTTATCAAAAAAGCTTAAATCTGAAGTTTCAGTTCGATTGGTTAAACCATCTGGGCTGTAGAGAGGACACAGACTGATAGACAGACTGACAGACAGACACCATTTCGAAACCCACTTTTTCGGACTCAGGGGACCTCAAAACAGATAAATCTCTAAAAATCTCAAGGTCCAAAATTTTCATGATTACTATACTTTATTTTACTAGAGTAAAAGAAAGTAAAAATGTACATTTCGTAAAATTGATCTACATCGAAAAAACATTGATGTTTTTTGGCGAAAAGAACATGTGACGATTTCGATTCACCAAGAAAAGCAATCTGGCTCGATGAAAGATGATCTTTCTGCTGACAAACAAATCTGCCAAAAATCGAGATTCGTAAACCAACAATAATTTTGCTCGACGGATTTACTTTTCTTAACAAATCGAACAGTTTGACAGCAGCAAGATCATCTTTTATCGAGCCGGATTGCTTTTTCTTGGTGAATCGAAATCGTCAATGGTTTTCGACGTACATAAATTTTTTTTGATGTTTTTGGGTGAAAAGAATTCAACAGTAGAATAAAAGGAATTTAAAGTTTATCCAGTTTTAGTCCAGTTCTCATGGAAAATACGACTGGATATACACATATAAATAAATAATATATTTAACTAGCTATTACGGTGTAAGTCGGAAAGTAGCGTAACGTATACGATTATTGACACCCAAGAATTCCTATACAATTATTGACAAAACTGCAATTCTTAAGGTTTTTACTACATTTGTTTAAAATAACCTCTCCTTTATTCAGTGTTCTAAACAACCGTAATCACTTCTCTTTCTAATAAAATAAACTCTCTTGCTAAAATTATTCAGTCTGTCAGTGAATTTTGTGAACCAAACGCGTGTGTTTTAAGAGAAATTTTTTATGGTGATTTTGATTCGTTTTTGCTAAAGAGTAATAATATGTAATGGCCTTTATATTACAATATTTGTAATTATTTTATGTAATTATGGATTATTAAATATTTAATTTTGATATTTAATTCTGAAATAATGCAATTTTAAGCTAAATAAACATGTAATTGTGGTGTCAATAATAGAACTAAATTATGTGTTATATTCAATTATTGACACAAGGTGTCCATAGCTGTGATATATTGGAGTATAATAATTGACAGTGTCAATTATTGTAGTTTTAAGGGGTGTCAATAATTAATTTTTATTTTTAAGAAATTTTTAGTTCTAAAATACCCAAAACAACCGGTGAATATACGGAAATAGATGTCCAGAAAGCTCTTGAAGCCATTACAAATCAGAAAATATCCAAAAAAGCGGCAGCGAAATATTTTTGCATTCCCTTTTGATTGAGTGATAAATTCAGAAAAGTTAGGCCCGGACCTAAAACAATTTTAACCAACGAAGAGGAAGACATTTGTCTTTCTTGCAGTGGATAACTACTTCTCAGAAAAAAGGATTTCCTAAAAGGAAAGAGTACTTAATGAGTGCAGTAAAGGAATTCCTAGATCGTGATAAACGGGTGCATCCATTTGGCCCAAATAATATGCCTGGAAATGTATGGCTTCGGGCATTATTACAGAGGCACCCATAGATATCTCTAAGAACGCCAGATCCTATAGCGGCAGCTAGTGCCACTGTGGCAGCAAATGATATTGAAGGTTGGTTTTCCTCAATTGAATGTTATTTAAAAGAAAATCAATTTTTTGATATTTTAAATGACCCAACAAGAGTTTTAAATGGCGATGAAACCAATTTTTTGTTATGCCCAAAAACTAAGTCTGTCTTAGCAGCTAAAGGGGCCAGAAATATTTACGAAGTCGATAGCGGAATGGCTAAAACTAACCTCACAGTAATGTTTTCATTTGCTGTTTCTGGTGTCTTATTATCCTCCTATGGTCATATACCCTTATAAAAGGGTACATGAAGACATTAGACAATCGCTGCCTAAAGGTTGGGGATTGGCAGTTAGCGACAACGGGTGGATGACGAAGGAAGTATTTTACGAATACATTTCTAAAGTTCTTCATCCACACCTTTTAGTATTAGTACCCAATTCCCAGTAATTTTTTTGTAGATGGCGATAGCACCCATCAAACTCTTCAAGTTAGCAAACTATGTGTCCAGTTAGGCATAGTACTAATCGCGTTATACCCAAACGCGACATGAGTTTTGCAACCAGCAGATATTAGTACTTTTAAGCCACTTAAAAATGGTTGGAACAAAACAGTACTTGAGTGGCGCCGACAAAATCCTCGCGAGCTACTAACCAAACAAAAGTTTGCATCTTTACTTGCACAGGTAATCGATAAATGTATTGGACCTGAAACAATTAAACACGAGTTTCGCGCATGTGGGATATTTCCATGGGACAAGACTGCAATAGATTTTTCTAAATGCTTGGGAAAATCATCAACGTTATCAACCGAAAATCAAACGATACTAAAAAAGACATCCAGATATCTTATGAAAAATTTGAAGAACAGGTAATAAGTAGTCCCACGCTATATGAATTTAAGCTTGCTTTTAATAATGAATGCAACACATCAATTTGGACAGAAGAAAAACAGATACTTTCCAAAATGTTTCTTCATTTTAATTCAAACTGTTTATCAATACCCGAAACCACTTTCTTCGTTAATACTACTACCCAACATTTAAATAATTCAAGCAACAAAGTCGATATCGACGGAATCGACAAACTTCTTTTGGTAAACGAGGACATAATCGTCGAGGATTGTACATATTTAAAACGCTAATGCAGGATAAATTACTGATTCATTAATTCCACAAATAACTCCACTTAAAGTAGTTCCTGCAATAAATCAGTTTCTGAAAAAAAACATTTGTTATAACCGACCAATTATGGATCAGTGCGGAACAAATTAAAAAAAACAAATGGAAATAAAAATTAAACAAAAGAAAACGAAACGACTTGAAAAACAAATTAAAAAAGTGAAGGATAAAAGTGAAGTTTTGAAGCACAGGTAATCGATGAAAAATTAATAAGAAAAAGCCAACCATAAAAGCACTTCGACCAAATTCTGCTCCTAGAATTTCAGCAACGATAGCCACCCCAAAGGTTCCAGTAGGTAACTATTAGAGTAACAATAGAATTATTATTAGTTATTTAATTTTTAGATCTAATGGGAATCGATGAATCTGTTGGTGTATTACAATCGGATCAACATTTTAAAAATTTGCAAAACACTTTGCCTTACTCGACTCCTTTGGGTAATTTTTTACAATAGGATTAAAAGTCGCATGCTAGTTGGTTTAGTTATAGCTAGCTTCATTCTATAGAGTTTTAATTTTTAGTTTTTTTTACAAAACGAAGGTGCGAATACAACTCATACAATATTAAACTTAAAACCGACCGACCTACTTTCCGATTCTACAATAAATCCAAATATGGTTCACTTGTCTGAACTTACTATTGGTAATTGAGTAAAATAACTAGCTATTAAATATTTTATAACTGTACCTTATTTAATGTAATTTTTCTATATTCACTAGGCGATGCAGAAAATTTGGCACCCAACCCTAGCCATATCAAAGATCTTTTTAAAGAATATGAAAGTAACGACAATATTGAGAAAAATCGAATTGCAGTTGGGTCTATGTGCTACAAATGCACTTTTTCTCTTAAAAAAAGAACAGCCACAAAATGCAACGGATGCTTAAGAGAACGTTTCTTGTATACAACAATTGCAACTGTCCTACATCCCAAAATTTCTATGCAGCAATTGCAAAAGTAATGCCGTTTAAAGACTATGTGGCCATGAAATGATTGATCATTGTCATTTGCCTAATTATTATTTCTGCAGACTTGCAGACAACTTTGTTTGATGCACTAATTTTATTTATTAATTTAGAAATATTTTGTAAATGAATGCCTCGCGATATATTTTATTATTAATTTTTTGTTGAAATGTACATATGATATTTTATTTTTTATATTATTTGTAATTGTTATTCCGCAAACGAATGTACGATATTTTTTTTAATCCTATGTTAATGAAATGAGGAGTGTCTGATCGAAAGTGGCTATTTACATTTTCCAAAATGATATTTTTCTTTCTATCAGGGCAGAATTTTTTAATTGAAATAGACCAAAAGTGGCTATTTCCAGCATGGACCAAAAATTCCCAATTTCTCTATGAAAAATATCCCTAAAATTCTTGATTTTGGCCAAAACAAGCTTTTTACTACAAAAAAGTGATCAAAAGTAAGTAGCAAAAAATAAGATGTAAATAGCCACTTTTGATCAGACACTCCTCAAATATACTTTCTTATTTCGATACTGAAAATGTAGTTCCTTGTTAAACAACTGACAATAATTTAATTAATTTTTTTTTTGTTGATACAGGTACATTTCTATTACGAAGTAGCTACGTAGCTAGCTACACCTTTATAGCTAGCTAGCTATTTAGTTAAACCAATTCATACAGATGAGGGTGTCAATAATTGTATTTTTCTAATAGGTTTCACAAAATTGGGTATATAATTAAATAGGCAATACTTACAATGAATATTTTCTCTAAATATCAGACAAAAATATATAAAATTTAATAATTCAATGCAATATTGAAATTTTTTTAAAACTGAATCACCAACAGCTGTTTAAGTAAATTTCTTCCTTAAGGGTGTCAATAATTGTATACGTTACGCTATTTATGTATCCAAATAAGACTTTTTGAAATAATGGAAATAAATTGTTGTAATAAAAATTGTATATATTTAGTTTTAACTTAAAATTGATATTGAATTAATTTTTTATTTAATTTATAATAAAAAAAGTCCAAAGTCCTCCGACATTTCGATGGGTTTATTACATCATTTTCTAGGAGTGAGTCCAAGGAGATTTACTCCTTAAAAATGATGGAATAAACCCAACGAAATGTCGGAGGTATTTTTTTTATTATAAATTAAATAAATTCAATTTTTATTAAGAAGTAATTTTTCTTGCAAACAGAAATGTTGTATAGAAGAAAAAAAGAGGAAATCAAATTTTACTGTCACGATCTTACTTTCAGATCGGGATACATAGTAGACCTACAGAACGAGGGCCACTGATTGTTTAAAATTCTAAGGACGCATGTCGAGATAAAAAAACTAATTTCGCTAAATGCGTTTACCCTTCTCAAAAGAAGGAATAGAAAATACTAGCGTAACGAACACAGTTATTGGCACCCAAATATTTCGACCCAACTATTGGCACCCGCCCGTGAAATAACAATTCTCTTATGCCCGGTTTCACAAAAAATATCCAATTCCTAGTTAAATAATATTTCCTCCCTTTCTTCTTTTATAAAATTACGTTTTGTTTCATAAAAGAAATTCTATGCATTTTGATCCTATTTTTTTTACAAAGAAATATTTAGCATTCAGCTAAATATTTAGCTTGACGAAATTGAACGTAAATCGTAATTTATTAAAAGAAGAAAGGGAGGAAATATTTTTTAACTAGAGATTGCCTATTTTTTGTGGAACCGGGCATTTGAATTATCAAATTCCCGTTATGTCGAATGATTATTTTTTTTATTTGTGTGAGTAGGCTTTGACTTTCGAGTCAGACAGACGTAATTTTTATTTTTTAATTTTCTTTATTCAAAAATAATAAATGAATTTGTTTCTTTTATTAAATTTAATTTGTACTATTTGTCGGCAAACACCGGAAAATATATACTGGCATATATTGAAACACGTTGGCGGTTTGAAAGGGGTGGGAAAAATGCTTCTTGTATAAGACAAATGGAATGATCTGGTTTGCGCTTACATACAAGCTGTGACATTCAGTTGCCAGTTACATTTGCCAGTATTTACGAACGACATTAAATCGAAGAACACACAAAGAGGGCTACATAGATTTATTCGGAGGGCTCCGAAGCATCACAATCCAGAGTGTCACCACTGGCTGGAGTTTGAGTGGATGGGTACACGGTAAAGCTGCAGACTTATTTTTAATTTTTAACCTGTTAAACCACTTCATCTTACACAATCCATTATGAATGAGCTCCTGCTCAAAATGGATTGTGTAAGTATGGAGTGGTCTCTAAACAAAATTTATGTAGATAAACAAATAAATAAATAACTAAAATATTTCTCGACTCATATTATAATTGTCCGTTGTATATAGTAACTCAGTTGCATTAAAATTGCGGAGTTGGAATGACGTGTTGTGCAGTATTTTTTTGGTTAATATTTTGTCATTTTGATAAGGAGCATTGGTTTGGTAAGTGCCTCTTTTTATTTATATAATTAAGTGAAATATTTAGACCAGTGATTGTTTATAAGGCAAAGCATTATATTACAGTTTTAAGAATAAATATTTCGAATAAAATGTGTTAAAAGTTAAATAAAATGAGTGCCAATAGTTGATACCACATAATGTTAAATTCTAATTATTGGCACGGGGTGCCGATAAATGAATTTTATGTACTACAATAATTGGCACTGTCAATAATTGTACTTATTTGGGGTGCCAATAATGCAGTAAAATCGTTAATTTTGAGAAATTTTGCCGCGAAAGAAGAACTCTTATGACGAGTGCCAACTACAAAAGGTCCTCGGTGAGGTGAGGGCTGGTAAAATTTCAAAAAAATCAGCAGCCAAAATTTATAGTATTCCGAGGTCAACGATTCAATTTAGATTGGGCCCCAAATTCACGAAAATCCGGCCAGGCCCTTCAACAGTATTGACTGAAGCGGAGGAGCTAGCAATCGTAGACTGGGTTAAAGTATCCCAACGAAAAGGTTTCCCTAAACGGAAGGAAGATATTCTTCATGCCGTCAAGGATTTCCTAGAGGAAAATAATCGTGATCATCCTTTTGGTGAAGAAAACTTGCCGGGAAAAGGCTGGTTTTACTCGTTCTTAAAGCGACATCCCTCCATAACACTAAGAGTACCAGATCCTGTTTCATCTGCCAGTGCTAATGTCGCAGTTACCGACATATTCAAATGGTTCGACTCCATAGAAAATTATTTATTGGAGAATGATTATTTTTCAATTTTGAGCGATCCCAATGGAGATGAAACAAATTTCATGCTGTGCCCTAAAACAAAAAGTGTTTTAGCAGCGAAAGGGTTCAAAAATATCTACGAAGTTGATAGGGGTTTGGCAAAATCAAATCTAACCGTCATGTTTTCGTTCTCAGCATCAGGAATCATGACTCCACCAATGATTATTTACCCATACAAACGAGTGCGAGAGGAAATCAGAAGCACGGTGCCAGATACTTGGGGCTATGGGATTAGCGAAAACGGATGGATGACTAAACAAACATTTTACGAATATATTTCGCATCTTCGAGATAACAAAATAAAATTCCCAATTATTTATTTTGTAGATGGACACAGCACTCATCTTACTTTACAAGTTAGCCAGCTTTGCGTCCGATTGGGTATTATATTAATTGCTCTGTATGCAAACTCAACTAGAATTTTACAGCCAGCGGACGTAGCAGCTTTTAAACCGCTGAAAAGTGCATGGAATAGCTCAGTGCTAGAATGGAGGCGTAAGAACCCTAGCAAAAATCTCACTAGGGACCAGGGTTGGTAAGTTTTAAACACTTTGTTTTAAACACTGTTTTAAACATTGTTTAAAACACCTTGTTTTTTTATTTTAAACAGTTGTTTTAAACAAAAATTGAAATGTAGGAATTACAGAGGAATTGAAGCCAATTACAGTGGCACTTGACAAAATACAAAGTAATACCTGCAAATTAGCAGACGCTGTAGAGGTCTGGAAAGGCTTGGAGCCACATTTGACTGGAAATGGAACTGTTAAAATATTATATCAAAAAAGATGCAATAAAACACTAACAAATGCACATTTTGCGGCATATCTTTTAAGTCATAAGCCAAAAAATCAGTTATTACTACAGACGAAAGAGAAAAGGCAATGGATCTTATTGAATTAAATTTTTCAATAAATTTCATAAATACCACATTTATGAAATTTATCGCAAAATTAAACCCATTCAGGGACTTACATTTTAAAAATTGTGAGCAGCTCACAGATTTTGAATGGTGGATGTCGATGCAATCGCTTTATCCGAATATTATTTCGAGTAATAATTTGGATTTGATTGGTTAGCTGCATACTGCTACATCGGCCTCAGCTGGTATAGAAAGGATTTTTTCTAAATTTGGCTTAACGCAAACTGCTTTAAGAAGCAAACTCGGAACTATTAGGGTGGTTAAATTGGTTTTCGTTTCGCAGCAATTAATTAAAATAGGTGCATAGGTTCTTGCAGACTTTAAAATTTTTTGATTTTGTATAATCATAATGGAAATATTTTATTTATTTTTTATATATCATGAAGATATTTTTTATTTGTGTTTTTTATATGAAAAACATAAGTGTTAGTTTTTTGTTTGCTATAAGTTTGTAACTCATACAATCAATAAAAATAGTTAATACGAAACAGTTTTTCATTCATATGAATTAATATGTAGGTACTATACCGGTATTTCTTACTAACCAAAAAACTGTTTAAAACAAAAAAAACAGTTTAAAACAAAAAAAAACGTTTTTTTTGTTTTTTTTATTTAAAACATGTTTTTTACCAACCCTGCTAGGGACATATTTGGTCCATTATTAAAAGAAGTGGTGGAAAAATCGGTGTCTTCCGATACTTTGCGGAAGGGATTTAAGGCATGTGGCCTTTTTCCCTGGAATAAGTATGCCATAAATACGTCCATGTGCCTAGGTAGACCGTCAGTAGCGCATTTTCAAAATATTAAAAATTCAGATGACACAGATGCTTTTCATGAATGCTGTACTATTTTAGGAACCGAAAAAGTAGCAATGTTGGAAACATTTGATAACGCTGCAGATATTGAAGATAGGTCGGATGATTTTAAAACTTTACATAAGATTTATACCTATCTTAAGTTCTCTCTTCTATCTTAAGACTCTCATCAGAAGCCATTACTGGCATAGATATTGCCAATATTAATGAATTTGTTTACTGCGACCAAGTAATTGAAAATATAAATGATGTTGAAAACATAACAATACTCAATGGCCACGAATCCACAGGTATTCCTCAACTAGGTCAAATTTCCGTTACTCAAACGTACACCGTCATTAATGATAAAATTGACTGGCCTTCAGAAAATATTTTAACCGTTGATGGGAACATGGATATCCCAGAAAAGATTCAAAAAGACTTTGAATTTGTCACTCCTTCCTGCACTAAACTAAATCCAACAACACAAGCATATACAGCCATGGAAGACATATTAGACTGGCCGCAGACACCATTAAGAAAGGGTTCCAAAGTTCAAAAAAACAAAAAGAGTTTTGTCATTACCAACTCATTATGGATAGAAGATGAAGAAAGGCGAAAGGAAGAAAAAAGGAAAATCGAATATCTCAAAGAAGAAAGGAAAGCTGAAAGAATTAAGAAGAAAGCACTTAAAGAAAATGGCAAAATAACAAAAAAAAATCCGAAGGCGACATCAAGAACCAAACAAAAAACCCAAAACAATATTGTAAAACTTTTGCCAACAGCCAAAAAGACACACGAACCAACGCACACAGTAACATCCGGTGCTTTAGCGTCATTACAATATTGTTCACCAACAAAAAGTGTAGCGGAAATTCAAAAAGAATCCAGTCCACCACCACCTCATGTGCGAAAACTTTTTTCGCCCGAAAAAAATTTGGATGGACTCGGAACAAATTTCGTATGTCGTGGGAAAATGTGTTATGAATGCACAAAATTTATGTCGGGGGATATGAACTCCGAAGCCTGTGGCATCAGGGGGCCTATTCTCGAATTTCACATCCATTTTCCACATTTGGACATCTGTCCAAGTTGTCAAAAATTGGTTCGAAAATTGTAATTCGTATATAAAACACATGCGGCATTGATATTTTCCTATATGGGGAATTTTTTCACATGCTTATACCCATTCGGAAATATTCCCTTAGTACCGAAAAAATTCAATTTTTTTGAGTTTTGACAGTTGTCCACATGTGGAAAATGGATGTGGAATTCGAGAATAGGCCCCCAGTGGCCCTATTCTGGCTATTCCCTGGGAATTGCGAATTGAACTATTTTGACAGTATTCTAGCAGTTTGGAATTATTTTTTCCAAAAGTGTATTCTGGCGATTGGGAATTTTTATTGTAGGGAAAAAATAATTCCATTTTATGTAAGTTTTGACGTTTATTTTTCCGAAATTTTTTTTTTGGGAATTAGAAGAAACTGTTTGTTTTGTGTATTTTCAATATTTTATTTACAATGTAGTATCGGTAAAGTTTTTATTTTATATGTAGAAAATAAAATTTTTAAATAATGGCGGCTGCAAAATTTGAAATAGTGGTTTTTCCCATTGGATGATTCCCAATTACGCCAGAATACACTTTTGGGAATTGGGGAATAAAAAATTGGGAATTATTGAAGTTTGGAAATGTAGCAATATTTTTCCCAATTCCCAATTCCCAGGGAATAGCCAGAATAGGGCCACAGGTGTACAAATTGTACAAGGGATTATCACATTAAATGTTTAAAGGAATTAAAATGCTCATATCTTCCGAGCTTTACGTGCAACTCATGTTTAGCTATGGCAAATTCAGAAAGAGACTGAAGACAAGTAGCTAGCTAGCTATGTAGCTATAGCTATGATTTGAACTGAATGTTTTATTTTATTTTTATGATTAAATGAATTTTTATGTACCTGAGTAGAAACTACTTGTGATAACATTATATTTTTAAATGATTTTTTTATGTTTCTTATTATTTGTGATAAAAATAAATAAAAAAATAGTTTATTAACTAGCTAAATTCCTTATTTTTTTAAATTTTTTATCGTGTATTTAATTAAACTTGTATAGAGCCAATAATTATATTTTTCAGGTGCCAATGATTGTATCAATGTGCCAATTATTGTACTTTTTTAGGGTGCCAATTGTTATGTCATTGTGCCAATTACTATAGTTTTGGGAAGCTTTTTTTTATTTCGATAATTTAATAATCTTACCAATGAAATTTAATTAAATGTTGTTTTTAGTTCAGTAGAAGACTGTTTGAATATTATAATCAAACTTCAAATGAACAATTTTTTGAAAACCCCTAAATTTGGTAGCTTTGTTAAGTTAAAATTTTCTTATGGGTGCCAATAACTGTGTTCGTTACGCTATCTTCGCTAAATGCGTTTACTTCTCAGAAGGAGAAATAGAAAATGCTACGTAGTAAATGTTTTATTGTTGTAGAAATCGAAAAAACGTGTACTTACCTATTTAAAAGCAACATGGCCGCTTAAAGTCTACTTTTACCGTAGTAAATGATTTTAACGAGAACTGGTCGTCAGCCTAAGTTCTAGCTCCTGCTCCTCCGGATACGAGGCGAATTGTTTAGCTGCTTATCTCATTCACTTTTTACACTCCTTAAATCCTTATAATATTTTTATTACTTTCACTTAGGTCTTAGATATATTAAATTCACAACAAATTAATAATTTAGTTATGGTTGCTGATAAGTATTTTGCAAAATCCGGCTATTTGCCGTTGGATACTTCATTTTTACTATTACATATTATAAACTTATACATATTGTCGTTTATTTACTCACATCGCATTTACTTTATAGTTGAATACATATTTTATTAATTAAATTTTATTAATTTCCAACCCAATATGAATTCGAGCGGGAAATTTATACGATAAATGTTTTTGGCTTTTATTACAGCCTGTAGCGTTATTTTATATTAAAATTACAGTGTTGCCAGATTTAAAAACAATTCACGATACAAAAAATTACAAATTAATATTTTAATCAAGCGTAATTGATGAATGTTTTAACGATATAGATTTAGTTAGTTCTAGTATCTCTCTATAAGCTGGTGAAATTGGTTTTTGAACCACATCCTTAAATTCGTAAGAATCACTTAATGCATTCAAACTGTATGACATGTCCGAATCGAATCCTTGTAAATCACCGCATACCACAAACGGAACAATAATTTTATTGCTTTCAGAACACGTTTCGTCTAGAATTAATTTTATATCATCAATCATTGGATTTATCATTTGTGGTATATAATCTGGAGGTGGATTATAATTTTGGCATACGACAAACGCTTCAATACTTGAATTTCTCGAACTGATTGGTTTTGCGATTGAAATTTTATCAAAAAATATTTTTAATTGTGAATGTAGAATGCTTGTATCTTTACCACGGAAAATTTTCGCAACAAATGTTCCACCCGGCATTAGGACATGTGTTGTTATGCTTAGCGCTGCCAATAATAATTGAGATTGAATATACTCGTCGATATCGTGTAGACCGGTAACATCTGGTGCTCCATCGCATACCACAAGTTGTGCTTTTTTATCATCAAAATGTTCTATTATAGCGTTAGCAGTGCTCAATTTAGTTATATCACCCTGCAATTGAGTTACACCCTTCAAAGGTGCCATTGCTTGTAAGTCTACGGCAATAATTTTTATGTCACCATCCTGAGAATTTTCATTCAGCTTTTTCGATAATACCTGACTCCAACTACCTGGTGCTGCGCATAAATCAACAGCCCGCTGTACATCTGAGGAATAAAAATGTTCATCAAAACGTAAATACGCATTATTTTTTGTACTGTGTACTTACCTTTAAAAATGCCAAACTTTTGATCGATTTGCAGTAATTTAAATGCACTCCGCGCACGCCAACCTTCTTCTTTGGCCAATCTGTAATATATATCACGTTTATCTTTCGAAGTTTTACCCATGGTTTTAAATAAAAAATGCTACTCGAATCACTAAACTTTACTCTTCAAAAGTGTCAACTTGAATGAGTCGTGTGCCGATGTGCGTTACTGCGTTCGCCTAATAAGCTTTTATAAAGTTCTGCGTTTCTCTTAAAAAAAGGCTTTCCAAAATGAATTCAACATTTAATAATAGATGTCACTGTGGTCACAAAAATGACTCAATTCTGCATGTAATCGGAATAGTACTGAATTTCAATAACACTAATATTTTTTGTCTTTAAAAATAGATAACAATAAAAGATAAGTCACTGAGATTCTAAATTATATAATTGAATTAAACCGGTATAAAAAATTATAATAAATTGAACAGAAATGTTCTCCTTTTTGTGTTTAGGGTGGTATGTGGTCGTGTACTATGTGTCCTCGATAATTCTATGGTGCACGCTAGATTGCGATATCGAATGCTATTTGAAAAGCAAAATTGGCATGCCAATAGGTAAGAAATATCTTGTACATAATATCACAAGTATAGTAGTGAGCTTTTAAAAATATTTACTTTGGTTTCGCAGCAATTCTGGAATCAAAGGTTGTATGGATAACTGGGGCATCATCAGGTATTGGCCGTAGCTTAGCTGTTGAACTAGCCAAGAATGGAGTGAGACTGGTTCTGTCTTCAAGACGTCGCCAAACATTGAATGAAGTACGCGAGGAATGCCTTAAGGCCGCAAAAGGTGCTCTAAAAGAAGATGATATACTCGTATTGGAAATGGACATGCTTGACATTAATAAACATCAGGAATATTTCGACAAAGTTATCGACCATTTCGGGTATTTAGATATTTTGGTGAATAATGCGGGTCGTTCACAACGCGCTGCTTGGACTGAAATTAGTCTAGAAGTTGATCGGGATCTTTTCGAACTCGACGTTTTTGCCGTTGTAAATTTAACAAGGCTTGTGGTTAAATACTTTGATAAAAGCAAGCGACCTGGACACATAGCCGTTACATCAAGTGGTGCCGGATTAATCGGAGTACCACAATCGGCCAGCTATTGTGGTGGAAAATTTGCGCTACATGTAAGAAAACCGCTTAAAAATGTATTTATTATTTTTATTTGAAACATTCATTTTGTAGGGATATTTTGAAGCACTTCGAATCGAAAAGCCGAACCTTAGTGTTACCATGTTTTGCCCCGGACCAGTTGCAACCAACTTCCTGCAAGAAGCATTCACTGCAACGAAAGATGAAAAATACGGTCATCCCGTAAAACCGACTGATAAACGGATGACCAGTGAAAGATGTGGCCATTTATTTGCCGTAGCCTTGGCCAATAAGCTTCATTTGACTTGGGTCGGATTGTTTCCCATCTCACTCCTCTTGTACATTAGCATGTACTATCCAAACCTTAAAAAAGTGTAAGTTGAGAAAGTTCAAATCTATTTTACAAAATTGCTTTACACAGTTTCTTCCATTTATTTGTAGGATAGGATATTTTATGGCGCAAAAAACACTCACCAATATTCGAGAGGGCCGATAGTAAAAAGTCCCAAAGAATGCAATTGTTATTTCAAACACATTTTATTGCTATAATCTACTAAATAAGAATAAAACTTGCTTATACATTTTCTATAATCCTAAATCCTCCTTTCGTTTTTGCTTTGCCCTTAATATCACATCCTTAAATAATCGACAATAGAGTGCTATCGAATCGGGTGAATCATCGTTCCCCGGCACTGGATACGTTATTAAATTTGGATTACAATTCGAATCAACAATTCCAATCGTTGGTATGGCCATTTTCGCTGCATCCCTTACTGCTGTATGCTGACTCAATACATTATTTAGCGTATTCATGAATATACATAAATCCGGTAGCCGAGTAACCGCCCCAAATTGGACATTGGCATTTGTGAAAATTCCACCACGCCAAAATCGGGTATGCGAGAATTCGTTACATTCGATAGCCGTTTTTTCCACAACATGGGCATTGATTGCATTTCGATTGAAAAATATTACAATTCCACCATTATAAACAATATGCGCGGTCACATTAAGCGCCTGCCGCAAATGATATGCAGTTTGATCCAAATCAAAAATAATATGTCCCAAACGAGAACCGTACACAAATGGCTTCATTCGATCATCCAGTGATCCATCTTTATGGCCGTAATGAACACGGGCATTAAATAAATCTTTTACCGTAAATAAACTGTGAACTTTAAAATAATCGGGGTGCTCCAGAGGATTTATACCAGAAGCTGTGTTTGCATTTTCGTCATTGGCGGTGGATTTTTCTTCAGTAGCAGGCGATGCCAAAGTCGAACGGAATCTTGACAACAAAATAAAAGGATGTTGGCGTCCAACTGAAATAATAGGATGTATATTAGAATTCACTTATACACTAACCCAGTTTATATCATTTTTTTACCATTTAAATTGGTTTTATTATGCAAAATTAATGAAAAAAATTTCATCTTATTCTAGTTTTATTGAAAAATCACAAATTTTTTTTATACATAACCTATAAAATTGACAGTTGACAGAATAGAAAATTATTGGATTACAAGAGTAATACAAATATTGTAGGTTGCTCAATCGTTTTTGGATTTGTTCGCTAATTATGTTGCCCAAACCCACAGACGCCGTTAAAAGCGCCGCTAAAATTAAAACACATGTATGCCGTCATAAGCTGTATTTTGTTGAGAAATTTACAACAATTGCAAGTGACAAGAATTAAATAATTCGAATAAAAAATTTGAGTTATTTAATTCGTTATTTAATAAAATTTTGCCTTTTTTTATTTTTAAGTGAAAACTGTTTTTGTTTTGTAATTGTACAAAATAGTATTAATTGTAAAAAGATCACTTAAGTCACTCCGCTTCAAAAAAATTTTATTTTTAAAAATTTTTAATATTATTTAATTCGACCTCGAATAAATAAAATATGTAAATGCTTGAATGAGAAACAGAAAAAATACCAACAATAAGCGTATTTCCTTGACAAATTTACAACAACAATCGCAAAGGTAAAATCCCCGCAAGAATAACACTAACCCAAAAAAAAATTGGGTTTATTTAAACATAATTCTAATTCATGGTACATAATTCTAATTCTAATACGCTTTTTGTTGACCAAAATTTAGTTCGAATTATTTTGGATTTATTTTTTTCCAAGAAAATAGCCAATTTGATTTAATTGACAAAAGCCAACCTTTCGAAATAAAATATAAATTTAATATGTAATCTGACTCTGGTGGCAGGTATCATAACCAAGAATTAGAATTATGTTTAATTATGTTGAAAACAGATTTTTGGTAATTGGAAATAAAACACGTATCTTACAGAGCATTCACAATGAAAAAACTTTTTACTTTTGACTTACAGGTTTGTATGAATTTCCAACATAACGAGCAAAAATTTTTGTTCGTTAAGTTGGAAATTCATACAAACCTGTAAGTAAAAAGTCAAAAGTGTTTGCATTGTGAATGCTCTGTTACTAATTATGAGTAAAACGGAAGTAACATGTATATTTTATTTGACAGAATGTTGCCTACAAACTAGCTTATCAGCTGTCCCAATTAACAACATAAATTCATCCTATGTACCAACACTCTCACTTGAATTTATACTAATTCCCATTTCTTCTCGATGTTGTTGATGTTTCAATTTTGGAAGTCCTTTTGTTAACGCATCGGCAATCATCTGATCTGTTCCAATTTGATTTATTGTAATAACAGATGCTGCTACTTTCTCCTTTATAAAGTAGTGCCTGACATCTATGTGTTTTGTACGAGGATGGTAGGAATCTGTCTTCGAGAGATTTATCGCACTTTGACTGTCGCAGAAGATCGGAATCGCAGTCGGTCTGCTGAGTTCCACGTCTAAATTTCGAAGCCATAGTGCTTCTTGACAGGCTGCCGAGAGAGCCATATATTCGGCTTCAGTTGAGGAAAGAGCAACGGTTTGTTGCTTATGTGATGACCATGTTATTGCTCCACCGCCTTTGAGAAAAATATAACCAGTGGTGGAATTTCTTTCATCAAGATCACTCGCCCAATCGGCATCACTAAATCCCGTAGTGTTTTCCTGTTCTGATTTCCGATAATTTAGCTTCGCACCTTTTGTGCCCTTCAAATAACGGAAAATTCGTTTCACTGCAACCCAATGTTGTTTGCCGGGATTATTTGAAAAACGACTTACCAAATTCACTGCGTAAGCAATATCAGGTCGCGTACCCTGGGCTGCATACAAAAGGCTGCCTACCGCTTCTTGAAATGGAATTTTCTTCATGTCCTCAATTTCGGCTTTGCTGGTTGGTGACATATTTTTGTCTAACTTGACGTTTATGTCGATTGGTGTCGCAACAGGATTAGATTGCGACATGTTGAAATTTTCCAAAATCCTGGTAATGCATTCTTGTTGATCCAGCGATAAAATTCCCTTTTCTCGATCCCTTGTAATTCGGAATCCTAATATGCTTTGCACCTCTCCAATATCTTTTATTTGAAAACGTTTGGCTAGTTCGACTTTCAGACTGTTGCTTTGTGCTTTGTTGGTGGTGCTTAAAACCAAAAAATCTTCGACGTAGACCGCAACAAACAACTTATGATGTTCGTCGATTTTATGATACGAGTAGATTCAACTATCAGCTTTAGATCATGTCATGCCGATCTCTACCAACACCTTGTCCAACTTTTGGTTCCAGGCACGGCCGGCTTGTTTTAATCCATAAAGTGCCTTTTTCAATTTGCACGCTTTACCTGAACCATCCGCGAAGTTTTCTGGTTGTAACATATACACCGTTTCCCTCAATTCACCTTGAAGGAATGCAGACACAGCATCCATCTGCTCAACATACATATCGTATTGAACAGCCAATGCCAATAGATAGCGAATTGAGCTATACTTCACCACCGGTGCCATACGTCTCCTCATAATCCAAATCTTCACGTTGGGCACAACCCTTTACCACGAGCCGTGCTTTGTATTGAACTGAACCATCTATTTTTAATTTGGTTTTAAACACCCATTTTGAGTTGAGCGCTTTGCCTTTAGCCGGTAAATTGCATAGAGTCCATGTTTCGTTTGCCATAATTGCTTCATATTCATCTTTCATAGCTTGTCGCCACGAATTACTATCACTGCAACTCAATGCTTCTTCAACACTAAGCGGATCATTCGTCGATAACTCAATTGATGAATAAACAAAATCTTCTTTCCTGTTTGACTTTGGCGCCCTTTCTGAACGCCTACTTTCACAGATCTGAATTACTGCAATGTCTGGACAATAATCGCTATCAGAATCATTTACTTGTGCGTCAACAATCGTTTCATCAATAGAACATTCATCTTCATCGCTTGGGCTGTCATTATCTCCCACTTCATTCGGCAATGGTAAAGAAATACGTTCCGAATGAATTTCTGATGAATCAGATACGACCGGAGTGGTATCCCTAACCAACGGTTGTTCATTATTTAACATTTGGAAAAATTGGACGTCTCCATTGTTGTTTAAATATTTACATGACTCGTCAAAAATACAGTCACGGGCTGAGAAAACCTCATCATTCACTGGATTGTACACACAATAGCCAACCATCATGCATTGTTGTGCTGTTGGTTCTGCTGTAGATTATATGGAATTGTCGTCTGGTGTTGTATCCCTGAACTCTGACGAAAACTATGGAGTTCTTTGTTACAAAACTCTCCACCGTTGTCTGTCCGCAGAACCTTTAGTTTTTCTCCACATTGATTTTCGACAAATGCTTTAAACCTTTTGAAAACACACACTACTTCATCTTTGGATTTTAAGAAGTAAACGAACGTCTTGCGCGTGTAATCATCAACCAAGGAGAAAAAATAACGCGATCCACTAATTGATTTTTCTTCCATGGGTCCGCACAAATCTGCATGAACCAATTCCAATTTATGGCTCGATGATTTGCCGTACTGTGATTTTGACTGCTTTCTTTTACAACAAACAACACAAACGTCATTTTTGTCACTTGGTTCGACAAAGCCTATGCCCGCCGATTTTTGTAATTCTTTCATATATTGGACGTTCATATGTCCAAGACGACGATGCCACAATTCAAAATTGTCCTTGACCACTGATCCGAATGAACAACACACTCTTGTCCAAGTCCAGTTTGTACATATCCTTTTCAAGACTTGAAAAGGATATGTAGTTGCTGTTGCAATTAGCTGATTGCATTTGTCAAAAATTCTACACTGGCGGTCATCGAAAACTATCACTTTACCATTTTTTTCCATCTGACCAACAGAAAGTAAGTTTGTCGATAATTCGGGCACATACATTACGCCAGCTGTGACAGTTGCCTTTTTATTGTCAATTATAATGTCCAGATTACACGTTCCCTTACAGTTGACTGGCACCTTTTCATTGTTAGCCATGATAACTTCTTTAGGTGTCGACAATTTGGAACAATTTGTAATAATTTTCATAATCGATATTAATGCTTAATTTGTCTGTTTTAATATTTAATTTATTTATATTAATAAGCTTTTTATAGACAATTTACTTTATTAATTATATATTATTATTATTATTATTAATTTTAATTTTTGCCCAAATATTTCGACTTGTTAGTCATCTTCTGTGGACTTATTTTTAAACTAAAAATTACAAAAAACAATTTATCACTTAATACTAAAAGCTTAACTTTGGTTGTGGCATACCTTAATAAAAAAAAAAAATTTTTATATAAAAAAGCAATTAAATTAGGTATAGAATAAAAAATAGTACAGGAATGAAATTATTCGTACAATTACATAAAAACACTTTCACGAAAAAAACAATTATGTTTAAAAAGTAAAAACATATAAAAAATATTCAATCAAGTGATCATGTCTAATTTTTAAAAAATATTAAAAATATTTCTTTACAATTTTCATATTATTTGTCATATGCGATGATGCGCCAAAATCTAACAGTTTTAATTAAATTGAGGTTATGTTTACTATTGTCACGAAAATTCGCGTTCCATTGAACATCTACTCACAAGTAATTGGCAGTAGCAAATGTTTCCAATGGAACACAGTGATTAGTAAGCAGTTGCCATTCGTGTCATCTATTAAGATTTCAATGTAATTCTTCAGTACAGCAAATTTCTAGAGATGGCAGTACTTGACGTTTGTTTTTAAAAAATTTTGTATCGAAAGAAAAAAGTAAACAAAAGCAACTAACATGAATAAAACTGAGAACTAGACTTGAATTATAGAAAAAAATAAAATTAATTTTTTCAAATAAAACTGTATTATCGATAAAACTGCCTAAATCTTTACCCGCTTCCATAGTATTATGGAAAAGTATAACGGTGCCCTTATAGTACCTTATATAGTGAATGAAGTTAGTAGGGAAACGATTTTTCATTTGGCAGAAAATCGGCTAATTTTCTTTACAATAATGTTCAGCAATATTAGAAAAGTGTGATCGCAATTTATTCTGGTTGGAAAGAATAAAAATTATCTGCATAAAAATTCTTTTTACTTGCAATTAAAAAAGTGGCAAGCGAAATTTTTCCTTTTTGGCCAATATCGACTCCACCCCAAGTTGTAATTTGGTTGCATCCAAACCTTCCAACAAAAGTTGATTAAAGCCTACCGTGTTCTGTTGTGTTACTTTTCTATTAACTTTAAAAACTTTGTACCGAATTAAAATAATACTTTATTGTTGAATCGGTATTGTTTTATTAAAAGATTGAGAAACACTAATCTGATTACTATTTAAGTTTAATTGTGATAGTAAGTTGGCCATTTAATTTTATTGAAATGTTTCGCGGAAGACATTACTAACGACTTTATATGAGCATAATGCGTATATAAAATCGATTTTGTTATTGCTATATGAGAATCTAATATTAAATAATTGTTTATGCTTCACATCATATTCGTGTTTTCGTTTTAATTAAAATAAATCGTACTAATTATAAACATGATAAATTAATCACGTGTTTTATTCATTTAAATTATCTTTTAAGGCAATTTATTAATATTAAGATTATTTTTATGAATACTGTAATAGTTTGTATCTGATTAAAAAAGTGCGCGAACCACAAAGCATTATTAATCAGGATTTGGTACAGCTGTTTATTGCAATCACTTTTAATTCTCCAAAAAATTGAAGAAAACAAATCATTTTAGACGCAAATAGCCAAAAATACCATCAATTAACCACAAGCGTAAAAACCAATGTGATACTGTGATACTGTGTTGTTTATAACGATCATCATTGAAGAAATATTTTCAGAAAAGATCTACTATATACCAAATGATCTTTAACCCGCTATTAAAAGAGCTGTAAAACTATTAAGTTTAGTCACAGAATTATTAAAACTCCGTTGTGAACCATGATGAATTGCACAATTTTTTTAATTTATTTACAAAAAAAAAAAAACAAAAAAATTAAGACGCAACAGCCAAAATGTCGCCAAAATACTATGTATATCAAATTTATTTTTTGATACATGACATTGACTTTATCAACGAATGAATTTTTAATTTAACGATCGATCGCTAAACTTTATTTTTTGTTTGCTTGTTAATTAGATCGACGGCCCACATAAATTTGAAATTTCACCTTTATTTAAACGGAAATACTTATGCGCAGATTTCCGCACATCATTAATCATTATTGATTCGTTATTTATTAAAATTTTGATGAAATCAAATATTACCATATACTAAATAAGAATACACATTAAAATTTATGAAAAATGAATGATGTATGAATAATTCAAATTATGTTTGGCAAATTTATAGTGACGCTATATTTAACAAAAAGCTTTGAAATTATGCGGTATTTACACGGTTTAATCATATTTCATAGAAAAAGCTGCTGCTACATTAATTTATTCCGAGATTTTTTAGTGCGGCACAGAAAGATAAATTTGTTTGATGAGCTAATACTTATACTTGTATTATTGTATTTTCCAAAATTTAAGCCTGGAACGCGGCCGATAAACAATTTAACCTAAAGAAAGCAGAAGGATTAAAAAAACTACAAAGTAATATTGAAAGATGAACAACATGAAATCAAATCATCAACATGTATGCACGAAAACAGTTGCAGAAGCCGATGAGACTGTTCTAATCGGATTTTCTTTTCGTTTTCAGCTCCTAGGCTGTTTGGTGTTTCACATAAGCGGTAAAATTCATTTTAACATTTTTCCCATCTCCGCTATTAAAAATACAACAAACTGATGTAGTCAAATTTAGAATCCTGTAAAAAGTGGAAAGTCTTGTTCTACATGGGCATACATCGTCAAAATTGGTCTCTATGTGCTAGCTTTTAGTTATCAGAATACGATGACGATATTTACATTCTGGGTCGCAACATCATCGCCCTGAAAGAGGCCTCTTCCCATTGAAATGGATAGCCCAACAAATTGGTCTTCAGATCAACGAAAAAAAGACTAAACACAAGGTCACCGCGATAAGGCAGACTCGCGCAGACTTCATTTCAGGATATACGCAATATGAGAAGATGAATGATTTCAAATATCTAGGATCACTGATCACTAAACAAAACTCATTTCATCAAGAATTGCAGCAGGTTACCGAGCATTTTACGCCAACATTAAAGTTTTCAAGTCTCCTCACGTAAAAGTTTTCAAGTCTCCTCGCGCAAAGTAAAACTGGATATCTATCTACAAAGCGCTGAAAAGACCAGTTACCATCTTTAGTTGCGAGTCTTGGTACTGACAGCATAAAACATCCAGAAAATGTCTCTGAGCGTAAGATTATTCGATTAATTATCGGTACTACCAAAGAGGGAGCTACCAACAGAATGCGAATGAATCACAAGATCAAAAATGATCAATGGCATTGATAATAAAACATTCAACGGAGCCTGCGTATCATCTTGTTTCGTCTTTACATTAACAGTTACAGTCACTATTTATTGAGCGTGATTGTTTAGCAAGCAAGTAATTTTCATAAAGGGAAACTTTGTTATTTGCATACCAAGTGGCAGTAAAAATCTTTGCTTTTCAAGATGGAACTGTATAATCCGAGGCGAAGCCAAGGGCGACAATTCCACAGAGAAAAGCAAAACTTACCGGTACATTGCGCAAAATGTTTTTTTCACTACCAACAGAAACATTTTTGATGTGCACAAGTAAACAAAATTAAGAAATTGTGTTTCATTGTTGATCATTTTTTAAGACAAATGACATAAACAACATAAATCCGATAAAATAAATCACATTGGCATGCAGATAATTTAACAGTGTATCAAAGATCGAGCGCGGATAGGACTACCATATCTAGGTCGATCAAAAAGAGTGTTTTGCCAAAAACTACAGTTTAATCAGTTTAAATCGACCACGTTCGAATCGAATTCCCAAATAGCTCTGCAGTTCAGAAAATTCACACTATATAAATAATAAGTGATTTGAACACACATGATACTCACGCCTTACAGCAAAGCTTTCTAAAGTATAGAACCATAATCATCATGCCGTATTTTTTAGGAGCTTTTTTCGTGGTATAACTTTTCACTGATTTCCAAAGTAATCCATATTAAAAATGGTGTAAATAGTAAGTAAATATTAATTGCAGAAATATTAAAATTAAATTATTTTTAAAATATATTTTTCGAACTTTCATTTTGAAAAATACATCAAAGTTGGCTCTGACGAATTAAAATAATACTTGCTAAATTTATCTTTAGTTTTACTAGTTGTGTACGTCAGTTGTCTAAAATGTTTACAGAAAAATACGAAAAAAAAAATTATTTAATCACAAAATTGTCACACGTTCTTAATATTTTGTGAATTTGTTATGCTTTTCCTACAATTTTTGAACTTGAAATTTCACCAGGTGGTAATTTTTCGTATTGTTTTACCCAATTTTTACTGCCATCACTGCCATCTATGTAATGTATATTGACTTAATGACCACACGATTTGTAGAAAGCTTTTATTTCAATTTGACCAGAATGCTGTTGTTATGAATTTTTATTTAAATTTTGGTTTGGTTGGTAAATAAATTAATTATTACAAGAAAATGAAAATGAATTACTTAAACGAGATTCATCTATGTTGAAATTCAAACATTTATGAAAATATTTCAGAAATCATCAATTTGTAAAGTTTTCATTTAAACATTTGCCTTAGGAAAAAAGTGATTTCTCATATGTTTTATGTATTTTGTAGTGATTCACTCATGCAATTAATTATTCCAATTCGTTTATCCCTACAATTATTCGAAATGCAACTCATTTCGACTACAAAATATAATTGTATTTGAATAGCCTTTTTCAGCTTAGTAGTGACAATTATAGAGTGTATTTTGACTTACTCTAGGGTTCGAATCTGTACTTAAATATATCCCACATATATTTGTACCTAGAGTCAATGGCGTCTAGAATATACAAGCCATACTGCTGTCTACGTCACTCAATTTATGTCGACAGTTCCATTAATCTTCTGCAGATGGCATTAATGCTAGAAAAATGAAAGAGAACAAAACTTGAAAACGAAGAGATTAAAAGTTAAAACATGTGAAAATATAAAAAATAAATTAGTATTAATCCAAGCGCAGGAAAGGGAGGTTGTAC
Source organism: Tipula vernalis (assembly GCA_958295665.1). NCBI lineage: Eukaryota > Metazoa > Arthropoda > Insecta > Diptera > Tipulidae > Tipula > Tipula vernalis. The sequence continues at coordinate 320,045,398 of OY282559.1, forward strand.
GTCGTGTGTTTTTTTTTCAAAATTTAAAGTTATTAATAAAAAAAAGTTCATATAAATTTTTCCAACTCATATTACATTTTTAGTTAATATTTATTTATATTTATATCATTATTTCATTAATAGTTTTATTAGTTCTAAATTATGCAGACAATTAGCAGAGATAAAAATATGTACAACCTTCCTTTCGTACGCATGAGATAATACTAAATAATTTTTTTATTTTTGAAATGTTTTATTCTCTGTTTCTCTCAACTCTTTCATTTTTCGAATGTTAATTGCCATCTAGGTTATGTCGATGAAATAAAAAAATAAAATTTTTGCTTTTAGCAGTATGGCTTGTATATTCTAGACGGCATTGCTAGAGTTCACTACTTTGTACTAAGCAAATATCTTGGACACCTTAGTACAACACTCAAAACAATTTCACCACCATCTTTTGTAGTTATTCATAACTAACCATCAAATAGTGGAACTATACAAGACCGCTTAGCTCGCATTGAGGCGCGATTAGACGGCTTGTTCCGGGACGGTCGTAGCCGATCAAAAAACCGACGATCACCATCTCGCCCACGATTCAGCGGAAATTCAAACAACTACCACCCGGGTATCTGTTGGTATCACGCCAAGTTTGGAAAAGCCGCCAAAAAGTGCCTTAACCCATGCAACTGGCGTAAACCGAGTACAACGGCCAGCATGGAAGTAGATAAAAACCAAAAAAACCTGTAAACCAACGGGTCACGACTACCACGTCCCACACCCTCAATTCGACTGCCACGACGAGTTCATTATCAACTCGTCTCCATCTACACGACAAAATAACAAAATTAACCTACCTTATCGATACTGGCGCTGACCTTTCGGTTATTCCAGTCACGCATTTCAAACATTTATATTCTATTCATAAACGAAACCCCGATCTAGTCTTATCGGCTGCCAATGGAACACCAATCCACACTTACGGCACAAAGTTGCTACAGGTGGATCTCGGACTAAAACGAACCTCCACGCACGCTTTTATCATAGCTGCTGTGAATCGTCCGATCATTGGCGCCGATTTTCTATGCAAATTCGGACTTCTTGTTGACCTAAAAAACAAACGGCTGGTTGATTCAGCGACTAAGCTGTCAATCAATGCCACCATGGTTCGCGTCGACACACCGACACCGATCCATTTCACGGTCAACAATGATTACGGCACTCTGCTTAAACAATTTCCGTCTTTAACAGCAGAGCCGAACTATAACTTACCAGTCCGACATAAAGTGGTCCACCATATTGTCACCGCAGGCCATCTGCCCGTGTGAAGACCACGGAGGCTAGATCCAATCCGTCACAAAGCTGCATTCACTGAATTTCAGCACATGGTGGAATTAGGGATTTGTCGGCCATCGGCATCTCCCGTCTCGTGCCCTTTGCACATGGTCAAGAAAAAAGATCAAGATTGGAGACCATGTGGGGATTATCGGCGATTAAACTCGGTCACAACACCGGATCGCTACCCGATACCCCACATCCAAAATTTCTCCATGCATTTACATGGTTGCAAAATTTTCTCCAAAATTGATCTCGTCAGAGCGTACCATTTAATTCCCGTAGCGCCTGAATATGTTCACAAAACGGCAATAACGACCCCATTTGGCCTCTTCGAGTTCACTCGAATGCCATTCGGTCTACGAAACGCCGCACAAACATTTCAGCGCTTCATGAACGAAGTTGTTCGTGAACTAGAATTCGTTTTCGTCTACATTGACGATATCCTTGTTGCTTCGCACACTGAGGAACAGCATAAACTACACTTAGAACAATTGTTCAATAAGTTAGTACAGTTTGACGTGCATATCAAGAGCGCAAAATGTGTCTTTGGCGCAACCACTCTTGATTTCCTCAGCCACAAGATTACACCTGATGGTATTCTGCCATCAGACGAACGAATTAACGCTATCAGAGAATTCCCAGCTCCAACATCAATTAAAACAATTCAACGATTTGTCGGTATGGTAAATTACTACCACCGTTTTATACCGAAACTCGCACAAACACTCGCACCAATTCACGGTCACTTGGCAGCTTTACTCAAAAAGCCCAAGACTGCCAAGAATTTCTCTTGGCCCGACGAATGCCAACACGCATTCACGTCGTTGAAGACTGAATTGGAACAGATAACACTTCTGGCACATCCCCTGAGCGACTCAAAGCTTAGTTTGACTACTGATGCATCAAACACTGCCGTCGGTGCAGTACTGCAACAGTACCACAACGAATGTTGGGAGCCCCTGGGATTCTTTTCGAAAAAACTCTCGGATGCCGAAAAGAAATATTCAGCATTCGACAGGGAATTACTAGCAATTTATCTGGCAGTCAAACACTTCAGATACTTTGTTGAAGGTCGAGATTTTACAATCTACACTGACCACAAACCTCTGACAAGAGCGATTCAGTCAAAAACTGAACGTAATCCAAGGCAATCACGCCACTTGGATTATATTACTCAATTTACTTCGGACATACAACATGTTTCCGGACATGACAACGTTGTCGCGGACACATTATCCCGCACTATCGACAACGAAACGGCCGCGGTCGAAACAAAATTTGACTTAATCAAAATTGCAAATACTCAAAAAGTTGACCTAGAACTTCAGAATTTACTTTCTGGTTCCGAATGTCACAATAGTTCATCACTGAAACTAGAACTTTTTAAACTTGCTGGCCTTGAAATCGTATGCGAAACTTCTACGGGTAACAATCGCCCATACATTGCAGAATCATTACGTCGAACCATCTTCGACACACTGCACAACATTTCGCATCCTGGTGTCCGTGCAACTCGTAAGTTGATCTCTGCTCGTTACTTTTGGCCCAGCATAAACAAAGACGTGGGCAATTGGGCTCAGTCTTGTTTATCTTGTCAACGTTCTAAAGTACAACGTCACACAAAATCACCCCATGGCAAATTCGAAATTCCACATAGTTGATTTAAACATATCCATTTAGATATAGTAGGTACACTGCCTCCATCTAATGGATACACATATTTACTTACCTGTGTCGATCGATTCACTCGTTGGCCCGAAGCGTATTGCATGACCAACATGTCTGCAGCAACCATTGCCATTACATTCGTAAACAACTACGTATCTCGTTTCGGCGTACCCCTTACGATCACAACTGATCAAGGAACGCAATTTGAGTCCAAGCTTTTTACAGAGTTAACAAAACTCCTTGGCTCAAACCGAATACGTACAACGGCTTATCACCCGCAAGCCAATGGCATGGTCGAACGTTTTCACCGGCAACTCAAAGCCGCACTTAGGGCCAGAAGCAATACAACTCATTGGAGCTCGGAAATCCCAATCATTTTACTTGGCATCCGAGCAACAGTGAAAGAAGATCTAAAGTGTTCACCGGCAGAATTAGTTTATGGTCAAACCATTAAACTACCTGGTGAGTTCTTTATCGAAAATCCTCTTTCACCAATTCCAACTACCGATACAGTCATCGACCAATTACGGCATACAATGCAAAACCTTGTACCAAAATCTACTCGTCAGTCCAAACAAGACGACGTTTTTATTCCAAAATCGCTCAATAATTGCGATTTTGTGTTCGTAAGAACAGACAAGGTTCGCACCGGATTATCACCTCCATACGAAGGTCCATTTAAAGTCATTCGACGCCTTCGCAAACAATTCACCGTGTTGATTAATGGTAAAAATCAAACCATTTTAATCGACCGGCTCAAACCGGCTTACGGCATACTGTGTTTCACTGATCAAAAATCAGTTGGTAAAACACCTAAAACTGTCCGTATTTCAGCCGAATAAACATTGTTTTTTTGGAGGGATTTAACTTGCAGGGGAGTCATGTAGTGATTCACTCATGCAATTAATTATTCCAATTCGTTTATCCCTACAATTATTCGAAATGCAACTCAGTTCGACTACAAAATATAATTGTATTTGAATAGCCTTTTTCAGCTTAGTAGTGACAATTATAGAGTGTATTTTGACTTACTCTAGGGTTCGAATCTGTACTTAAATATATCCCACATATATTTGTACCTAGAGTTCACTACTTTGTACCATAAATAAAAGGAATATAGCAAGATACATTAAGAATATAACTGGCGCTTAAAATAATCAGCGGTAAAAAATGTAAAATCGTTGATCGTCGCATGACTTATACTACCATACATTTAAATTGTACAATATACCTAAATTTGAATTTGTGTGTATGTAGGTTTATGCATATAGAAACTAGAATGAAGAACATAGCCAGTAAATGGATAAAGAAAAATGAAAAAAAAAATACTTTATTGAAATGCCTTAGAAAAGAATAGAATCAAAACCAACAATCCATCCAAATTCCTTTTATTTATGTTTGTACTAAGCAAATATCTTGGACACCTTAGTACAACACTCAAAACAATTTCACCACCATCTTTTGTAGTTATTCATAACTAATCATCAAATAATGTTTTAGCTGAATTTTACTTTTATTTCAGTGCGCTGTTTACGTACTTAAAATTCATCTCAAATCTTTTGGTTCATCGTCTCAAACGATACAAAAATACTTTTTCCTCAAAATCCGACTGACACACAAATCAGATAAATATAACAAGAAAAGCTAAATAAAATATCGGGTTCTATAAAATCAAATTAATTAATTAATTTTCTCCAAATTATAATAAAAGTGGTGGTGGATTTTATTTATTAAATATTGTAGTGCTAATTAAAATTATAAATATAAAACCGGCGCATACATTAGAATTGTGCAGCCGTCAGTGTAACTTGTGAATTTTCATTACCATTGTGCCCCCATCCAACAATTTTACTGTGGAAAGTTTGGTTTTTCCTCGTTTCTAATTCCCTTATAAAAGCTTCGTTTTTTAGACTATGGCTTTGTATAATCTAGGTTGCTTTGCTTACAGTCGTTTTTTGCAATATAAAATAGTTTTTACAAAATAGTACAATTACAGCTCTGTATAGTAGCATAGCACCCTGTATTATATAGAGCCATAATCAAAAAATCTGAGCTTTTATAAGGGAATTAGAAACGAGGAAAAAACGAAACTTTTCATAGTAAAATACACAAAACATATAGGAAATCACTTTTTTTCCTAAGACAAATTTTTAAATGAAAACGTTACAAATTCTTAATTATGATTTCTGAAATACTTTCATAAATGTTTGAATTTCAACATATATGAATGTCGTTTAAGTAAATCGTTTTCATTTTCTTGTAATAATTGAATTATTTAAACCAAAATATAAAAAAAAATTCATAACAACAGCATTCTGGTCAAATTAAAATAAAAGCTTACTACGATTCGTTTGGTCATTAAGTCAATATACATTACATACGTAGATGGCAGTGAATGTGTGATAATTTTGCGATTAAATAATTTTTTTTTGTATTTTTCTGTAACCATTTTAGACATCTTACGTACACTAGTAAAACTAAAGATAAATTTAGCAAGTATTATTTTAATTTGTCAGAGCCAACTTTGATGTATTTTTCAAAATGAAAGTTCGAAAAATATATTTTAGAAATAATTTAATTTTAATATTTCTGCAATTAATATTTACTTAATATCAATAAAGCCTTCTTGTATATTGTTGTTAAAGGTATGTAGAAAACTTTTATATAAACTTTTTATAATATTTTTGCATTTTTCATTGAAAAATTAGAAGCTAAAAAACACCATTTTTACTATGGATTCCTATGGAAATCAGTGAAAAGTTATACCACTAAAAAAGCTTCTAAAAAATACGTCATTAAGATTATGGCTCTATACTCTAGAAGGCTCTGATAGTAGACGTCGGTTTCAGGAAGAGCGGTATAATTTTTATTCTTTTAAAAACGCGTATCCAGTGACGGAACACTTAAAAAATTGATAAACTGGAACTCTTCAAATAAAGTCGTAAAACACTTAGTTTTTTGGTTATAGTAGAATTAATATTAATTTGAATACAAAAATTTGATTTTAAACGATCATTATTTCAATTTGCAATACACCTGTGCACACAAGACCACTCAATCACAAGCCACAACAAATCACGAAATGCGAAAGACTTTTACGTTCTACTTTCTATAACTGCAAGAAAAAGACATGGGGGGAAAAAATGAAAAAGAACGCGAAAAGAAAAAATGATGTGATTTTAGATAGAATTAATCGCCCGTCCAGTAATTGTTAGGGAGACCAAAATCCCAAAACAAATAGTGGAGATTTAAGAAAAAAAAAAATGGTATCAACCCTCTTGATAAACTGTTAGAATCTGACTTAAAATTTTATCTTTTGAGGTTTCCAAAATAAACTTTTGTTTATTGGAATCAGTCAAGTTTATAGTATGAACAACATCTTCATACTTTTGAAATTATTTCGATGGTTCATTGGACAAATAAGATTAGATAAGTGGTCAGCTATATGCATTTCCTTACCAGAAACATATTTTAGGTCCATTTCATATATTAAAAGTTTCATCTTCATCCTCTGAAGACTTGACGAATTGATTTTTCCAATTTCTGTTTTCATTGTGCTCAGCGTAATGGTTTATAATCAGAATGAACTTCGACTTTTCTTCCATAAATGTAATAATACAATTTAGTGCATGAAAAAATTATTATTTCTTTTCTAATTGGGCATATTGCTGTTCAGTGTCGGTCAAGCTTCTGGACGCGTAAGTAAGCTACTGCTTTTCTGTTTTATAGCAATACACAACCTAATCCTTGTTGATTTGCATCTGTCTGTTTTATATTTACAAATATTTAATTTATTATTTAGGAATTATACAACTTTATTTGAGAACACAACTTTATGGAATGGCGTTTATAATGGAATGAATGGGGACTTTTATGTTTTTATTATACAAGCAATATAGAAATTTTGACAGTATAAAAATTAGTGTGTTTTACGTTAAATATGAAAATGAGATTTAACAGTTCCTCCTTCTCAAATTAGGACATTATAAATCCAAGCGTACAGTTTTGTTTTTTGGTCGCGTTGATCTTCTCAGGATTGAAACTGGCGTATCGGTCTCAGTGGATGGAACTGCAATGGACGTCGATGGTTCTTCGATCTCCATGGTACTCGGAGATGGATTTGTTTCGTTTGTTTCCAATCTAGCCATAGTTGGATCCTCCATGGGTAACGTCCCAGTCTCCTTTTGCGGTGTAGTTACCGCAAAGTTATTGAAATGTATGGTTTTGTTACTATCCGAAGTTTGGGTGTTATCAGTGCTTGACTCGTCGGATATTGATCTCGAAACTGAACTTCTTGGGCGAAGCTGGTTTTGGTGTCTTCTCCATAAACCAAGATTTGTTTCTACCAAATACAACTTGGTTCCTAGACATGCCTTTATGAACGCCTTTCGCCACATCTGCCTTTTTGATGAGTAGTCTCTTGCGTAAACTGGATCATTTGTTTTGAATTTAGTTGACCCTTCGAAATTCCCCCGCTCTATCCTAGGTAAAATGGTAGTTAACAATGTCCTCGTTTGGCGTCCATGGAGTAACTCAGTTGGCGATTGATCCATACCTGGTATAGGGGTTGCTCTGTAAGTTGACAAACATTTTACTAAGGCAGTGTCACAGTCAGTGTTGTCAAAGCAATTTTTTTATTGCTGTTTTGAAGGTGCGAACGAATCGTTCGGCTTCCCCATTTGATTCCGGGTGGAACGGAGCGGACGTAACATGTTCGATTGAATTTTGTTTACAGAAATTCACTTGAAATGAATTGCGGTCCGTTGTCACTAACAATGGTGATCGGCAATTCCTCAATTGCAAATATTTGTTTTAGAGCGCGAACAGTGCTATTTGATGATTATCATAGGGCTGATGAATGGGTATTTTTCATAGGCATCAATACAGATTAACCACATTTTTCCCATGAACGGCCCTGCGTAATCAATGTGTAATCGTTGCCAAGGGCAACTCGGAGTTGGCCAACTGGTATACTCTTTCTTCGGTGCGCAGGCGTTGAATTGGCAACTTTCGCAATTTTTTACGAGTTTCTCAATATCACGATCGAGCGATGGCCACCAGCAGTAGCGACGTGCTAACTGCTTCATTCTGGTTGTGCCCCAATATCCTTCGTGGAGTAATGCTAGAACCTTATTGTACATGGTATCTGGAATGACAACATGAGTATGATGCCCTGTCTGTAATAAGATAATATTGTTACAATAAAACAGCTTAAATTACATCTGCGTCCAAAATACGCTGAGTAGGACGTTTCGTCGCATAAAGATAACCTATTTGGCCAACCATTTTGTAAAAACTCATTAATTTTAGAGAGGATTCGATTAGATTTAGTTTGTTTTCCGACAATCTCGGAATTTATTGGATAATCATCAAGTAATGATTGATACTCATCGTCCACACTATAACAAGCCTGTTCGCTAGCATCGAATCAGGTGTCTGGACCATAAGGCATCCATGAGAGGGCGTCTGCATTTCCGTTGTGATGTGTTGGTAATAATTTTGTACTCATATCCTATCAAAATAATAGCCCATCGTTGTAATCTATTAATAGAGTGTACCGGGAGTTTTTTGTTTGGGTGGAATAAGGAGATAAGTGGTTTGTGATCCGTCATCAATTCAAATTTGCGTCCTTACAAGTATTGGTTAAATTTGGTCACTCCATAAATAATTGAGAGGGCCTCCTTCTCAATTTATGAATATCGCTGTTGTGTTTTGTTTAGGATTTTCGAAGCGAAAGCGATCGGGTGCTCTGAACCGTCTGGATATCGATGGGAAATAACAGATTCAATACCTTAATCTTGCCGGAAATGTGCCAGTAGATTCGCATTCATTATTGCAACTTTTAATTTTTTAAATGATTCCTCTTGTAGTTCTGTCCACTGAAAATTGACATTCTTGCCTCTGAGATGGTTAGAGGGGCGGCTATGAAAAATTAGGGATGAATTTATTATAATAATTAATTTTTCCTATAAGTGATTCCACTTCTTTTACATTTTGAGGGCGCGGTAAATTTTTTATAGCCTATAACCCACGCGAAAATAATCGAATGCCGTCTTTACTGATGATGTCTAGGCATTATATATCAGATTTGGCGAACTCACATTTATTTAATCGGCATCGAAATCCATTTTCTTCCAAACAGCTCATTAATAATTTCAGGTTGTTTATGTGTTCAGCGTTTGTTCTGCCAGATATTATGACATCGTCAAGATAAACTGCACAAAACTCGATGTCGACAGTTAGTTGTTCCATTAATCTTTGAAAAATACCTGGTGCACTTGAAATACGAAATCCGCACATATGCGAATATCATCATTTGGTTTTGGTACCGGGACAATAGGTGTTGCCCATTGTGTGGTCTTGACCGGTTTTAAAATAGTTTGTTTTACTAGTCTTGATAACTCATCTTTTATTTTGTTTTGAATAGCAAATGGTAGAACTCGAGCTTTGAAATACTTTGGTATTGCGTCCGGTTTAAGATTTATATCCACTTGAAATGACGTACAGTGTCCAATATTTTCAGGATTAAATAACTCGTGGTGACTTTTGCAAATGTCCATAAGCTGGGCCTTTAAATTATTATTAGGTTGTACATCAATTGTGAATATATTAGTTTGGTTGTGGTTGATACTAAAATTTAATTCTTTGAACCAATCTAGTTCCATAAGGTTAACACAATCATTGGAATCGACGACAAATAAAGCTAATTGTTTTTCCAACTTATTATACAACACTGTGACATTCAAAGAACCCTTAATTGGAATGACGTTTCCTCCGTACGTTCTTACTATTTTTGAAGATGGATTACATTTTGGAAATCCCATCTATGCATAAGTTGCAAGTCCAATAATTGAACAAGTAGCCCCCGTGTCCACTTCAAACGAAATTGGATGTCCATTTATTTTCAATCCAATCCAAATTTTATTAAAAGGGCAATAACCGGCGAGTGCGCCATCACTATTTGATAAAACGTTTATTGAATCAGCGGATCCTCATCTACGTGGTGATAATGAACTGTCTCGAGGGCTTGAACTTCTGCGGCGCTGTGAGTTAGAAAGCAAACCTTGGGGTGATTGCCTACGTTGTCGATTCTGACTGTAATTTCGATATGGTTCACGATACCTGAATGACCTTAGACCACGCCCGCTAGACATGCAAACGGTGGAAATGTGTCCTTTTTTATTATAGCTATTGCAGGTGGCATCAAAATATTTGCATTTTCATCTTTCATGTTCGTCTATGCACTGGGGACAGGATTTAAAAAAATATTTCACATCACTATTTCGATTATCAGCACGAGGTAAATCAATTTTATTTATATCCATTTACGTTTCACCTTTTATGATTTTACATGTTTTAACGGTAGTTTCATACGCGACAGCGATTCCCAACACTTCATCTAAAGTAGGATTATTTTTTTGTAAAGACGTGGTTCTCACTGTATCGTGTGGTGTATTTATTACAATTATATCGCGAATTAATTCGTCAACGAACGATGTGCAATAATTTACTTTTTTACACGTAAAAATGCAATTGCGTGCGATACCACGTAAATCCGCTACCCAGTCTGAGTAGGATTGGTTTGGTTTCATTTTCGTTTTGTGAAATTCATAACGCGCAGCCAAAATAGCCAAAATATGTATTTTTGACGTAAAATGATCTGATAATTTAGAGGTTAGATCTTTATATGTCCTACTCACCGAATCGCCATCGAATAATTTTTGAAGGAGTTCAAAAATATATTCTCCCACGTTGGACAGGAAAAATGCTCGTTTCCTGTTATCATCCGATACCCCGCATGCCTCGAAATGCTGATTCATTTGTAGTAAATATGATGACCAATGATGTTTCTGCACATTAAACGGGAAAAACGGTGAAATTGTTGTAACCACTTGTTTTGTTTGAGCCGCCAAAAACGATTGTATGAATTCTTGTTGGCTTTTAAGAATTTGTAAAATTTCTTGATCCGTAGGCATTTTGTTTAATCCTCGTCGCCACTTTTATATTTACAAATGTTTAATTTATTATTTAGGAATCATACAACTTTATTTGAGAACACAACTTTATGGAATGGCGTTTATAATGGAATGAATGGGGACTTTTGTGTTTTTATTATACAAGCAATATAGAAATATTGACTGTATAAAAATTAGTATGTTTTACGTTAAATATGAAAATGAGATATAACAGTCTGAATCACTATTTTTTCGTTTTTATCAAATGGTTGTAAAATAGATGAATGCGATATCACTTGCTTTTATTTGGATCAGTACTTATTATTAAATAACTTACTTTATCGACTTTATATTGAACTTTCGCTTATCATCAATATATATTAAAGGCCCTTGCCGAATTTTCGTTTAGTTTTTGAAATGGTTCCCGTGCTATATTAATTCCAAAAGTCGAACTGAAAGAACAAAGTGTTTTGGAATCCTCGTCTAGTTAAATCTGATAAAACCCATCTTTAAGATCTAGTGCGGAAAACAATTTTGACGTAATATTTAACCTTTTAATACTGTGGACACAAAAATAGTACCTCGTCTATTCTTTTTGACTTGCAATATTTTGTGAAGTGTTGCAGCGATTTACATTTACCACACCTAAATCGATACGCTGGGCATTTCCTTCATGCATGTTGCTCGCCATATTTTGTGCAACTAATTAATTCAGGGCCGTCTGAGCCTGAGCTTTGTGCTGATGATGATTTGCGCTTAAAATTGTTTTATTAAACTACAATGTGATCATCTAAAACTTCCACCTACATTTTTTTGCTTGATGCAGAACAGTTTTGTATAACCGAGGCATTATTGACGATCTAGAGATCATAACCGCATTTAAACCGAGAATTAATTCTTCTCTAGTTATCGAAAGCAGGACATTCCATGGTTATTTGTAATTGCGATCCGGTCTTGAATTAGTTTAAATGTTGGCTCTATCTTTATCAATTATCTCTTTTGCGACAATTTAACGGTGAAAAAAATATGTTATTAAAATTAGTACGCCTGCGCAGTTCTTTTAAAAACTAACAAAAGCTTTTAACAACAATAATAAATTTTAAAACCCAACTCGAAACAATATTTTACGAATCATTTATCGCTTAAAGTCCTACGAAAAGCTTATAAGAAACTATAAACAATAAGATTCCATAAATCTATGACGCGCCTGTACATGTCAAAACAACAAATCGAGAGGAGAAGAAAGGTAACAACTTTATAAAAGACGAGTCTAACTTGTCTTATGTTGTCTTTATAATAATATTAAAAAAAAAAAACTTAAGTGGGGGATAAAGACTTAAAGAAAATGAAAACTAAAAATAAATTCGCGATTTAATTTACTAAACTAAGTAGTACGCGTAACAAATTCTATATAAATGCTAACAAAAATTTTAAACTTTTATTAATACATTAAAGTTTGGTGGGTATAGAGCCACTTCTTAGTACAAGTATACATACATTACTTTATATACAACAGAAACGGTTACCTATAAAAAGTGTGTTGTGCGAATTTTGTTATTTTTTATTATATAAAAGTGTTACAAATTAAATGTGGTGTTAATTATTGTTTATATAATATACAATATATAAATATAAATATGAGTTCAATTAGAAATTTGAATCTTTTGATTTTAACAATCGTTTTATGCGGTTATGGATACGCATTACCGTACAGTAATGGCAATAGTGGAAGTGATCAATCATCCAGTGCAAAAGGTTTCTTTTATTTGTTTATTTGTTATTAAAAAAAAAAATATATTTTGAAACGTTTTATTTTAGTTGTTAAGGTTCTAATGTAAAAAATATTTTTTTGCAAAAATTTAGTCTAAGAAAGATAAGATTAGTTTTATAGTTTTGTGGTAATTATAATATTGTGTGAAGCATATTCATAAACTATCTTCTTTTAATGTGGTATAGTAAGATTAAGTGTTTGTGAAGATTCCTTTAAAGCAACATTAAAATTTATAGCAACGACATTGGAATCGTACTTTAATCGTGCACAACACAAAATTCAATAATTTTGCTTCTTCAACTTCTTCTTGCTGTCATACCTAATTAATACTTATTAAAAATAAATTATTCACTGCTATTTCAGAATACGGAAATAACGAGTATTCGTGAAAGATTATAAATGCGCCTTTTTGTAAAATTTATCATTTAATGTTAAAGCAAGAAACCTTCTGAAACAATCATAATGCTGTAATAAACAATTACCTTTTGTTCCACCGGACCCGTCTGCATTAGTTTAAGCCCGTTTAATCTAAAAACACATCCAAGTCAAAAGTCAAACAATTTGTTTGTGTAATAAAATTTTTGAAAAATATGCGAAATGCGACTTTAAATTTTAGTATGGTATGTACGTACATAAATGAAATCACCTTTGCTCTATCTTCCATCCCCATACTCTTTTCCTTTCATCCTCTCAAGCCGCAAATCTCGCGCATGCAATCTAAAATAAATAATAAATTGATTATTCAATCAGACAAACTTATTATTTCATTCATTCATGACAATACATGATCAGAAGAAAGAAAAAAAAGTAAAAGAATAAAAAATAAATTATATAAATTACATAAAAAAAAAATAAAAAAAATATTTAACCTTTTCACGTTTTGTCTTGTTCGTTCATGGCGAAATTTTTCTCCTCGCCTAAATCTAGACGTATTATAAAGTTAAAAAAAGAAATAGTACCAAAAGAGGTTATGAATAAAATAACTGTACATCATAAATTACCACCCACAATTTAAGTCAGAAAGATTTTTTTTGTTTTTTTTTTAATTAATTGCGCGAATCAATGATCATTTTGAATATTGCGTAATTAATACATATGGGCAAAAAAGTTTGGTTTTCAATTTCAAACTGATTACTAGATTAGATACAGCTATTTATTGCATTTGTTTTAATTTTGCATTTTTAAATCAACATACACCAACAATAAAAAATAAATTTCTGTTGTTTCCATAGTAACGAGGCAACGTCTTTACATACTTGAAGGTGGAAAATGAATTTTAATGTATTTCATCGAATTATTAGAATTCTTCCGAAAATCCTTCGGCTTAAACAATGTAATTAAAATGTTGTACAATAAATTATGCACGCAATTTCCATGACATTTCGGTTATGTGTATTTAACTCGCACATGTAATACAAGAGAGGCGAGAAAAAAAAATGGAACACTTCAAGAATATTTATCTTTGGTTTTGTATCGATAAAAAGAATACAACAAAAAATCATTAAACAATAAATTTACTATATTTTATGTAGTATATATCAGTTATTTGATCGCAACTTTCATTAAAAAAAACAATATTCAGTAAAATAAAAATCATGGTCGACATTGTAATAATTTAATGCGGAGATTTGTAATATATGTAAATTGTTTACAAGTTTTAGTAGGAAAATGATGATTTGACACGATCTAATATAAAGCGTTCAAGGTAAAGATAGGGATTAATTATTGTCACCATGGTTTCTATTTTAAGCCTATAAAAGCATTCGTTACCGGATTTTTTTAATGGTTTCACGGGTTTTTCCCAAATATAAGTATGTAAGTAAGGGATATTGTTTGCGGTGAAAAATGAAATGAATCAACATATAAAAACATGTTTTTCATTTCGGACTAACAAAAAACCGTCATTGATCATAGTTTTTTTGTTATTATTATATTGGGATTGTTAAGATCAGTTATTTGATCACGTCATATTTAAGTGGTGGGCAATTTTGGTTTGCTGCGGCACTTTCTTTAAATTAGCGAAACAGTCACCGTGATGTTGTTCTTGTTGTGAAAAAATATTTTATTGGGAGGAAGGGCAGAAAATGGACTACTACGCATAATATTTATTGAACTCTAATAAAAATACCGTACACTAAATTTTGATGCGTATAAGGTATTAACCTCCATACGACCCAGGTATATATAGCTAGAAAGATTTTAATTTTAAATAACAACCGCAAAATCCAGTTACCGGCGTATTAAATATTTGTTTACATAAAATATTCTAGATTTTTATCATTGAAATCAAATCTAAACTAAAATCGTATATGCACATAAAATATCCGAAGATTAATTCAAGATGTCTATCTATCCGCATCCAAAACTGCTAAAAAAAGAACTGGTTTTTACAAAGACATCACATTTATTTGCATATTATTAAAACGGCAAACCAGTTTAATGCCGTTTTGTCGTTTTGTTAAATTTTATGAATCATAATTTACAAAAAAAAAAAAAAAAACAAATCATCGATGACATTGGACCCCAATGATATGTATCATAACACGCTGCGACGACGACAAAGCTTAAACAAATTGAAATTATTTTGTATTTATCACCAACCAGTGCAACATATGCGCGAAATTACCGTACATACTTAAAAACTCAACGATAATTGTAATTTTAATTTGTGTTATTCACAATTAAGCATGGTTAAATTATATACAAATTATGTTATGGACATCAAGCGTTATTATAGTGTTAAAATAGTGTGCGCGATTTTTTTGACCTTGATTGATTTCTTCTCAATTAAAAATTTAATTTAAAATTTTTATGACAAGCTAAGGCAGGCGCCTTGACACCACCTCCATACGACACAAATAATAATTATGCACAAATACAATACAATTATTTTTGGTGTGAAAATATTTTTGCTGTTGTTTTATGATTATTTAATAAATTCATAATCATTTAATGATAAATTT
This sequence comes from Tipula vernalis, assembly GCA_958295665.1. Lineage (NCBI taxonomy): Eukaryota > Metazoa > Arthropoda > Insecta > Diptera > Tipulidae > Tipula > Tipula vernalis. The sequence continues at coordinate 320,061,069 of OY282559.1, forward strand.
TTAAAACAAATAGAGGAATGTTATTTCCGGTAGATTTAATTAGATTTCTTGAAGGTCATATACATTTGAATCGATATATACAGACAAAATGGAATCCTCGTGTTAGGTAAAAATTAAATATAGGTACAGTTCTAACGAATTATATATGTGCGTATAAATACGTCGATGATCTATAACAGTGTAGAACAGTTAGAGACATTTTTGCACAAAGAAACAACTTTTAATGCAAAGTGACGATATTTATAATGGAGACCATAAATTATGATGATTTACTTTAAAATAAAAAATCGAGTTTCGCCTTTTAGGCACCAGTTGAGTTTTGGTCAATGAACTTTATGTTAATCGCAACAAAAGATAATATTATTCAAGTTAATCTAGCGTCTTTCTAAATTTTCTAAATTTCTAGAGCACCAGTATAAACGTGCCATACTGGTGAAATGCACTAGTTAATATGTATATTCTGTAACCCGCGCAGAATGTTGTCCGTAGGCTACATTACGTAAAAGACAAATCTATCGTACAATTTTAATACTTTATAATTCATCAACCATTTTTTTTGTAGTGTTTTGGAAGAAAATAAAAATTTCCTAACAATTGCCGTAACAGGTTAATTAATTTGTGACCAAACAAGGTATTATTTGTTAAAGAAATTTGTTGTATAATAAAATTAATATGTATCGAAAATATATAGAGTAGCATTATGTTGAAACATAAAATTATGTTATATGGTGGAAACATATGTGCAAGATGTCTGTGGGCATGATATACTTTGGGTGAAGAAATGTACACGACAAAAAATTTGCCCAGGGTTATCAACATAACATAACCAAAATGGTTCACAGAACAAAAATTTGACTCGCAAGGTTATGACTTATGAACATAGTAATAAATTAGTTACGTATTCAACTCATGTAACTAGCTTAGCGATATGCATTTTTTCACCAGAAATGTACGTCGTATTAGATTTGTTTTCTTTTATGCAGTGTAGCCTACTACTATTAAAAATAGAGACAACTTACAGAATTTTGCGTGCCTTGCAGAATACGTGTATTTTATTCCTTATAAAATAGTATATTCGAGTTTCGGTTCATACAGAACTCTGGACATCTGTTTCCAGCATTAAACTAGAATATATTGTTTATAATACATATGTACATACTTGATTACAGAAATCATTTTTTCATAATCATGGGCTTATCACTTCGAAGCTGGATTAGTTCTGTTACAATTTTCAGAATAATAACTTCCAATTAATTAAAACTTAAATAATTATTCCTGGAATCTTACCTTGAAAGGAGTGCTAAATAATCAGAGGCGGCTGCTTTATGAAGCAATGCCGAAAATTCGGATTTTTCAAAATCTCTAACTTTCAATCATAAGAATCCCCAACATACTTTTAGGCAAAATCTATTTTTCGTCGATATTTCCATTCATCACACACATGCAAAATCTTAAATTCGCTGTTTAACCCATGGGTCTATAGGTATAAAGCTTTAATCTTTAAAGCTAAATTATAATCCTATACCTTTATCTCTAGGCCAGATTTTTTTGTTAATAGTTATTTGTGTATCAAGAGCGCAAAGTGCCAGTTTGTCACGCGAGAAAGGAAATTGCTGGCCGACGGGACGGAGGCCAGCAACCTTTCGAGCGTGACAAACAACTTTGCGGACGTGTTTCACACTTTATTTTTCCTACAATCATTTTAAAAAATATAATAAAAAGATAATTTTGTAGTAAAATTTACTATACTGACAATACGATTTTATTTTAGGACCGACATTTTGTTCAATCGAGTAGTCAAAGATTTTTTTTATTTTTCATAAAGAAAACAAAAATTTGGTTTGATGTTTTATACAAACATTAGTCTTTCTTAAAAATTAGCGTGCGGTTTCAAGTTTTGTCACACGTTTCTAAGAGAAACGTGTGACAAAGTAATTTGTTTATTAACTGTCAAAAAAACAGACACTTTGGGCATTGAAAACAGAGAAAAAAAGCCTGCTTTTCACGGCGATTGTAGGAAAATAAATAGTGAATCCCTTTAGTCTATAACGGATCACCCGGATGACTAGAGCTAAAATCGATTTAAATAAATGTGTTTTCAGTTTATTTGAAAACAAAAGATAGCGGATATTTCAAAATAAACTATAAACAACAAATTTTCAGCAGATAACTTTTTAATAGTTGTGATATGATATAGATGTAAAGGCCAGCATTTCTGGAGTATGCCCAACACATTAACAAAAAAATATATCTGGGAGCATCATATTCCAGAATTATGCGGGCCTGCATCCTCGACAGAAAAGGTTTGTATGGAATTAGGTTGTTGGTCACAGCAATACTTAGTTTACATAGTTAATTTATTAAAAATTAGTTAAATAAAGCCATTCTCACACTATAGATTTGGATTTTGCTAGTTGTTAGTGTATATTAGTAATGAATATGTATAGGTATTGCTGGGTTTCATCATATGTATAATTAATACTGTTCCTATCTCTAAATATATAATTTTGAAAATTATTGTACGAAAAAAATTAATTTTAAAAATTCTGAATTGAGTAAAATGGGAACATGCGTCAGCCGTGGATCACTGAAGTGCCGTTTCGAGTGTTTCAAAAGTCGTGGAAAAAAGGTATCCTGCAAATAATGTCGTAGATCCAAAAGTCCAGTCTTGGCTGAATTCTCAGGATAACGCTGTTAGATCTTTTACAATAAAGATACTCATATCTCATCTTGCACAATCTGCTATAAATGAGCTTAAAGCTCAAAGTGGATTGTGTAAGTGGGATTGGTATACTAATTAAATTTGTTTGTAACTAGTAAATAAATAAATAAATCTCCAGCCATCAACATCTAACGCGGTGAATGCATTTAATCGCAAAGGATTAATAGTAATAATATAATTTATACTGATGATCTAATAGTGGTTCAAGTCAGTTAATTAAAGAATTTACAGTATAGTAATCCTATTTTTGAAACTAAAATTCAAACAATATGCAACATATCATTATATTACGCTTAGAAAGAGAAATCAGCAGATAAATATCCGGCCTTCTTTTCTCAATCTTACGCTTTGCTCAAAATAGCTTATAAATATAAATATTCCTAATAAAAGAAACCAAAAAGCAATGCAACTAATTGAAATCAACTTGAACTCAATTTATCAACAATATACTCAGCTAAATTGAAAAAACTTAGACTTATGTAAAACGAATGATGCTGACATGTAGTAATCAACCCAAAAATAAAAATAAAAATAAGATGTATGTTCGGTTGCCTTACCCACTATGTAGTTCCAAATCCTAAACGAAAATTTAAAACTACTACTTTTTATAAGAATAAAATCCAACAATACATTTAAATCTTAACACTTATCTGAGACTGAGTTGTACCCAGTTCGTATACCTATGTACGATCGTTGTCCTCTTTCCGTTTTGTTTGTTTCTCACTTTTTCATTTCGACCACAACACTTTCGATCACTACACTTTCGAACAGTCAACTCCAAAATAAACACAAAAATCTACCATTTTTACCTTCATTTTCAATCTTCTCTTAGAATTGCAAAAAAAATTCGAAACAATTAACTTCACGGGAAAAACACGAGAAAATTGACAAAATTAAGGAGCGAATGAAAATGCGACTTCACACACTGACTATTCTATGTACATAGTACTTTTGGTCTAATTCATCTAACAATAGTTAATACACAAATTGGGAATTGCACGTAATTAACATTAAAAGCGATTTTTCATTTGATTTGTAACGGTGATTGTCAACTCGACAATACCAACTCGGCAAAGGTAAACTTGGGGGCAGTTGGTTCAACCACAGGCAACTCGGCGAAAATTGCTTGGCATTTTTACTAAGGTATTTCCAACCATTTTCCTTAATATAACTGCTTGCATTTCATTCAATCGGGAAATGCATGTCTTTTGAAGGTTAGATGTCAAGCTTGAATAATTACTAGTGACATTTGTGCAAAGCGTAAACAACAATTATTTTCATCTCATTGAAAATGTCGAATTTTGTGCCAAAAATGTGGTTTCAACGATTCAAAGTTGGTGATTACGACCAAAAAATTTGAAGATGCGGAATTGGAAGCATTACTGAAAGCATTACAGCACTTCGATCCCAATGCTCAATTCCAGTCGCATTTACAGCACTTTACAACAAGAAACCCAACGCTTCAATTATTTTGAAAAGCATGAATAATCTTGAATCATCTTAAATTTCTAGAATAATCTCTATATTCTCAAAAAATTTCGAATATTCCCTCTCGAATAAACTTACAATTGTAGAATAATCATCAAAAATCTCAATGTTAAACGATTCAAAAGCAAGAAATATATTTCTTCTAAAAATAACCGAAAGTTGATAATTTTGAATAAAATCTACATAACTTCGCCAAACTCAATGCTACGCTTGATCCAATCCAACCAAACCAATCTTGCGTAATTTATAAAATTATAAAATAATACTCAACCCCAAACAAACCTCAAATGCGCTTAAAAACTGCAAAAATCACATAAAATATCGAAAATCGTGATGTACCTGCAATTCGGTGACATTTGGCGCAACTGTATTAGAATAATTTGAATAACCACTTTAAAAAATATATAAAACCATTAAACCCTAAAATTGGGGCCTGGTGGCCGATTTTGTAAGTATTATATGAGTTTCTATGTTTTTTTGAAAATATGACAAAACGCAATTATTATCGATTAATCTTATCGCGAGTCCTCTTACCTAAAGCTTACATAATCGCGTTTTTTCGCAATTAGAATTTTGTTAATTACGAGTTCTCGATACTCGTAACCCGAAATGCGAAAGATATATAGACACACCCTTAGAGGTAACCCTAGCAGGTGAAATTGAAATGTTGCATAGATTACGGTAACTGTGTCTAACTTGCTGTGAAATTGAATTGCAGTAGGCTGAGAATTTCCTTGAAGAATTTGTTTTGGCCAAACCGAAAGCAGTGTTGTGTACAAATATGTTACAACTACAAATTAATTCGATTTATCGCTTGCGTGAAAAAAATAGAGAGAAAATAGAGAGAGAGGAAATTAATTCGGGAAACAATAGAAAGAGACAACGAATTAAGGTCGAAGGTATTCAAGTCGGAGTAGGACAAAACTGGAGTTAAGCTCGGAAAAAATTGAGAGTTTAAATAAAATGTAATTAAACTTGGAAACAAATTAGTGAATTGAAAGGATTAATCGCTACTTTGAGGTTGCAGGTTTATTTTACTTTTTATTGTGGGGGCCCGTTGCGGAATGATCTTTGTCCCTTTAATAGAAAATAGTAAAGGAAATGTTGGCGAAATGTTTGACGTTGCTAAATGTAACTTTGCTACGCAACTTTTTTGTTTAACGACTTTATTCACATGTTTCACTTACGTAGGTAATTTAAGTTGTATTTATTATGTCTTGTAGGCATCGGGTTTAGCAGCCAATAAAACTAATCCTTAATATTTATGAAACTAAACCCGAAGCCTACAAGAAATATTAAGTTCCGGTCGTTAGGAAAATATATGTGTATATGTATTTATTATGCTTATACGTAATTCCCATTGAAGTTAATTGTCATTTAATATTTATTGTTTTTACACTTGTTATGATTACGTTATAATAATTCACCACCGTTATAAATTAAGCTTAATTTATGTGCACACCACTTATAAATTACTCCAAAAATTGTAGTGTCTTGGGCATACAAAGCGAGTGTAAAAAAACAATATATAAATAAGAATACTGACGTCAAAACATTTATTTTGTGTTTTTATGAAAATAAGAAGTGGTGTGTCTTCGTATGTAGCTGGTTGTGAAAGTGTACCTGTTTAGCAACGACACCAATCGAAAGCTTTCCGTTTATACGCAGACAATTATGAGATGGCATGCCGATTGGTAAAAACGGAAATTCAATTTGTTATTTTGTTTTTAATTGTGGTGGTTGGTACGTCAACTAAAAGTGCGTAGCAAAAATATTTTGGGTAAACTTCGACATTTGCCAATCATTAAGTTTTGCAAGGAAACCCGGTTTAGAATTTTGCGAGTTAAATTCGATTACTTCTTTATACCAGTTTAAACCATGAGACCACTTATTATGGGCAAATTAAGCAAATAAATGGAACTATACTAGGAAAAATATGAAAATAAACTCAGAAACCAATTTTTTTATGAGTTTAATTTCACTTGTTCTGTGAATGAAAGTCGGAAACTCCATACCAACTTTAGGAATTAAATTCCGTTTTATACGAGTTTAGTTCCGTTTTTTTCCGGACCACGAAATAACGTCGAAGGAATTAATGCAATTAAACTCGGAGAAACTTGGAATTAAACTCAAAAAGATTTGCGAGTTTAATTAAAAAAAAATTGAGTTTAAGTTTGATAAATTATTGGAATTAAATACGGAAATAAAAGAGCAAAATTACGGAAAAATCTGTAAGTTTGTAAGTTTCTTACCATTCATTTTGGAATTACGATCGGATTCTGTGGTTTCGGTGTTTTTGCTGAGTTTTATTTCGGTGCCTTTTATTTCGGCATACGAATAAAATGTGAACTATGCAAAAAGATTCATGTCCCCCCTCTCCCTCCCCCCCAAAATGGGGACAATGTCCATTTTAGTTCCTTGGGTTTTATTGCACTGCACTTTAAACACTATCACTTCTGCGTTAAGCTCAGAGCGGGATCCATTAGAAAAGAAAATTATCGGCTTAGACAAGTTCTCAAAAATATCCCGTGGTTTCACAGACCTCTCCGAACCACGGTAAATAATTTTGTGAAAATTAATTCAGACAAGAGTCTATTATCAACCAAACCAAATTCTAGAATTAATAAAATGTCAAAATGTCGATCCATAAGAATTGTACACGCAGAAACTTTACAATAATGTCCAAAACTTTAGTTAAACAACTTTTTGTATACTATTTATTTAACGCCATCTAGCATCTGTCTACCATATTAACACATTCCCGACCACTAATGTTTTGCTAAAAATATAAAATTTTAAAACAATTTAGTTCTAAAATACCGTTATTCTGTCGAAAATCCATGGAAGCGAGAAACGTGATGTTTATAGAATTCGTCAGCACTAGAAAACAATCAAGAAATCATACAAAACACCTAAAACGAGAAATCTCGTTTCCAAACATCCAATACAGGAAACTGCTTAAATTATTTTTTTATGGATGATGACCAGTTAAAAATTTGTAGCTTGTATTTTGCTTTTCTCTACGCAAAACAAAATTAAAAAATGTAAACGTCACATTTTTAACCAATTTCATTTGAAACACAAAAATGGTTAAAAAGTGAGGAAAATTTAATATTTTTTACCACAGTTAAAAAATTTAACTTTTTACCCAATTGAAATACAGCCTTAGGCATTTGGCTTCTGTGGAATAATTTAGCCAAAAGTTTCATCTTTACAAAACCCACAAATTGTAGAAAAAACATAATCTTATACCCTATAGACAGACTGTGTTTTAATAAATCCGATTTAGCTAATCTAGTTCAAGAATTCTATGCAAACACAGAGGGATTAGCTAAAAGCGAGGTTGATACACTGCGCCTAATCTCGAAAAATTCATTAAATCGGTTTTATTAAATCGCAGTGTGTCTATGGTATTACCACAGAATACAACCAGAAGAGACATAACGCTGTTTTTGTATGGAAAAATTTGGACTCATTTTTTTGACCTTGATTTGCCGAAGGTAAGAGAGAGTTGGGTTATGTATTCTTTGGTTTACTGGTTTTGATTTGAAATAATAAAAATTGAGAATCCTCAACAGTGTAGTTAGTGAAATTAATTCACTTCACTTAATAGAAGATTCCTTCACCGGTTCGAAAATGCAACACTCGGCCTTTCGACACATTCGACCTTTCGACATTTGGCCTTTTCATATTCGGCCTTTCGACGCTTTCGGCCCTTCGAGATTCGGACTTTCCACCCTATTCTACCACTTTCACGAAGAATTAATGAGCAATGAATCACTGTATCAAGCTTCATCTTTAAAGTTTGGATCTTTGAACAAAGCTATTGTTGCCTTGGTTGTAGTAGTTAGAAGACACCGACAGCACCAATTCGCCTGCATCAAAACGGCAACCAATTAGGGAAAGGGTTTTTCTGGATGTGGAAAACTGGAAAACTTAAAAAATAATCAGAACTTCGCTAAACGATCGTACTTTAAGAACACCGAAAAGAAATAAGACTAAAATTCTACTATAAAAATCTTTTACTTGTGTTTTTTTGGAAATGGATTAAATATTCAGTTTCTATTTTTAATTAAACGTTTTCTTTGTATTTTCCTAAAAATATCAAAATTTTCTCAGAACCGGAGCAAGGACCACGTACCCGTTGTTGAAAAACTTCTCACGATTCTGCATGCACTATAGACTCCACCATCTCATTTGTTGAAATGTAGGTAACTTGAACAGTTGAGTCTGCTATTTTAACACGAATGAAATGCTGTCGGACATCAATATGTTTGGTTCTGGTTTAATATACATCGTTCTTTGCCTATTTTAATGCTCCTTGGTTATCACAAAATATTGTGATAGATTGATTAGGACAAATATTGCCCAATTCATTTCCAAACTGTTTTAACCAAATAGCCTCTTGGGCAGCCGCATTTAATGCCATGTACTCCGCTTCTGTGTAGTTGATAGTGCAACTGTAGGCTAACGTCTGCTGCTCCAAGATATTGCACCATTTTGCAATAGAAAAATATATCCCGTACAGGAGCGCCGTTTGTCGAAATCGGATGCATAATCAGAATCCGCAAAACCATTTATATCAGTCATGTCTCCGCTGCAATATTTTAATTTGAACTCTGCTGTTCCCTTAAGGTATTTTAAAATTCGTTTAGCAGATGTCCAATGAGCCTTTTCGAAGATAGAATTATATCTGCTAACATCGCCAACTGCAAAAGCTATATCTGGTCGCGTACCTTGGACCAAATATAAAAGTGCACCCACTAACTGCTGATAAGGAATATGATTCATTTGATCACTTTAGGCTTCTGTTTTTGAAATCATATCCCTTGACAATTTTTGATTTGGATCTGATGGAGTTGAAACTGCCATGCTGTCAGTCATACCGAATTTATCAATGATCTCCTTGATATAAAATTCTTGGTCGAGGTAGTAATTTCCAATTTTATCACGAGATATCTATCCTTAGTCCTACACATTGGTTGGCTTCTCCCATATCTTTCATTTTAAACTTAGTGGTTAGCGACCGTTTGATTTCATTCATCTCGTCCTCATTCTCCCATAAAATCAATATATCGTCAACATAAACTGCGATAACCAACTTAACCTTTTCATTTGACCGTTTACTATATACACATGGATTAACCTTTGACCTTTTCAGATTCATATCCTTGAGCGCTTTGTCCAATTTAATATTCCACTGCCGCCCGCTTTGTTTAAGACCATACATAGCCTTTTGGAGTCTGCACACTTTCGCAGTTGAATCATTGAATCCTTCAGGTTGCTGTATGTATATTTCTTCATCCAAATCACCCTGGAGAAACGCTGTTATAGCATCGATCTGATCGATACGCAGGTTATTTCTTGCTGCCAATGCTATCAAATAACGAATTGATGAGTACCGAATCACGGGTAAACATGTTTCACTATAATCTATGTTCTTTCGCTACAAACCGAGCTTTATATCGAATAATGTTCCCGCATTCATCCTTCTTAGTTTTAAATACCCATTTAGTTTTGATTGCCTTCCTGCCTTTTGGTAAATCAGCCATTAACCAAGTTTCGTTTTCCATTAAAGAGTCCATTTCACTTTTCATCGCATCCTTCCCAAATTCTGCATCAGCTTTGGATAAGGCTTCCTTCACTGTTATTTGATCTGCATTTGATTCTGATGAAGTAAAATTTACATAGACTTGTAACCATGTCGATCTGAAGCATCGAGGTGAGAGGTGAAATTTGGATTTGTTTCACAATTGTTGAAATCCTGGGAATCAGATACATTCTGTTCATTTCTTCCAGTGTCATCATCTAGAGGCTCGTCTTTATTTACTACTCCCACCACCTCTTGAGCTTGGTTGATTTCTTGGTTTATAACTTCCACTTCCCGGTGTACTTGGTAAATTAATCGCAGGTTCCGTTACTGACATATCAATTGTTTCTAGTTTTTTCTTTATAACTGGTGATTCAAGAAAAATTACATCTCGACCAGGATATACACGTCCTGTTTTTATATCCATGAGTCGATATAGTTGGGATAAGTTTCATTGCTTGAGTACCAAAAATTCGTAGATATTTTAAATCAATTGTTAATCCTGCCCACATTTCTTCTGGTAATTTATCGGTTCCTTTTGCTGGTGATCTATTGATTAAATGAACTGCAGTTGCTACAGCTTCTGCCCAAAACTTTTTTACTTTTCTTTATCTAGACCAGCATCTATCATCATACATTTTGCCCTTTCTTTAATTGTGCGGTTCATTCTTTCAGCCAAACCGTTTTTTTGAGGTGTATAGGGAATCGTAGTTTGATGTTTGATACCGCATTTTATTAAAAATTTATCAAAATGAATCGCTTATCGCTTCGAAGGATTTTTCTTTTTTTTCTTTTTCGTTTTCCACCGCTGCCTTGAATATTTTGAAATATGATAGAGCTTCATCTTTATTTTTTAGAAAATATACAAACACCTTTCTGGAAAGTCAATAAATGTTTGAAAATATTTTGAACCTCCAATTGAAGTATTATATGGTTCAGACAAGTCTTTTGCCCTTGTTCCGATATTTGTAAACGGAAGCCGAGTTTGTTTACCTCTAATACCAGGTGATAATATCGCTCTCACATTTTGCAGATAAAACCATGGGTATGTTAGCCATAATTTTGTGAATCCCGTCCACTAATGTTGCACGAACTAAAGGGTCATTTTTCAAATTGAATATCGAACATCCTTCTCGATCAAATTTTATATGGTTTCCTTTTTCGGTTATTTTTGATACCGACAAAAGGTTTGCTGCCAGCTCTGGAACACATAATACATTTTTAACCTCAATCGCCTTGCCATTTATGCCAATTTTTAAATCACCAATACATGTCACATTCAAAGCAGCACAAATATGGTTAATATTTATTGGTCGGGCATCATTTAACCATTCAAAATTAGCTGCCATATGTTGTGAAGCTCCGCTATCCGAATAAAAAACCTTTCGGTTTGATGATGCACACACCACGTTTCCATTAACAATATTATTTGAGATCAAGGCACTAAACACTTTATTGTTTTTTAACCATTTAAAACATCTCGATGATTTATGATTTGTTTTACCACAGTGTTCACACTTTTTAAATTGTTTCTTAAATTGTTTTCCAACAAAAGCCTGATTGTGAGTAGATGATGCGGTTGCCATTTCAAAAAGACGGATTTTAATTGAATCACCGGTGATTTTCGTTCCGCTTGATTCTATTCCCATTATAAATGGTCTGAATTGATCTGCCAATCCAGCCAATAAAAATGATCCCACCCATTTTTATCTCATTTAATTTATATGCTGTACCGACAATCTTTGATATATAGTCGTCCATGCTTTCGGATGATTCGATATGTCTTTTTTCAATTTTACCGGATCTGTTTCGTTGCTAGCCGCTGTGCCATTTAAACATTTTTCTAGATCATTGAGCTCCAATAATGAGCGTATAGCAAACGACTATGTTTGATAATTTTCCGACCCACGTAGTTTTTCAATGGTTGTCTCATCATTTTCCATTATTATTTTTATGAAAAAAAATTACAGTCCTTTTTAAAATAACTATGACAGCCAATGAATTATTTACAAACAAACGTTTTTAATAATAATTTAAGGCACGATGAGTTTTTGATAATTTTAGATTAAAAATTTTATTTCGTACTGGGCCCATAGAAACAAAACAAAATTGAAACGTGTTTACACATCAAAGTAATTCACTGAACTAAAACGTTCTTTTATTTTATATACATACATCAATACATTTATAGTGTAGAACAAAACCTGAAGGGTATGTTCCAAAACAAGTCTATATTGACGTTTTAAGTAATTCCTCCAACATTATATAGAGACTTTATTTTAAAGTTCATGCCTGGTTTAATAAAAGCGAGTAGGCATAATTAATTTGTTTGTACACAAATAGAAAATATTTAGTTGTTTACTTATAATAAACCTACTTGTTTGTCACATTTTCTGCATCTGCAATTTTCTCGGATGTCATCATTATAGTCGTCTTTGTTTGTTGTTACTAATTTTTTCAAATAACAATAAATATTGAGCAACAAATTAACATTCGAATTCTGCATCCGGGTTAAACATCATACATACTTATATTGTTCAACTGGACACGAATAATTTTAAAAATAATGAAGCAATTGATAGTTTGTTTGTTCAGGTGACGCACCTTCAAACTATATAGTTATTCAGAGACAACATGAATGAAATGAGACATGAAATATTGCAAGAAAAATCTCATTGGACGCGGTGACCAAATATGGGTTACGATAAGGATGTTAATTAGACTTCCCAATTTATAAGTATTTGTCGGCAACACTGTATCTTGTAATGAAAATGTGAACTTTTTTTTTTGGTACACTAAACTTACAAACACTTTTACACGTCAACACATTAATAAATTAGTAAACAATTTAAGCAGCAGTCATGGTATTACAGTAACACATCATTCAAACAATAAACATAGTATTGATTTTATTACCGGAGTTGATCGTCAACCGAGAGTTTTTATTAATAATGGTGATGACACTATTAAGATGTACACAACTTATTGCACATAGGTAAAGATGCTTTTGCAATCCAAGTGCTGTTACTCACGCTTATTTCCGTTATTTGGCGACAAAAATAACAAACATCTGGATTGTTCTGAATGGCATTCTATCAATACAATGCACCTATATTTATACACAGAATTAATATGCAGATTGTCTTTAATTTATTTATGTATTGTTTATTATGATCGTAGGTGTGCTGTTATATGTTGTGACTTTCATTCAAAATTCGTTTTGTTTATATTTCTCAGAATTTCGATTTAACTCATACTCAATGCCAAGTTTAGTCACCTCGATCTTTCCTACCATCGGAAGTAACCATATTTTGTGATACGCAATTCTCCTTACCTTGTAAATTTTAATAATAATACCAAAGATTACTACGCTTTTCTAGATTTTCGTACAAGAGAATATCATTAGCGTGATCAATACATTAAAAATAGTCTTTTTTACAATTCTAATGTATTTTTAATCTATTTTACATTGCACAATGCCATCAAAGTTCAAGCTGACCTCATTTAACATAAAATTGCAAATTGCAATCAAAACTAATATATCAAAAATAAATCAGAATACTTTTACAAGAAATAACAATTAACACGCGGATCGCGCCGATTAAGAGATCCTTGAAATCTATACAAAAATTACAAACTCATTCAAAATAATCGCTTGAAATTCCCCGGGCATTACTTTTAATAATATTGTTTGTGTATTGTCTGCCACAGTAGTCCAACTACCGATCAGATAAATAAACAACTTCTACTTCCTGTATTTCACACTCCATATTTGTTGTTGATCATCGTATAATTAAATCAAAGATTGCTTTACCAATTATGTTCACGATTTTTTTATTTTTTATTTTTTATGAATGAAAACATTACACAGAATATCAAATTGTAAATTAATCACGATTCCTTAGTTTATTAAAGTAATTATCTATTACATACTCAGGCGCTTCTTGTCTTGTAATTTGTTTTGATGCAACGACATAAAAAACAAAAAGTTCAAGGCTCTTTTTTTTTAATTTAAATTGATGATCAATGTTGTGATGAACATTAGGGTTGGTCTAATGGTCGATAAATGTATATTACATTGCATTATTCATAAAAACTAATTAAAACTATTTTTTCTCTTTTATTTCAGTAAATAATGTAGGCTCATTATCATCGTATAATAGTGGCGCCTATAATTCACATGCCGAGAAACGAAATATCGATAGTCAACGACTTGCAACCAATGAAGTGATTGAGAATGAAAATAATATTTCACCAGCAGATGCTCCCGAACGAGTACAACCAACTTTGTCTACTGAAGCCAAACAAAACAGTGAACAGACTTCTAGAACTTCAACTGGTAGCACGATAAATTCGAATTTAAAGATTGTAACAGTTCCTGATCGTGAAGCAATTATATTTCCAGATACTTTGCCAAAGCAGGCACCAACCGATAGCTATGGTAATCCCGTGACCCCGTATACTGTTTTACCTGATGAAGTACCAACACGGCCAACTAATAGTGCGGTGATTGGACACAAAACCGATGTGAATCGGGACCTTGGCTTTTCAGGCGTTGATAATAATAAAAAGGATAATTTTGCGTTCATATTGCCCAGCTACGCTTCTGGCATTATGAAATTGGAGACATATTCAGATGGTCATGTTCCAGCGAGGATCAGTGACGTTCCAAAACCACAATCTGACCTTTTGCCACCATTGAGCTCAGGAAACTTTAAGTATCCGGAAATTTATAAAGATTCGACGAAAAAACCAACACAACCAATAACATCTACCAGCGGCAGTATTGATCGTGTGGATAATCAAAAACCGATTAATCTTAGTCCACCCAGTATTGATTTAGTGCCACCACCGACACAACAGGAAACTAGGTTTAATTTTAACCAAGATACTAAAACAACAACAACAACAACAACACCTCGCCCAAATAGCTATCAAGCAATTGAAAATCAACCGACTATTTCACAATTTGGCCAACAAAATTATCAAACGACACAAAATCAAGCTCAGCCCTTCCCGACCCTATCATCCGAGGTTCTTCTACCGCCAAGACCTGGTTCATCGCCAAATTTTCAATCACAATTACCAAACCAACAATCACAACAAATTCCAACACAACCCACATTTTTACAACCTCCAAAACAATCGAACAACATCCAAATTTTCCAATCACCACAATTTCCACAAGTTCAACCACCACAACAGGGTCCACCATTACAACAACAAGGTAATGCCGGAAAGTATACAGGAGGTTTTGGTGGAGCACCAGGTTTCCTCACTCCTTTCAACAAACCAATTATACCAATACCAACTCAATTAACATCCGCCCCAACAATCCCTTCCACACAATCAACAATCACCTCTACATATTCGACAACATCACAATTATCACAAACGACTAACAATGTTCAAGGTATTCCATTTAGTAATCGATTCGGTGAAGATCCATCAAAAGGGAATCCACCACCACCAGCTCCGCCAGCTCGTGACACAAGTAAAGATAGATATACTGGCGGATTTGGTGGGCCACCCGGCATTTTAACACCATTCGATGCTCAGCCAATATCAGGTTAAGAATTTATGGGGATCGTATCGTATCGACCGAAATTGTCGATTTTTATTTTATTATTATTAATTAAAATAATTTTTTTTGATAGTGATATTAGTTTTGTAATAAAGAAGAAAAAAAAATTTAAAAATAAATCTTTGGTTGCGTTTTTATTTGATATTCTGTACCATTTTAAATGTTATTAAAGAGGTCTTAGCTATGCAGATTCATTTTCCCCATCATATTGATTCCATACTATAAATAAACTTATGGCTTCAGCTGTTACAAAATCTAGGTGGTTCCATGTAAATTGCTTCTTTCAGATCAAAATAACATACCGCCATGGAAAGCAACATTAACAAGATAGGAAATATCGAATGTAGGAAAACTAGATCCTATTTCTGACTACATTCTAGAAAAAGGAGTCTCGTTTTACATTTCTTCCAATTTCCCACATCTGTTTTCAATTTAAAAACCTGTTTGTGGCCAATTAAATTTTTTTCTGTTCTATGAACCAATTTCGATGTTTCGTTTTCAATTAGTAATTCCTTTTCATCCTTGACGGTGGGAATTCAAAGTTCCTTCTGATCACACTGCTGTTTGACTTCTTCTTCTTTCGCTGGCGCTAGATTTCATGAAGGAATTTGGCCGCCTCAACGATGACCCTCCAAATAGTTCGATCCAGTGCAAGAGACCGCCAGACACGTAGGTGATCTCTCGCGAGGTCCTACTTTCGTTGGTGCTGACTCCAAGGCCTGTTTTTTTTAACGAAGGACATGCCCAAGCCATCTTAGCCTTGACAATTTTGTGAATCCAATGATGTCGACTTTTTCAAGATCGTTTCTGATCTCGTGATTCGTTCACATTATGTACGTGGCTCCCACTTTAATGAGACCGAGAGCCACTTTCAGTGTCTAGAACTCGCAACCAACAGTGATAACTGGTCTGATTAGCATTTTGTAGATGTCCAGTTTTATTTTTCACGATACAGGAGACTTGAATATTTTTCTTGTCCACAAAAACGGAATTTTGCTCAATGAGCAGTGATTTGAACTCATTCACCTTCTCATATTGCGAATCTCCTGAAATAAAGTTTCGTCGCGTTTGCCTTCTCGCGTTGACCATACATGTATTTAGTCTTCGGTTCGTTAACCTGAAGGCCAATTTGTTGGGTTTTTAATACCAATGGAAGGAGGACCTCTAATGAATGACATACTCCATTGAAAGGTTGAAGATAGTTTGAGCTATTGGGCCTCCTTGCCGCACACCAGATGTTAACTCAAAGGCATCGGAAGTTTGGTCTTCCAATATTAAATAACACCAATAGAAACCAATTTTGACAGTATGCCCAGGTAAGACAAGACGTTTTATAACGTATCCCTCTTAATGCATTCATAGCACTTCATCGACCGTTGATTTATTTGTACGGAAACCACATTGATAACGCGACTGTTGTTGTAGTTTAACCGATCTCCTTTTATGAGGTGGCTACCTCTGTCTGCGTAAGTTTTCTGTATATCTCTCGCGCGTTGTAGATTTTTAGTGACATCATTTTCTAAATTTGGATGTCGTAATACTTTTGAAGTAGGTAATGTTGACCTGATCTGTATGGCTCTTTCTGCTAATCCTTTAGCCCTTGGAAAGTACACGTTCTGTATTCGAAGTTCCATTCTTTTGCGAATTGCCTGAACTCTCGTAATAAAAATTGAGGCCCTTTATCTGATTCTAATATCTCGGGGATTTCGTGCAGTGAAAACCATTCTTGAAGTTTTTTATCACCTCGGTTGAATTTTGGAATTTTAGTTTCTTAAAATCGATTTACCATGATTAGCTATCCACTATGACTGCGTTTTTGACTTATTCACAAATAGATCGATTGCAACTATTTGAAAGAGGAGTTCTGGAACAGTTTTCGTCGTAATTGGTTGTTTTGTTTTATTACGCTGTGTTTGTTCACATGCCGAGCACCTTTTAATATGCTTTCCAGTAGAAGCTGCTTCTGATTATTGCGTGTATGCATTAAAAACCGGAATTTTTTATGAAATTTCAGCCTTTATTATGGAAAAATGTTACAAGATTTTTTATTCAAAGTATTGCCCATCGCTACCCACTACATTTTCCCATCTTTCTGGAAATTTATGGATTCCATCCCAGAAAAACTGCGCCGGCTTGGCGGCCAAAAACGAATCGAGCCAATTTTCGATACCTTGAACTGAAGTGTAGCGTATTCCTGATAGGGCATTCTGCATGGATCGAAATAGGTGGTAGTCGGAAGGAGCAAGGTCCGGGCTATAAGGCGGGTGAGGCAGAATTTCCCATCCGTTATTCTCCAGGTATGTGGCCGAGCGTTATCGCATACGTTGGCCGCTCTGCCTGGATTTTCTGCTTCAATCGGATCAATTGTTGACGATAGAGTTGGGCATTGATGGTTTGACCACTTGGCAACAGCTCATAGTGGATCAAACCTAGCTGGTTCCACCAAATGCACAGCATGACCTTGGCCCCTTAAATATTCGGCTTTGGTCGATGGGCCGGCCTCGCCTTTTTTGACATACGCTTTTTTGCGCTTGGGATTATCGTAATGGATCCATTTTTCATCGCCAGTGACAATACGATGCAAAAACGACTTTTTTTTGTGGCGCTCGAGCAGCATTTCGGACATGCAAAATCGTCTTTCCACGTCTCTTGGCTTCAACTCGTATGGCACCCAATTTTCCATCTTTTGGATGAATCCCAAGGCTTTCAAACGTCTGGAAATTGTTGCTTGATCAACTCCCAATGATTTTGCAAGTTCTTCTTGCGTTTGGCATGAATCTTGATCGAGTAATACCTCCAATTCTTCATCCTCAAACTTTTTCGGCTGACCAGGACGCTCTTTGTCCTTGATGTCAAAATCACTACTTTTGAAGCGACTAAACCACTCAAAGCACTGTGTTTTTGCAAGAGCATGCTCACCATACAAATCCACGAGCAAACGATGACTTTCAGCTGCAGTTTTGTTTGCGAAAAAGTGACTCAACAAAACTTCCCGCAAATGCTGTTTTTTTCGCAAATTTGATAAATTTTCCATCGTTGAAATCGGTTGGATGTGCACAATCAAAACAAAAACTTTTAGCTGATTTTGACAGGTATTGAATATGGCTTTCAAATGACATATATGTCCATGATGTACTATAACGCATAAACAAGTAATGACATCTAGTATCAAATTCCGGTTTTTAATGCATACACCCTATAATTTAATGGTTGACTGTTGACCTGAATGGCCTATACATATGTGCCTGATTAATAATTAATCTGACTTGTGCTTTTGGAACGACTATTTTGGGTGCTTTGAATATGATGTTATCGTTTATCGATAACTCATCTTTGAATGTCGAGAAATGTTTTATTTCGTTATTTACCATAGGTTCGTCTTCTGGCCAACCGTTGATTATGTATGAAACTAATTCTTTGTAATTGGTTCTTTTCCATAGAGATTGATCAGTGAATCGGCAGCATTGTTTGTCAATGGAACACATAAGGTTGGTTCTCGATATCGGTAATGATGTTCTTCCTTTCTCATAAATTACACTGTTGGATTGTACTGACTAACCTTGAACATGATTCTTTGTAATCTCGGCGGAGCAGATCCTAGTGGTTTTTTAAAGATTAACTCTTGGTTTTGTGATCTGTTTCTACCTCTAACTGCTTACCAAAGATTTATGTGTGAAACTTTTTGCAAGCAAATCTTCTTTCTCGATCTGCCGGTATCCTAATTCTGCTTTGCTCAATGATCTGGATGCAGACGCCACTGGATGGTCGTTTTGCATTAGCACCGCTCCTAGTGCTGACTTACTGGCATCGACTGACAACTCGTTTATTTGTATCGTATAGTATTTCAAGATTGGTTGCCTGTTGAAAATTTTTCATCAGAAAATGGTCGTAAACTCGCACTGGACGCTAGTCCGAATGGTAGGCTAAGACAAGTGTAGCGAAAGCTAGATATTTCTCTGTTCGTTTCGGCACTGGGATTTGCCAAACACTTTTTAGACAATGCTAAAATATTTAGCTCCTTTTATGTTTGTTGCAATCTCATCTATCGTTTTTAACGGGTAGTTACGTCTCAATATATTTTGATTTAAATTTAAGGGATCTATACATATCCTGTTTTCCTTTTTGTGTTATTGCAACTAGTGGAGAAATAACCGGTGTGGCTCCGTATTTTTTTTTTTTACTCCCCATTCTACCATATTGTTCAACTGTTTCTTGACCTCTGCTCTAATTGAGTAAGCTATTCTACTGGGTGGAGATATGTTGAATTTCGGCACACTTATTTTATACGAGATATAAGACGCTCCTACTCCATTCTGCGAATCTTTATTGATCCATACACAAGTAGCATCCGAAATTTGAAGATTATTTTTCACAAACTCAGTGAATTCACTGTCAGTAATGGTAGGTTTAAGTGTCGACACAAAAATCCATTTACGTGGTGGAATAGCTTCAATAGATGTTATATTACTGCCGGTACCAATTATGACATCAGGCTTAAGCTTTATGTTTTGGAAAGTCACATTACTGTTATAAATCATCGAATGTTTCGATGAAATTACCGATGAAACATTTTTGCACATGTTTATATTTAAGGTTTTAGTTTTAGTTTGATTCATACAATCATTATTAGTCATCATCGACGGTAATAAATTTGTAGCCCGTTCAGACTGAATCTGAGCTACGGTACCATCAATATCATTAACTTTATTATTAATATTTATATGACTACCGTTGCACCCACCGTTATTGGTTAATTGTTGAATAGATTGAGAAACAGCCACACTTACATTCGTGATGTCATTAGCTTTAATATTACTGGTTTTGTTTATAGACTTGGAAGTACCGCTATTATGACGTATTGGATTATTGGATTGGAAATTAGATCACTTTGGAGGTTATGAATGTAGGTGGACTTTAAGCAGATCATCACAATCGTCACAAATATAACGAAGATTTTTTAGTTGACAAATTAAATCGAAGGTAGTTTTGCTTTTGATGCCAAAACACTTAAAATCAATTGATTTATCACAAACAACACAACAAAAGTACAGTTCTTTTGTAGCACAACCAGATTTAAAACACTTCTTAGCCATTATCACTAAAACTATAAAACTACTTATAGTACACTGATTATTTATAGATTCAGAGTTAAACACAGAAACTATTAAATATAATTAAATTAAAATTAAATTAAATTACGATTGCACCGAAATCAAAAACACGTCTGATCGGTACCACGTCTGATTGTTAGATTGGATTTTCTTAACTTATATACCACAGATTAAATTACGATTGCACCGAAATCAAAAACACGTCTGATCGGTACCACGTCTGATTGTTAGATTGGATTTTCTTAACTTATATACCACAGATTTACATAAAATAGAAAATGGAAATGAAAACATAAAAATATTACAATATGCAGATGACTTTGTACTGATAATATCTGATAAAAATATAAATAACCTAATAATAAAACCTAATAACTACCTTGATGTATCTCGAATACATCCAATAAACTACTGTATTAGGTTGAGCTCATCATCTAGAGAAAAAGAATACTCAAATGTATGTCATTTATTGTCATTCTCTTTCGTATATATATAAACACATTTTCTGTATACATAATTCAATTGAAATAAATTAGTCGTGACATGAAGTCATAATTATATACAATAATTTTTATAATTCAAAATAGTTAATATTTGGAACATTTGGCGACGATGATAGTGAATTAAACAAATACATAATTAAGAATTAATTGTGTTAAAGTGAAGTGCGTCGTATCGAAACCGCTTAAGTAAAAAAGAGCGTCTATGTGCACACAATAAAAACAAGATGGATGCCACTCAGTTTAAACTATTAATGGAGGGCTTGAAAAAGCAAAATGAAACGCTAATTAAAGCAATGATCAAAGCACAAGTAACAGGATCACCGTCAGTAGCAGCACCACCGTTTCATAGTTTTGAGAAAGAAAAAATGAATTGGACAACTTACCTCATGCAAATCGAGCAGCATTTTTTAGCAAACGGGATAGAGAAAGATACGAGTGTGGGAGACACATCACTCGAATTATTGCAAAAATTATTTCCTGATGACCTGGAAAAAAAATCATTCTCAGAATTAACAAAAGCTCTAACACAACATTTAAAAAAAAAAACATGTGCTCGTGTCCAGATGTGAATTCAACAAAATTCGCATGTTGCCTAATCAATCATATGCAGGTTGGATAGCAAATTTAAGAGGAGCAGCCCGAGAATGTGCATTTGTGTGTCCAAAAGCTGGGTGCGAGGAACCGTATACAGAGTGGGAGATTAGAGACATGCTTGTCAAGCATACACCACATGAGTCGGTGCGCAACGCCGCATTGCTGAAATCCAACCCTAGTCTAGACGAAGTAAGCGAAATAGCACAAGCATATGAGTGTTCAAAACACTACTGTGCAATAATCCAGGGAAGTCAAGCTAACACTCCCGAAGCAGCCGTGGTTAATTTCGTAACACCCATACAAGGTCATATCCAACCAACAAATAAAACAAGAAGTCGTAGTCGAGGATATAGACGATCACATAGGAATAGTAACAAATATACGTTCGACAGTTTTAAATCGTGTCCTGGGTGCCATGAAGGCCATGCACGTCGTGATTGTAGGCACATCACATCTATTTGTGATAAATGTGGGAAAAAGGGCCACATTGCCAGCGTATGCCAGTTAATAAATCTGAAGCCTACATTAACTCACAATCGGTCAGGAAGAAGTCGCGGACGTGGTAGTGTTCGAAATCAGCAATCGTCGAGGAACGAAACAGTTAATGAACTAAATGATATCTAGTTCATTAACTCCGTATATCACCTGGAATCCATTACACCAGGAGAAGCCGTTCAAGTGTCAACTACAAGTCAATATCCGGGAATAATTATGGTAGAAGTGGGTGTCAACAATAAGCAGATTTTGTTTCAAGTCAACACAGGTGCAACTTGTTCGATGGTTGGCCTTAAGGGGTACCACCAATTGAGATCTCCAACATACGAGGTGACAAATAAGGTCTTAAAGGGTTACGGTAACACTCGAGTTCCGGTCAAAGGCTGCGTTAAGGTGCAAGTTACGTGGGAAAAAATTAAATTTTGAATTAGTTACGTCAACAAAACGAAATCTAGCCAATGTATGTTCTGTACGTCGTCTCAGCCAGACCTAGTCGAAGGTGCTTTAAATTCGAATCTCGGATTATGTAATTTTTTTCAGGCGGAGATTACATTGAAACATGATGCTCATCCGAAATTTTATAAGCCTTACAACGTGCCGTTCGCGTTGAAAAAAGATGTGGATGAGGAGATTCAACGACTAGTGTCTAGCGGCATCCTGAAATCAATCAATTTCAGATTGAATTAGCAGAGGAGTCTAAGCAGTTAAAAGTAGTTAACACACCCTCTGGACTTTTTCAATACCAACGATTACCTTTCGGCGTAGCCAGTGCTCCTGGAATTTTTCAGCGTTTGATGGAAAAAGTCACCGCCGGAATTCAAATGTGCGCAGTATACCTCTATGACGTAATCGTCACTGGCGCAAATAACGAAGAGCATCTTAGGAATCTTGAGGAGTTATTATGTCGACTTGACAGGTACGGTCTGCGGTGTAAAATGGAAAAGTGTACATTCGCAGCACAAAACATAGAATACATGGGCCGTATTACTAATGCGCAAGTAATAAAACCATCAGAAAAAAGGCTGGAACCATTGAAGAACATGCCACGACCTACTGATGTCAAACAAGTGGAGGCATTCATAGGGAAGATAAATTACTATAATAAATTTATTCAAAACTTCGCTTCGATTGCCACCCCACTTAATGAACTCCGTCACAAGGGTGTGAAATTCATATGGACAAATCGACAAGAAACCGCTTTTCAAGCATTGAAGTTACAGTTGCTAAAAGCGTCCAGATTAGTGCATTACAGTGAGGATCGTCCAATCATTCTTGCTACAGATGCATCCAAGTACGGCGTCGGGCCGTAATTTCTCACCGTTTTCCAGATGGGTCTGAGCATCCCATCGCGTTTGCATCAAAAACATTGACTAAAAGTCAGCAAGTATACGGGCAAGTGGAAAAGGAAGCACTTTCCATTATTTAAGGTGTGACAAAATTTCACCAATATTTATACGGCAGAAAATTTGAATTGCTTACGGATCACAAACCGTTGACGACGATTTTTCATTCAAATAAGAAACTGCCAGTCGCAACACTGCAAAGGCTTCAACGTTGGGCTATCGCTCTCCAAGGTTACAGAAATGACATAAAATATCGACCAACGGAAAAACATGCCAATGCAGACGCATTATCAAGGCTTCCATTAGGCGAAGACGAGGAGTTTGATGAGTACGAAAAAAAGTTGACGAACGTGGGCCAGATAAATCAAATGGCTTTAGACGAATTACCTATCAATTCGTTGTTGATCGCTAGGGCGACAATTGACGATCCTGTGTTGTCAAAGGTCTCAAGTTTCATCCGAGACGGGTGGCCAAATGATCTTTCCAAGGCGGATAGCGCGATTACCCCATTTTTTAATCGAAAGTTTGCTTTATCATTGCAGTCAAATTGTATTCTACTTCAAACAGAACACATCCGAGTCGTTATTCCAAAAGCAGTCCAGTTTACAGTACTTCAACTTCTACACCATGGTCATTGGGGTTCAACTAGAATGAAACAGGTAGCTCGGAGACATGTTTGGTTTCCAAATATTGACAAGGAAATAGAACGTGTCGTGTCAAATTGTGCAGTGTGCCAGTCAAATGCAAGTGATCCAAGGAAGACATACTCCAGTTGGCCTACTGCGAAACATCCATGGGAACGTATCCGTATCGATTTCGCAGGTCCCTTTTTCGGTAGAATGTGGTTAATCTGCGTGGACGCATTTTCAAAGTGTCCTTACACTATCCAGTTAAAGGATACCACCGCAGCTACCACGGTGCAGGCACTTCAGTCAATTTTTGCAATTGAGGGTTTGCCAGTAACCATAGTGTCAGATAATGGTCCACAACTTACGTCAGAAGAATTTTGCAAATTTTGTGAACTAAATACCATTAAGCATCTGACGTCAGCTCCATTTCATCCTCCCTCAAATGGGCAAGCAGAAAGATTCGTCCGGACATTTAAATCATCTTTCACTAAAATCATGGCAGATGAGAATAATCAGCAAAGAGCACTCTTAAAATACCTAAAGACATATAGGGCTACACCCGATCCATCCAGTGGAAAATCGCCAGCAGAACTTCTACATGGACGACAGCCTCGTACCATAATATCTGCCTTAGTACCGATTCCACAATACCAGCATTGTAAACAACGTCTAAGTTTTATCCAGGGAAAGCTGTGTACGCCAAGCATTTCGGGCGTGGAAAAAAGTGGATGTCGGGTAAAATTTCAAAAATCATTGGCCAGAAAATTTTCATCATAAATACAGCATCTGGAATTTACAGGCGTCACCAAAATCAAATTCGTAAAAGATCTCAAGGAAATGATGAAAATTCTGAAATTATGAACGAATTTAACGAAGGCGAAAGTCCAAATCAATCACCAACAATGGTAGAGCAAACACACTACCATTAGTCGCGTTCTTGCCGAATATATCAGCGAAGAACTCGACAGAACCACAACCATCAACATCGAGTGAAGACAGCAAAAATACCAGGATAGATACCACCCCGGTAGAGATTCGCCGCTCAGAGCGACCCCGAAACAAACCACTGCGTTTTCGGTAAAATTAAGAAGGGGAAAATGATGTATCTCGAATACATCCAATAAACTACTGTATTAGAGAAAAAGAATACTCAAATTTATGTCATTTATTGTCATTCTCTTTCGTATACATATACATAAACACATTTTCTGTATACCTAATTCAATTGAAATAAATTAGTCGTGACATGAAGTCATAATTATATACAATAATTTTTATAATTCAAAATAGTTAATATTTTGAACATATTCAATAACAAATTAAACGAATTGAAGTTAAGTATAAATGAAAACAAAACAACATTCATGCAAATTACCAACAGCAATTTAAACTCAAATATTAAAATTAAAATAAATAACAAACACACACAGGAATCCAATTCCATTAAAATTCTAGACTTAGATAAGAAGATGAATTTCAATAAACATTGGGAAAACACGACAAAACAATGCTCGGAAGATATCAACCTAATGAAGATATTAGCAAGGAAAAGAGGAAAAGAGCACATCCGTCTACATTAACGAGAATCTACAAGAGTCTAATAGAATCCAAGATAAGATACAGCACCTGTGTAAGATACAAAAAGAGACATATCAAAAATATGCCGAGTACAATGAACAATGCCTTAAGACTGTGCTTAGGGATGACTACGAGTACACCCATAATAGCAGAAGCAGGAGAGCTTCCGATGGACAAAAAAATAGAATTTTATCAAATCAGTTATATAACCAAACAAATAAACAAAAACTAGAAAATAGAACAAGACATCACAAAAGGAAAGGGGAATGAGATTCTCCAAAAAGTATACGAGAAATACAAAAATATACTAGACAAGATACCCAACACTGAAGACATCCAAAAAATGCACAAAGATGTCACGTTAATATGGGAAATAGATACGGATTTACACAATATAACAAGGAATAAAGCTATTAACAATAAGACAGAATTGAAAGAAATCGCATTGAGACACATAAGAGACAGATCATCAGGTATATATGTATATACGGACGCAGCCATATCCAACGAGGGCAACAGAGGAATTGTGATATTTTTCGAGAGTGACAAACATTCTATCAATAATAAAATAACAGATAAATTACCAATACAAACATTAGAAGCAATAGCAATCCATGAAGCGGTCATACACATAATATCTAAAAACATAAAAAAAAAAAATGGCGGTGTGGCCAACACACGACTTTCTTTTACGAACAGAGAATTTTGAGAAATTTTATTGTTTTTTATAATTTTTAAATTTTTTTTTTGTTAATTTTTTTTTTTTAAATTTTTAAATTTTTTTTATTAATTTTTTTTGGTTTTATTTTTATTTGTTTTTAATTTTTGGAAACATTTTATTTCTAGTAGTTTTTTGTAAACCTTATACTTTTTAAGATATTTGCAAAATAAATTTTCTGGACCAAGGGAGTGGCCACTTCCGGTTAGCTGATTTGAGGTAAAATTCACTGGGATCTCCCAATTTATCAAAAAAGCTTAAATCTGAAGTTTCAGTTCGATTGGTTAAACCATCTGGGCTGTAGAGAGGACACAGACAGACTGACAGACGGACACCATTTCGAAACCCACTTTTTCGGACTCAGGGGACCTCAAAACAGATAAATCTCTAAAAATCTCAAAGTCCAAAATTTTCATGATTACTATACTTTATTTTACTAGAGTAAAAGAAAGTAAAACACTATAACTGATTCATTAATTACCTGTAACATTTTAAAAAAACAACCTAACTATAAACATTTTTATGAAGCACAAATTTTCAAATTAATCAATATAAATAAACTCAATATCAATATTATTTGGATACCTAGTCGCATTAATGTGCAAGGCAATGGCATAGGGGACGCGGAGGCGAAGGCAGGAGCCATGGGAGATAATTATATAGATGTAATCATACCATACAAAACCATAATTAGAGAATTAAAGCTAAAGTTATATGACACATGGAGAACAGAATTTTTCAACAAAACAGAAATCAAAGTCAAACAACATAGGGAAAACACTAATGGCAAGATAAGGGGAAAACCCTGGTTCCTAATCAAAAAAGAAGATAACATGTTATGCGAAGTTTGCAACACTATGGAAAACTCTAGACACACCTTAGAAGATTGCATAAAATACGCCACGATAAGAGACAAATATCCCATTTTGAAAAATAAAAAGCTACAGGACATCTTAAGGAAACAAAACATAGACGATTATACAACAGTATGGCACTTCATAAGAGACTGTAACAATTCGATTGTTAAATAAAAATTCCAATGGTCATACCGTCACACCGCGTCGCATAATTAGTATTGAGTCTCCTTATTAGGTTACGCACTGTATTCATAGCGCATTTTGTTAAAATAAGACTGTTGTTGTACGGAAACGGTGTTTAGGCTGGTCAATATTTGTGTGTAATTGTATCCAATAAAAAAAAAAAAAAAATGTACATCAAACATCGTTTACCGACCCAAAAGCGATTGATCCAGTTTTCCGTTTATTAAGGCTATTCTTGTTGTGCATGGTTTCAATTAGAGAATCAAACAAATAAATATATTTACAGTCTCGTTTGTGGTTTAACAAGTGACAGTGCTCGTGTCAACATTAAATTAATTATAAAAATTAATAAAGTAAATTAATTTCGGTATAGCCTTACGGCATTAATATAAAGTTCAATTTGATAGCCCAAGGTAAATATATTATAAATTTCTAAGTGAAACCACGCAATCATTCTGTAGTGAAATTTCTTTTCCTTTTAATTTTGTTATGTGCAGAAGAACCCGTGATTCATAAGACCATTAGAACACAATTTATGGATAGTTGTTCTGGTACCATAAGCAGAAAAAACTGTAAGTCATTCATGATTATTAAAATAATCGCGCGATACAAATATATCATCACGAGCGATTAAGCTAATCAAAACGAGTATTATATCACGAACTTTGCGTGGTTCTTCTTGGTCATAACGCAAAATTATAAATCGAGATATTTCGATATTAAGTAGAATACTGACCCGCGCAAATACGGTTGATGCGCAAGCGTAAACGGGATCAATCAAGGATAAACTTCCGAAGACAAAGTATTGTGACCTCTACAAAGGCTTTATATTTATGTATATCACCATCGATGTTTAAGACCTATATGTGAATTTATTTATTACTTTAAATTATATCCGTTTAATCAATATCTTATGTGCTAGTTATTTTCATACATTAAATTTATTTTGTTTATTCTTATTACTTATTTATATACTTAAATTCATATATATCATATGTAAACAAATGTATAATATTTATAAGTGCATGCAATTTAATTAAGATATTTACTAACAATAAACTCAAACATATAATTTTGATTGCGCCTGAATACCGTTTATGTTGTATAATTATTTTCAGTAGTATTCCAAGTTTGTGAAAATAAATTGTGCTTCGTACATTGTTTAAAGCCAAATTCTAATTTACGTTTCGTTTTATTGATGCTCATTTTTATTTAATATTGTAATGTATGGGTGATTATAGTATGATCATTGAGTTGTGCCAGTTTTAGAATTCAAGATGATGTGTTAAAATTAAAGTGATGATTTGAGTTTCCGACCTCCATTTTGAGCATGGGGATATGCCAATTTTTGTTTGGCTAATTATTTTATCGTGTTAGGGTGGGTAAAGAATGATGATCATTTACAGCCGATCATCGCAACTGTGGATATTTCAAACAACATGATATTCAGTTAATGAAGAACAGTGATTATGTTTATTTTCTCTTCAGTGGTCTAGCTGGTCATATGTAAAACGGGGTGTGTGTTGTTTTAGTGTTTATTTTTTATTTGATTTCAAAGCAGCATTTCTAGCTCTAATTGGATGGTGAGAAAAACCCCCCATCTGACTGTCGCCTAGCCGGCAATGTGCTGCCTCACCATTTTTTTTCCAATTGGAGATTCTGATAACGGTGTGAGGAAAATAAGAATTTCATCTCGAGTTTCATTTAACCGGGATGGACATATTTAACAGCTCATCGTTACAAGACACGGGCTGCAACATATAATCAAAATAATTAAAAAGAAGGGATAAATCCCACTAACATTTGGTGATGTGGACTAAAAAGTCCAAACCAAATTAAAAAAAAAAAAAAATCGGAACGTATAATCTGGTAAAATAGTCTTGTTGCTTACGTCATTTTCTCAAGATTTTATGTTCCATTTTATATTTTTATATGCGAACAATACATTCCGAACAACATTATTTAGCATCTGGCAAAATTTTGTGCTCAAACTACTTGAAGATAAAGCTATACAAGATGTTTTCTACACTCATTTAACCTTGGCACATAAGAAAATCTGTCAGGTAAGAAGGAATCCTGAAGTTTATACAGAGCCTCATTATCAAAACCTACATAGAACTTTAAACTTGCGAAGCTTGTCTTGAATAATATCAAAATTTTGGGCAGACAATTTTTTTAGAATATCTATTTCAAAGTATTTTGCACGACCAAACTTACCATGTAGAACTGCATTCATTGGAAATCCATTAATTGGCAGCATTAAAACAACTTACAGAACAGTTTCAAAATTTACCGGTATATTTCAAAAACTTCCTCACGAAACAATATGAATATCTTTTTTTTTTTTCCTTTTTGGATTTGTTGTCAACCGTTGCCGGCCATATGACCTAGTTTCACTGGATCTCCATCATATGCTCTCAGACACTTCTCTGTGGAAGGGCTGTAGCAATGGAGTGTTATGTGTAACAAATTGTATACAATCTATAATTAGATTGTATCAAATGTTGATTTTATCTAATTAAGTAAACAATTTTGTTACTAAATACTAACTAGCTTTCACGTTTTTAATTTTATATTCTATATTATTATTTTTTATTTAATTGATTATTCTGTTTTTTACGATTTTATATTTAAGAAAAACGTGTTCACAATGATAAAATGGCGTAGATTCA
Source organism: Tipula vernalis (assembly GCA_958295665.1). Lineage (NCBI taxonomy): Eukaryota > Metazoa > Arthropoda > Insecta > Diptera > Tipulidae > Tipula > Tipula vernalis. The sequence goes on from OY282559.1 coordinate 320,091,136, forward strand.
TCTCACTATATGCATGAGACTTATGGGATGATCAAATTTATCAAACACACCCTAAATCTTTTTTACCACGTGTTTATTCTAAATTGAGAATTGGCGATGGCTCCTCCGTTCTGTATACGGAAATTAAGGGCCGTTCGAAAATGTCGCGCGTGTACCCTGAACCACTTTTTCAATTTAAATTTTATTCACTTAAATTTTTGATCCTATCTGACTCGAGAACATAACAAGAATCTAAAAATATCTTATTTCCTCTTTTTTGTAACTCCACACACATTCACAATTTTTGACACTTTCCGACAGTTTATGACACTTTTCGACAGTTCCTGACAATTTTCGTCAGTTTTTGACAATAATTTAAAATTTTTGACAGAATTGTCCAAAAAATCAGATGTTTTTGCGTTTTACCATCTCCGAATTAAAAACAAATTAATGTTTTTCGGCAGTTTTGCGCCGTCACTGCAATCAGCCGTTTGTTTGAGAAACACTGAATTAAAATATTCTCTTACTGTTGGCAGCGACATCTCTGTAAAATATATCACAAGTTTATATATCGAGAATATGTCAAATTAGACGTAAACATAACCTCTAAATCGTGAAAAGCTGGTGTAAACGCGTGTTTCGTCAACATTAAAATTCTTCTTAAAAATAAATAAATTTCATCATTTAAAATACAAAATAAAATGTCTGACAAGTAAGTTTGACTATTAATGAACAGTTTAACAATATATTTTTGATAATAAAAAAATCTAATCTCGTTTGTGTTTACTAATTTCTTTCAACCGTGTAGATACGCAGTGGGCAACAAATTTCCATCTCGCCAGGTATCAATATTGGCATCGCGAAAACGTCGTATTGCCCATAATGAATCGATACCGAAGCTCAAATCGAAAAATATTCGCAGAGCTTTACACAAAAAGAAAATTGGATTTCATAAGCCCGAGTATTTCATCACTAAATATATTTTGGCTGAACGGGATGATCATCGAGTAACAAGACGTATCCTAACAAAGGGTTTGTGTGCCGAAATTCCAGAAGATAAAAAGATTTTATTGGTTTTACGTCATCGAACCAAAAAAGTTGCTTCGCCCGCTGTACAACAAGCGCTCACCACGCTCGGTGTTCCAATTTTGCACAAAGCTTCAATTGTACGTGTTAATACCGAGGTGAAAGCACTTCTTAGCATATGTGAACCCTATATTACTTACGGATATCCAAATACATCGATCATCCGACAATTACTATTCAAACATGGCTTCATGCGTATCAATAGCAAGCGAGTACCAATTTCGTCGAATTCCGAAATTGAAGAACATTTAGGAATATACGGGATTATTTGTGTCGAGGATATAATTCATGAACTAGTGACTGTGGGGGAACATTTTGATACGGTGATCAAACATCTTGGATCGTTCGGGCTCAAAACACCGTTTAACGCTGATGAAGGTAAGAGCGGCGTAAGTTACGATAAGGGTGGCCAATATGGGAATCGAGGTGACCGAATCAATGAAATTGTTGCGAAATGTTTGTAAAAATAAAGTTTATTTCACAAAAAAAAAATTAATGAAATTTACGTTTCTTTCCACCCTTCTTAGATTTACCCCCAGCTTTTCGCTTCTTGGTTGGTTTCTTGTCACCCTTCAGAATATCGTACGAGAGTTCGTTGCCCAATGTATTAATTGTTGTCATTTTACGTTGCCGATGTTTCTCCTGTTTGGTGATTGGTAAACGTGTCAAGTATTTCTCTTCGTACTCTTCCTTTTCTTTGATCTTCTTCGAATTGATTTGTTGGGCACGTGATGTGGCCGAAATTTCAATCGGTGTATCTAGGTACTCTTCCTTTAAATCCTGCATGATTGATGAGCGTAATGCAAAGCGTTTTGCTTTTCCTAATTTAGCGTCGGGTTCTTCATCGCCCGAGTCATAATGGGCTGTGGTCAATTTCGGTGGAACATATTTACGGTCACCTGATGAAGACGATTTCTTCTTAGAAGACTTTTTAATCGCTGGATCATCATCATCACTGTCACTGTCGCCCTGAGAATCGCCCGAATTATTTGCCAATTTATCTAAATTTGGCTTAAACGCCGTTAAATCATTGGATGAGGCTTCACCGGTGATCGCGGTACGAATCGATTTTTCAATTTGATATTTTAATTTGTGTTCTATCGGGTTGATTTTTTCCAAATATGTTCTTATCTCAACTAAACGATTTATACTAGGATCCGATTCGATTTTACTTCCTAAAATAATTAAAGGGGTTATTTTCAAAATGGGCTCACAAATTCATTTACCTACCTGATTTCTTAAAGACAACATAAATTAAATTTATTAAATAATTTAACATGAGCTGATATTTTGTTTCGATAAAGCTGATACCATGCTCGACATTTAGCTCATTGGATTTGCATTTCGCAAGGATTTTCTGGGACAACTCGAGAACAGAACTCAAATTGCCGTTCATGGTGGACACCAATGTTTTGATTTCGATGACGTCTTCACTTAGCATGTCATCCATGGTTTATTCAAACTTCGGTTTTAGATAATATCAATTAATGAATTTATCGTCTAAATTTTAATAAATTCGAAATAAACACAACACGCACGTTTTGGAATTTGACATTTGACAGTTATGTTTATTTTTATACCCAATTCAGGGTTGTACAAAAAAATTATTATGGGTACGTTCTAAAATTATAGCGCAAAAATTTGCTGTTTATCACGTCGGAACGCTTTACATAAAACGCATATATTGGTAAAACGCTCAAAAATATGACTTTCCGAAAATTTTGTCAAAAATAGGTCAAAATTTTAAATTCTGCTAAAAAATGGGTCAAAAATTGTCGAAAAGTGCCAAAAACTCTCTTACATTGTCAAAAACTGTCGGAAAGGGTCAAAAACTGTGCATGTTATATTCTAAAACAGAGTAAACAAAAAAATCTTGTTATTTTATGAGTAAGTTTGTGAAATTTACCGGTAAATTTTGAAAATATTTTACTGTTGAAACTATTATGAACGTAAATAAAGCTAAAATTGTATATTTTTCAATTTTGTTTCGTTGTCAAAAACGGGTTTTGAAAAAATGTCAAGAACTCATATTAAAAAGTGTCGAAAACTGTGTTATAAATACCAGTTTTCGATCCAGTTGATTTACTTTAAGGTATTCCGGTTGTCAAAATGAATAAGGGCTAGTGACAGTAGCCCTCTGCATTTGAGCATGGTAGCTATCGAAAAAAGGCACCGGTAATTTTTTTGATCGAATTTCAAGAATACGGGCCGAGAAGGAGTGTAACCTTTGAAGGAATCTAACACTAACCACTGAAGGCTCTATTTATATTGTATTAACGTTATTATAAGTAATAAATAAATGAGGTGGGATTATGAACGGATGGTCTACATAAATAAAAAACAATTAAAAAAAGAGTAAAGTGCACGTGATTTAAGAAACGGCAGGAAACAAGTAAATGTTAATGCAGCGATTACAAATGGATGAAACGAAAGGAGGAATGACCGAAGGTGATGAAATTGGTGAAACAGAAGCTGGGATGCAGAATTCGCAACGTGTGCATAAGAATAGTAATGGCGAATAACCGCTTGGTTGGTCGTGTAACACCCTATACACATAAAAAATTACTCACCCGTGGTGCCATCTATTATGAGTACGAAAAACCTAATTAAATAAACTTACAAATTATATGGAAAAGAAATGTAGAAAAAAACGAAAAAAAGAAAAAAGCGTAGCGTCCATCGAAGAAGAAAGTCACGCGGTGATAAAATTAAAATAAAAAAATAAAATAAAAGTAAAACAACAATTTAGTTTGATTTATAGTAAAGTAATAAAGTAATAAATAAATTATTGATTATATAAATAATAGTAATTAGTATAATTACTAAATTTTGGTGGGTTAACCTACAAAATAATTGGCGCACAACGAAGGCAACGCCTTATACCGAGCCCCTTGGCGTCTCACACTGTTTTTTACAAATAGCCGTCACACAAGTAATAAATTGGCGGCCTTTAAACCGGAAATGTGTTACAGTCGTAGTGTGGAAAGGAAGCATTTTGTAGAATGAATAGCACGTCATTTACTATTCGAGACGTTGTGGATTTACTGCCAAACTATGATCCAACTGATTTGAATTCCGATCAATGGGTTAAAAATATTGAAATTATGATGAATGTTCGTTCATCAGCGACCAGAGATTGGTGCTGTTAGCTGCGAGAAACGAAATGCTAAATAAAGTATGCGCTGAAGTGATATGAGGTGGCCATGGGAACTATGATGTCTTGGTAAAGGGTTTCGTTGGAGTTATGAGAGAATTTTCCAAGCATATGTTCTCAGGCAGAAATTCAAAAACGACTGAGAAAGAGGATCAGAGGAAAACAAGGTTTAATTGAATACTATTTTGAGATGTGTCAAATAGCCAAGCAACAGATAGAAGAGGAAATTATAATTTACGATATAATCATGTGCATGCACGAATATAAACTAAGCTCAACCTTAAAGTCTAACAGAGTTACTACTCTGAGAGAGTTGAAGGAGCACGTAAACCGGAAGAGAATAAATATCCAGAGCTGTCAAGCAGAATAAAATAAAAGCCTGTGAAAATCACCCAAAGAAGTTCGAGAACAAGCCAGTTCGGTGAGAAGAAAGCAGTATTACAATTGTTTCCAATAAAGGCATATGGTATAGCCATTGTACCAATTCTACATTACCAAAAAGAAAGCCAACGTGTGAATGGTGCAAAAACTAAAAGTTGAATGGTCAAGCAGAAGATACAGAAATTGGGACAGAGAAATAGTTGATCGTTAATGGCAAAGGACAGATGAAAGCGATGGCGATTATTGGCGGCAAATTGGTTGAGGAACGAGTCTTGACAGATTCCGGCAGTACCGTGATTATTATAAAACAAAGATTGGGTAGTTGGGAGAGTAATACTATCATAAAAAAATAATATTTATATTAAACATATAAGCCGTGTTTTCCATGAGAACTGCACTAGAACTCGATAACTTTAAACTACTTTTATTCTTTGTAAACCGAGAAAAAATCAATTCATAAAGCGCGAATATTTAGTGTATTTGACATAAATACAGATTTTAAGTTTAAAAATTTGCCCCTTCAGGTTTTTCATCAATATTTTCTTATTTCTTGCTGATTTCATTACACGCAACTACACTCGATAAATTCATCAATCAGTTTATCAAGTGTAACTAAAAAATAAGCTATAATTGTAATTATTTATTGCTGTAACAACTTACAATGTGTATTTATGTTAAATGCACTACACATTCGCACTTTATGAATTTTGTTTTTTTTCTGTTTACATAGAATAAAAGAAATTTAAAATTTATCGAGTTCTAGTGCAGTTCTCATGGAAAACACGACTATAGCTGCCGAATGGTACCCTAAAAGACAATGGATATAAATAATGAAGGAGGTGGCTAACACAGATAGGAAATTGTTAGTTATGAATGAAGTGGTTTTAGACCTAGGCGACACTTATGAGCCAGTTAGTTACGGCGATGTGATCAACCGGGTGTATAAAGATTATTATTTGGGGAAGGGTGCAGGTGCTATTGATAGAACTAAATATCAGGCAGAAATAGGAAAACGGGAGAATAAATATTATTACTATTATTACTATAATTACTATAATATTATTCAACGACTGAGTGGAAAGAGATATTTTTCTACGTTGAATTTGCAGAATGGGGTTGTTATGAGTTGTCCATATAGATTTAAATGCCCTCTTTGTGACGGATCAGGGGCAGTTTGAATTCAATAAATTACCATTTTGTTATATCAACTCACCGGCTGATTTTGTAAAATATTTACAGGTTATTTGAAAACCGTTAATAAATGATATTCTCGTTGCGACAGAAAATCTAGAGGAGCGCTTAACTGTATTGAAGCAATTACTCAGCATCTTGGCGGAAAGTGAGGTTAAATTACATATTAGTAAATGCCATTTTATTAAAACATAGGTCGAATACTTGGGATACGATGTGAGTTCGCTGGGGACTACGTTGAGCGACAAACACATAGAAAGTATAACGAAACATCCCATTTCTACTGATGCAAGAGCATTATAGACAGCGTTTGATACCGGTTAGTTAATTTTCGGAAATTTATAAAGAGCTTTAGCAGAATTGCTGCTTCTTTATATAAGTTATTAAAACCCAATGTTGAGTTTAGCTTTTTGGAGAAACATATTAAGGCGTTCAGTCGGTTGAAGGAGCTGTTTGGTAGGTAGGCCGATGTTGAACATATATTCATTAGGACGCGAGACGCAATTACATACAGATGTCTCGAGTTCGAGAAGAGGATGAGGAATTTCATCATGCTATGTTTTTTAGCAGGAAAACAATGGACGCTGAACTTGAGACATTGACTTTGCTGTACAGTATTAAGCGCTTTAGGCCATATTTGTTCGGAATGCAATTCGTGGTAGTCACATGCAGTAACATGAATAGCAGAGAAGGATTTATTTTTAGAGAAAATGTATATTAGGCAGCTTGAGGACGGAATTATTCAGAAAACCAAAAGACAAATAAACATCAGAGTTAAAAGGATATAAGCTGAGGGGCGGCGTAGTATTCAGAAAAGATGGTAAAATTCCCCCTAAGGGAAATTACCCGTTTCAATGAGCCTACAAATCCCAGGATTGGGTTTGATTTTTGTCAAAATGTAAAAAGATACATTTTTTGCTAAAAATCGCACACCCCTGACCATTTTTTGAGCAACATTTTTTCTCTTTAATTTATTGATAAAAATTGGCTTATACATAACTGTGGATATCCCTTAGGTGAAACTAATGCTTGGACAAATGGGCAAAGCACAGAGATTTGCCCAAAACAACGTTAGAAACATAGAAACCTTCGATCGCGACTTGTTGAGCGAGATTTACTCGTCAGGACCAACTAATTGCGCCATTGGCATGAAAATGGCACATAACACTCAAAATAATTGAGGCTAATTCCTGGTGCAAACAAATGAATGATTTGCCCTTTAAACCTACAGTTATAAGCTACCAAAGTCAGTGTTAAATTTGGGTTCGAAAAGAGGTCGATTTTTCTATATTTTTTGAGCAAGTAAAAGTGTTGTTCGAACGGGAAGCATTGTTTTTGACCAATGGGCTTACAGCCGAAATTAATGCTTAATTAGTCGATCAGCTCAATGATTTGCCCAAAACAACGTTAGAAACCTTCGAACGCTGTTTGTCGAACGAGTTTCACTCGTGCCGATTAACTAATTGCGCCATTATCATGAAACTGGCACATTAGACTCATAATAATTTGGACTACTTCAGTGTCCAAACTCTCAGATCTATGAATTCAGAAATTTAAATTGTATGAGTTTTTGGCTTTATTCTAGTAAATTATTTATGGAGTTATGCCAAACTAGTAAACTATGCTTGTGAAACTTTAGCTTAACAGAGAACTAACTGTTACGATCAAATAGCTCTACTAAAACATGATGGAAATGTTGAACATGTTGCTGCAGTGTTGAATATTTTGTGCAAAATTCTAATTTAAAAAAAACAAATCAAACTTATATTCATAAAACCAACAAGGAATGAGTAATTTAGAGAACCGACCAAGTTTTGTTTGTAAAACCTTTTGACGCATTTAATATTTAATATGACATCATTTAAAATAATTTTTATGCGTTATTATATGAATTACCTACAATTTAAATTTCTTTCGAATTTTAATGAATTCAAGCGCGCTGTATCTTAAAGACAAAAATCATCGCTTAAATGGTTTTTATCAATAAATTAAAAAAAAAAAAAAAAGAAGCGAAACAAAACACTAAAAATATAATATAAACATAAATAAGACACTGACTTGGGGTCTCTGGCGATATTAACGAGGTTATAAGTATAAATTTAAAAAATTTATTAACCAAAAAATATTTTTATTTTCAAAACGATTTTAAGATAATTATGATGTACAGTCAACGAAATATTTATAAGATTTCATATTATTCAACTTAAAATTTGTGCCACAGTGATTTCGTGTTGTGTATTAAACGTCGCTATCGCATTTTGGATTTCAATGCAATTTGGTGTGATTATTGGTTTCTTGCATTAATATTTTACCTTGAGAGTATCGTCTTTGCGGACGTCGGACTTGGTAAAACGATTAAACTTAACGAATATATTTATTTATATTTTTATGTCAAAAAGTCAAATTTTCTTTTTTTTTTTCGGTAAAAGCACGATTTGAAGGTTTCACCGCATTTAGACTTTACTTTTATGTCCATCTCATTCACCTTGAAAATTTGATTTAGATATGGTGTCTTAATATTGTATTCGTTCCAATCTGTGATATACAAATTATGACTAATCACCGGCTAATTAACTGTATCAGCTTAATAAACAGACATACCTTGTGTAGGAATGTTTTGAAACACGAATGTTATAAACGTATATAGGATCAGTATTTTGATTTAATAACAAATCAATCAGATCGGTAACGTCTTTTACAAAATAATTTTCTTTTATCGTGACTATCACAATAATTAACATGGACTTTTGCGCGCATCAGTGTGTAACTGTAGAGTATTCAATTTCTACTTTCGATTCTTTTATAAAATGTAATGTAACTTATCACGTATGAAGAAAGTGTATCACTAAACAACTGTTCTATATTTCTTGTGATGTTTATAATTGTCGATTAGATGGTTAATTAGCAACAATAAATTCAACAAAAACAATTATTTGTTTCTGGCTGGATGTAGACCTAGCAACAGGTAACTCCTAAACTATCCAGTGCTGTTTTTATGCAATGAGCTTTAAAAATTGTTAGATCATAAGTAGTAACGTATTCCAACGAGTTTTAGAGTTTAAAATTAGTCCAATTTCAACATGGAAATTTTGCTTAACATGTTGCTGGAAAATTGTATTTCGTACAGGAGGAACGCTTGAAAAATTGTACAATATTGCGAACTGAATTAATGCATGGAATGAAATGAAACGACAGAATATTCAACTTCATTATATTCTCCATTTTCGAATTCATCATCATATCGAATATCACAATCAGATTCATCGATTTCATTAGTTTCTATTGTTGCTTCCACTAATCGGGATGATTTTTTTTTATATAAAATGTCTGTAACGCCAAGAGTAGCCCGTGATTCATACATAGAACAATTTCAGCTTCCGATTCATTGCCAAATTTAACATTTACAGAAGCTCCGTCACATGTTGTGGATATAATATAATTTTTCAAAACCATCCCAAATTTGTTAAGTCGTTGATCAATTAGTTCTCTCATTTTATATGAATCACAACTTCCGTGTATGCAGATTAAGTCCTAATTTATAAATTTCAAATCCAATTTATAAAAATTCAGGTATCTTCTGGTCCTTCTGACAGCTTGTCCACTCATCAAAAGTTGATGATAATTTATAGAATTGTTTTGATTTGATTTTTTTCTTTAGTTCATTTTCGATTTTTGAAGCAAAATTTAAAACCAGTGTCATGTGTGAAAAAGATTCTGCTCTGTGGGTTAATGCAATGAACATTAATCTTTAGTTTCTTAAATTGACATCGACGCCGCCCCAGAAGCCATTCTTTGAAAGGTCGGATAGATACCTAACAATAAGCTGATATTAGGAAAATAATAATATCAAAAAATATAAACAATTATTTAGTAGAGAGTGTAACTGCTGATCACTTAAACCTACCTTAAGACCGACAATGCATGACAGACACTTTGCGTCAAAAGAAGCGGATACATTACATAATAGAAAAATTTCATTGGAATCATATATGTATATCTGATGATAGGAGTTCAGCATTGTGGGGGGAATAATCAGTAAGATTAACAGAAATGAAATTAACAATCTCAGACCGGAGATCACTGGCTGAGTAGCAAGGGGACTGAGAACCTTGCAGTTGAAGCTGATGAATTATTCCATTAAACAAGCAGTTGCCGTCGCTTGGAATGGTGTATACTTCCATATTATTCACTTAGTGAACTTTTAAATTTTGAAGTTAACTGAAATGAATTTCAGTGTACCAACAAACTTGTTGGAAATTCAACTTATTTTCATTTAGTGCGCTAATAACTGAGCCACAAATTTAATGCCTTTAATAAGGAAATTACTGCATACAGAAATGGTAAAGGTATTTTAGGTTATGAAAACGAATACAGACACTAGGAAATAAAAGGAGTTCGTTTGGCATCTATCGGTGGTGGCTCAAAGACGGAAACTCGGTGGACCGGACAAGAATTCCGTAGCGGAAATTTTTCCGCCTTTTGGGGTTTAAATAAAAACGCGAAAAGGGAAAAAAAGAAGGAAAAGAGAAATAAAAATACAAAATGGAAAAAATAGTTTAGAATGGATTAGTCTCGTCATTTCATTTAATTTTAAAATGAGTGTATTTGAACAAATGCATCAACCTAATTTGTCGCCAAGGTTACAAAGTGAGTCTCTGCAAAACCCTCGCTTTATAAATAAGAAGTACAATTGCAGGGGAATAATTATTAGTAATTAACATTTAAAGAGGATTTAGAACATTGTTGCGTCCCCATTAGTAAGCCTACAGACTGTTCCAGACTTTAAACTTTTATAAATATTTAAATTTTATGTTGAATTAATAGTACTTGAGTTTGGTTTGGGGGTGGTCTTCGGCACTAGTCGGTTTGGAAGATGTTAGCTGGTTATTATTAAAAAAAACTATATATATTGTTATTTCAGGAGTAAGTTAACTCTACGTCTAATTTTAAATTTGAACTCAAATTAAGATTGGTTTAGAGGATTTGATATATTAGGATTCCAGAATGAAGAAACCAAGGGCAGCGGTTTACAATTTTTTCCATCAGTTATTATTTATTAATATAAGTTCAACAGGAAATTTGCCCGGGTTTCCGGAAATATAAAGCAACAAATGGAGGGGTGTTTAGAAGTTGTGTGACCTGACCTAATTCAGTTATTGTATATCACGGACAAGAAGAAGACAAAAAACAATCTAAACCATGAGGATTTAAGAGTTTAATATTTTTTAGTTAATGTGAAAGTAATACCTAGTGATAATTAAAAATTTGATCTGGATCTGGATTCCCAAAATTATCGGTGAAACCTAATACAGATTTTCAGAAACTTTAAGCAGCCAATGCACAGGTAGTTTAGAAATTGGGTTGGATTGATTTTTGTCATCTTAATTCACAGGAACGTCAAATCGGACTTCATACTTAGAAACTAATTAGAGTCTTATTTGATTAAGCTATTTGACAATTAATGCATGCCTGGACTTTTGGAATTATTTAAAAAAAAAAAAAAAAAAAAAGAGGGAAAGGGGGGGGGGGGAAACCAGAAGCGGCTTGCGGGAACTTGGGCAGCAATTGAACTTGCAGTTACAAATTGAGTTGTCTGGTGCTAACTTATCAACTACTTAGGTGTCTGGAACCGGCTTGAGTCTCTACTAATATAATATATTTTATTTATTTAATTAAATGAGGGATTGTACCTTTAAATAACTTTAATGTATTTTCCGGTATCAAGGAAGGATGCGTCATTAATTTGCACCTTAGGTCTTACTCCTCGGTGCGAGCCTGGAAATGACGGCTATAATATTAACATTAAGGTTTTGTAGTCCTTAAAGATTAATTCCGAACAGGTTCATAAAAATTAAATTAAACTTAAATATAAACTTAATTGAAATATGATTTAAAAATTAATCGATCAATAAAAAAATGTCAGAGGAAGTAAGGTGGTGGGAAACATCTAAGGGGTAATTGATAACTAATTATTATTTACTTTAGGATGCCAAGGACTGAAAGCAGTATTTAGAAAAAATGCAACTACTAACAATTAACCGTCAAGATGTTTGTAACCGGGTCGATCTCAATCCTATACTAACAATCCTATCCAATCCTTCCAAGTAAATGTAAAAAAGGGTGTACGGTGGGCCCGGCGTCAAAAATTGCTAAATGCTTGGTCGTACATTCAAAATCAATCAATCAATCAAAATTTAAAATGAGTTTCATCACAGCATTTTCGGATTTGCGGCACCCATAACAAAAAGCAAAAATTATCCGGTTATTTTTACAGGAAACCCGGTTTTTCGGTTTTTGAATTTTATTAAAAACACCGGTTTTTTAAAACCGGTGACATTATATTTGAATTTCATTAAAGATGGCGATTAATAGCATTCTGACCTTTAAACACTTTAACATGGATTATTTTGACTTTATTGTGTTGGTGTTTATACAATATGCTGGCACAGCTAATGTTTATTACGAATTCGTTAATTTTATTAAAAATCCGCTATTACCATTAATAGAAATCAATGATCATGTTTTATTTGCAGGTGATTTGAATTTACCGAAAATTGATAGGAGTTGGACGAGTGAACATCTTTGGATCGACTTTGAAAATGACCGGTCTAACTATGTGCTGGGCAACTTTGTAACTTTTGGGACACACCAGTTCAACAATGTTGTTAATGATGTTTACATATTTTCGATTCGGTTTTTTCATCCTTCCATGACGTTAATGTTGAATATTATCTGGATTTAGCTGGACAGTCTAGTATAACTCATGACATTTTTAATTAAATTTAATTTCATTAAGTTAGATTTTAGTGTTGTTGTTAATAACGATTATAAATTTGATTATTTTTAGGGCCTGTGGCAGCACTATCGTGGAATTACCAAGACACCAATATCGAAACGTACAACGGGTAACACCAATTTAGAAAGGTACCACAGGTAACACAAAAAACGATTGACATATAGTTTTTTCTTATGTGCGTCCGCGTATTAACACGTTTAAATATATCGACGAACAAAAAAGATATTTTAATTCTTAACGAGTGTTGAACTACGAGTCTTGCATCATTATCACCGATCATCATTATTGTTAAATTGTTACAAATAAAACATTATACTGCGATTAATTGCGTTTTTCATTTTTAGTGAAATATAACTACACGTACACACTACCGCACGATTATCGCCATTTTATCAACTTCGCTATGGTTGATCTCGCTACACTTCGCGCACACCATAGCTTATAATTGGTGGATCCTACATTACTACAGCGATCTCCATAGGCCGATGTGCTTTCTTTGAACAACTTTCTTGATAACGTTGATTGGCCAACTTTGTTCAATAAAAAGTATGTTTCGGAAGCAGTGTTGGAGTCTCTTGGATTATTTGTTTCAAAGCAACTCGTTATTACCAATTACGCGGAGCCGTGGTTTAATTGCCGTTTGTAGAATATTGATAATCTCAAATCGAAAGCATTTAAGGTTTAAAAGCCTTCTCGAGACAATATTGCTAAACGTAAATATTATGTAGTGGTTTGTGTAGGTAGTTTAAATATTTGACTGATTTTCTTTATAAAATGAACATTTTACGGATTGAGCTCTAAGAGAAAAGCACAAGGCTACCCGCGTATTTTGACGTGCCATGCGCGACATTTACTGGCTCTCAAGAAATATGTAATGCCTTTGCAAATTTTAAAGAGACGAAGTGGCCTCATATGTAGTCCAACATTCGACCGCAGGTGTGAATATTACGTGAAGGGGAATATTACACAATTGAAATGAGTCGGAAACGAAAACAATTTGAAAATATAAAGGAATGAAACTGAAATCTGATTAGGTGATCTGAACTTCGCGCCGGAAATCACGTAAAAGCATGAATTCATCTCAAGTCAACTCAATCTAATCTCCATCTCAAGTCCCGAATCAATCCCTAACTGAACCCCTTAATTCGTCACTCAGCACCAACCAAATCTCCAACTCAACCACCAACACAATTTCCTTTTTAACCTCCAATCCAACTCTTAACTCAAACACCAATTCAACCTAAAATCAATTTCTCGCTCGACTCCCCAAATAGGTCTCCAATTGAACCACAACCCTCCTTAAACCCAAACTCAACGGTCAACTCAATCTCTAAATAAACAGGCTATGAAAACTTCATGCGTATAAAAACTCAACTCAACCCTAATTCAGTCTCCAATTCAACCTCCACTTAACCCTCAACTCAATTCCAAACTCAACGGCCAACTCAATCCTCAAATCATCACGGTGCGAAAAACTATATACTCAAAACAATTTAAGCTAATTTCCGACTTAACCCTCTACACAACCCCAAATAAATCCCCAACTGTACCGCTAACTTAGACACAACCCAGTCCTTAACTCAACTAAACACTCAACGCTCAATTCAATTCCGAAATCAAAGGGGCTGAAAAACTATACAGGAACATGAACCAATAACTGAAATCAACTGAACCCTCAAATAAATCCCCCGCTGGACTGCTTGCACAACCCTGACTGAACCCCAACTCACTCCAACTCAACCCGCAGCCTTATAATTGCCGTCGCCTCCGGGTCCACGCTCATTGAGCGGGTGTTAATAAGTAACCTAGGTATAAGGCGGGTTACGCTAAATGATGACAAATGGGCCGGATTAAGGCGTAAAGCGACCCGTGCTGACGATCTGCCAGGCTGGGGACCCATTTAACAAAGCCCAGTCGTGAACGGAGCCCTATACATACCTGGCGACCTCCAGTTGTAATTAGCCCTACCTGCGTATACGGATCTCTGCGCAGGCGGACCTTCATTTCTCCGATACTCGTGGGAATCTAATGAAAGGATCAAACAATAATAAATCAAAGGGCACCGGCTCTCCTCAAAAGCCGGTATCAGCGGAGGGAGGTATCTCGAACCAGACGTGTGAAGCCTCGAATGGTGCAAAGGTGATAGACTCTAGGGCACTAGTCCCGGGGGTTAGCGGTACCAACGCAGCGCAGGGGAGGGGGACGAGAGAAATTCCTCCGGCGAAAAGGCGGTACAGAAATCGCCGCTCGGCATTTAGAATTCTCGAGAAGTGGGCTGCGACCCCCGAGGGGCAGCTCACGGAAGAACAGAGAATATCGGTAGCTTGGGCAAGGAGCACTATGGGCTGCGGAAGCTCGGAAAGGGACCATCTGTCGAAAAGACAGCGGTCCCAGGACGAGGTGGAAGTAGTCAACAGTAAGCGGGCCAAGTTGCTGACTGACAAGAAGCCGAGCTTCAACCCAGAGACAAAGCTGTTCAGCGATGTCCTGAGGGAGCATGTGTTGATGCTAGCCATAATTGACGAAAAATGGAGGTTGGTGTATAATGCACTTAACCTCGTCTTTTTAAAGGTACTGGGAGAAAATCCAGGACCACCCCCATCCTGCAGAGATGCGGGATGGTATCAAGGGCGTGTGAAGATGACTGCATGCTCGGACTCTAGATCTGTGGATCTTTATAAAAAGGCTATAGCCAAAGTAGGGGAGGTGTGCCAGGCTCAAAGCTTGCGGCAGTTACCCGGGAGGAAATTCCCAGCAGGCCGAGGGCACGTGTCTGGCTGCCATCCGAACCGGCTAGCCCTGACGAGGCTTTGAAAATTATTCAGGCCAGTAACCCGAATCTTCCGACCGGAAATTGGAAGATCGTCAAGCAGGAGGAGGCGAAGGGGGGCTCGAAATTATCAATTATGGTAATAAATAAGGAGTCCCTTGCCCTCCTGCACAAAACGAAGGGATTAATTGACTTCGGATTCGGGTCAATTACTCTCAACGTCTATAAAAAGGATGGGGTGGAAGCGCGTACGGGAGGCCAACCGGAGAATGGTGGCAAACCGCCCAGGCCTGAAGGTGGTACCAGCAGCATGGGGGGAGAAGCTGAGGGTAGGGGGAGAGTGAATCCGGCGACCTCGGTCTGGCAAGGATTCACTTCGAAGATGAGGAGGGGCACATAAGCGAAGGAGCTGGTGTACCGATGGAGGAGGATGTCGGCAGCCAGGGCACTGACAAGTCTTCTACAGAGGGTACGAGGGTTAGCGAGACGGACGAATTCGGCGCATCCCAAAATACCGGGAAATAATATTCCTGCGGTAGCAGGAATATACTAAGAGGTAGGTAGAGGTTAAAAGGTTATGATTAAGACAACGCAAATTAACCTTCACCATTCTAAGGCTGCTTCAGCAGCTCTACTCCTCAGGCTGACTAGGTCGGGTGAGGATGTGATATTAATCCAAGAACCTTGGATTAATAACAACAGGATCTGTGGCCTCAGAACCAAGGGGTACAAAATTATATCCTCTAGGAAGTCTGGGAAGATCAGATCTTGTACCATATTCTTGGGAAAAATAATATTAATCTTTTCCTTCTCTCTCAATACAGCAATGGTGACACTACTGCAGTTAGCCTGGAAGTAGCCACTTATATATTCTGGCTAGTTTCAGCCTACATGGACCAGGAGAAGGAGGTTCCTCCAGATAACATGGAGGAGCTGATCCGTGAAGCGGAACAATTAAAGGTAGGTGTGGTACTGGGAGTTGATGCTAATGCGCATTACACTATCTGGGGAAGCACGGACATTAATGAAAGAGGTGAGTCGCTTTATGATTATTTGATGAGTACTAACCTTTCAGTTTTTAATATTGGGCGGGAACCCACATTTATTACTAGTAACAGGCAGGAGGTTCTAGACGTGACCCTTGCCTCAAATAATATTCTTTATATGGTTAAAAATTGGAGGGTGGATAAGGAACACTCCTTTTCTGATCATCGATATTTAAAATATAGCCTCGATATTCACCCTGCTATCCGGGAAGCCTTCAGGAACCCTAGAAGGACCAACTGGAGCAATTATGGGGAATTATTGGAGGATATGTTACCGCTCCCCAACGGAGCTAGATATCTGGGCATTATCTTGGACAGTAAGCTTAGTTGGAAGCCCAACATGTTGGAGAGAATAAACAAAGCTACTATAACTTTGTACTCCTGTAGGAACACCATTGGTCATAGATGGGGTCTGAAGCCGGAGCTGGTACACTGGCTCTACATCGCTGTAGTGAGACCTGTACTCATGTACGGGGTGGGTGTTTAGTGGCCAGCTCTGGACAAGGTAACTTATAAAAGTAAGATTGAGAGACGGCTGTAAGTCTTGCAGCCGTCTCTCAGTGGAGGTGTCTTAGTATAGGACACTCTACTATTGTTAGATCGTTGAAGGATGAGCTGGCGAATATTGACTACATTAAACCTACTCTACGCTTCGAGAAGCGATTTCGGACCTCCTTCCATTCAAGGGAATCCTGGAGGGATAGACCGTTATCGGAAACCGAAGCATTGCAATTCTTCACAGATGGCTCCAAGCTAGACGGCAAAGTGGGAGCTGGAGTATTCTGTGACAAATTAAATGTAAACATTTCTATTCGTCTCCTGATACTGCAGCGTGTATCAACCTGAAGTCATAGCGATTGGGGAGGTCATGACGAGGTTGAAGCATAATGTGTTATCCTCAGACGATATCTCAATCTATGTGGACAGTCAAGTGGCGATCCGGTCGTTAGAACCGGTGTCTTTGGCGTCACGGGTGGCGTTGAGTTGTCACTCATCTCTAAATGTGATGGGTGAGCATTTCAATATCCAGGTAATCTGGGTCCCAGGTCACTCGGTCATCATGGGGAACTGCAGGGCGGATGAACTTGCTAGGCATGGTACGACTCTCCAGCTGCAATCGGAAAGGGCAAGACTGGGGAGGCCTATCACAGCGCTGAGACAAGCACTTGGGAAGCAGGCGCTATCCTCAGCGGGGGAAAGGTGGTCTAACACCCTCACCTGTAGAGTTGCAAGACAAGTTTGGCCAAAGCTGGACCTGGGGCGCACTAGGGCATTAATATCCCTACGCAGACGTGAATTAAGAACGGTCGTAGGAATTCTCGCGGGACACTTCGTTTTTGGAGAACATGCAAGAAGGCTGGGTCTGGAGGCAAATGACTTCTGCAGAAGCTGCTTGGACGAAGAGGAGGAAGAGACGTTGGTCCACTTCCTCTGCTCGTGTCCAGCATTGGCACTCAGAAGGCACAAACACTTCGCTAAGTTCAGGATGGACTGCCTCTCGGATCTCGAAAACAGTAAAGTGCGGGACGTCTTACACTACATAAGTCACTCGAAATGGTTCCAATAGGGGTAATATGGGAGATATTCTGTGGTATCACAATGGACCGTCATCGGTCTAAGTGTGCATAAGCAGCCACTCCAACCTTACCTAACCTAACTCAACCCGCAAATCGATCCCTAAATCAACCCTCAACTCAATACCAAACTCAATGCCCAACTGAATCCTCATACCAGTAAATATAAACAATAGGTACAGGTTCCAAAAGATTTCAATTTTCCGCCTTGAACATAGAAGCCAATCTCGAGTTATCCAGTCATCCAGATAACAGGTGGACATTTTCCTTATTGCTTTTTGAAACTCCGGGACCTTCAAAAAATTGAAAAACATGATATTGGATAAAAAAATTCGTCATTTTTCAATAAGTTCGCTATCGGAGTTGACAGAGGTTCAAAAAATCCAACTGTTGCAGACAAATGTTACAATGGTATAGTTCGAGACTTGACTTCAAAGTCTTGATCGGAGAACTGTCTGAATCAGACTCCGAAATTAACGTCTTTATCAAAATTTATTGAATTCGAACCTTAGTCAAGATTCGTTTTCAAATGGTTCGGACAAGGTAACGCTATGGTCGCAAATTCAGGCCAGTCATAAGAATGAGCAATTGTATGTTATACCATATATCTAACGTCTGCGAACTCTAGAGAGAAGTTTGTATATAAAAAGTCAAGGAGGTCCCCCCCCCCCCTTTGTTCTGGTGAGAATGATTTCGTTCTAGGAAGATTTCACATTCAGCCAAGTTTGATTTGTGATACGGTGTAGGTGCTGAAATGGAAATAAGAGTGAACTGCTAAGCTATTAAGGGTGATCATTTTGTCGAGACTTTTTTTTTATGAGAATGTCGTTGAGAGTGAGCACTTTTTTTACTATAGGTAAGCTTGCCAACACCAATTAAACCTGACCAACATGTCAGATGTTTTATTTAACTTACGTTCAGGCCTGATCTCAAGATACATATGTCAGCGGGACACAGAGCTCGATTATTGTACTCCGATTTTTTGGAGTTTTTTTGACAACTGAAAATTATTTGTTTTTTATCGTCGTAAAAAAATCCCAAAATTTCCGCGAATTGAAAAATTTAAATAAAAATAATATGAAAAGCTTCGATTTGAACAATGATATGTATTAATAAAAAATATTAAAATAATAAAAAAAAAAATGTGATTTTGACGTTTAAAATACCAAAATTATATGTCAAGTCAAAAGTTGTTCATTCATGTCAATAAAAAAAAAATCCGGATATTTTATTAAAGTGAAGTTAGCGGGGGTAAAATTTGTCAAAAATATCCGGATTTTTTCTGTCAAAAGGCCATCAGTGAACATCCGGACTATTTGCAATAAATGCCAAAGTCAGGCATTATAAGGCATTTTTGTCAGGCATTTTAAATACCTTTGTCAGGCCTGAATCATCGTTTTTTTATCATCAAACGTGAGAAGGCCCCACAACACACACATTTTCAACGATCGTTGAAATAGAAATCGGAATTTTCGCCTAATGATTTACGGATTTTTTGTCCAATGAAATATCGACATAATTGTTCAAGCCAAAGTTAAGTGAGACGAGCAGAGTGACAAACTTCCAATTTTCAAAAAAATTAATTAATTTAATTTATGTTTTGCTCACTGCTGCCGCAACCGCATTATTAAATAGTAAATGATATGCAAATTAAATTGTTTTAATTTTTGTTGTTATTTCCATTTAATCTGTCTATCTACATACATACCATATTTCATTTAAATTTGCATTTTATTTGAAGACGATGATTTCTTAATGTTATGTTAAACAATAACAATTTAGCGTCTGTATGATTTTTTGTTGTTGTTTTTTATTACATAAAAAGACGAAAGAAAATTTACAACTTTATGCGAACCACTCAAACGAAAGCGTAAGTGTCACGAATGACTTTGAATGGCATTTACCTTTAATGATCATAATACTGTAGTGTAGACAATATGGGACTCGTTTGAATAACTTTTTGTGTTAGTTGCCTTTTTAATTAATTTATGATAATTGTTTAAGATGTACTTCGGATACTTATAGCATTGTGATTCGGATGTCCGGTTCATGTGAAATGATTTAAAAGGTCAATTTTAGTAGATTTTAACTTTTTTTTTAAATACTTTGCTTGCAAAATTTTTAATACACACACACACACACAATACTTTGCGGATACGGATCGATTAATTCTTAACAAATCCGTACAAATTTATCACCTTTAAGCAATATACGTTTATTAAAAAAGCATAAAGATTTTTTTGTTGTTTGTTTAGCGAAATATGCGATAAAAAAAAACAATAAAAAATAGATGTAAGAGCATAACACCAATAGATCAACAGGTCTGAAGTAGAGAGCTGCAAATAGTTATGAAATTATGATTGATTTTCAATTTATTTTATAAGCAAACATAAAATATTTTTTATTTTGATTTATGTGCCAAACCGTTCATAAAATCAATACATAACTGTATTATTTAGATATAGGCGGTTCTGATATTCGCTCGAGTTATCCGATAAAAATTCGAATCCGACTAAGTTACGTAACTATACAAAATTTGCTAATATCTCGGAATGTGCTCGTGTTCGTTTAGATATGTACATAAAAAATTCGAAATCAATGGTGTCGCTGGTAATTAATTAATGCCACAACAAATTGAAAATTTATGTATGAGATTTTTCAGATTGATTTGATGTACATAATATTTTGGCATCGGGCCCGGAAATCGGTTAAATTAATTAAATAAAGATGAGCTAATATGAGTGCAAATAATTCCAAATATATTTCTTGGAAAATATGACAAATAATTTGTTAGCTTTTGTGTTTGTGATTCTTGGTGACTTTTAGCTTTAGTTCCGGCATTAAACGAGATATTCGATGTCTACAATGAAATTGAGAAAACACTTTGGTTGTACGGATGGTTGTGGGATGTGGCGCTCCATAAGTTTACATCAGTATGCCTTAGAAATGATCATTTACCATGTTACGATTTGAATTGGTACCCAAAATTAAATGTGTCTGTAATATTTTAACATGTACCCCAGATAGTACAACAATTATAAGAGGACCGTTTGATAAGTTATGTGACTTTGACACAAGAAAATTTTTTTCTTTACCTAAATTCGATTTATTTTCGATATACTCTCCTTTTAGTTCGAAATACTTTACTCAATGGTTTTCAAACCTTTCCAATTGTTCACGAACCATAGTCATCAATTACCAATTTATCAGCCTTTACCATTTTATCTGTGAACCAAAATTATCTACATTATATATTAACTAAAATATTGTTATTAACCGAGAATTATAAAGAATTTAGTACCTAAATTATAAGTGGTTTTGTTTTATTTCAATTAGTATCGTGAAATACATAACAATTGCAATACTTTCATATTCCAATTGGATTTTGATAACCTGCAACCGGATAGTACCAACAGTTTATTGAACCGCATTTTTTGGGATTCATCTTTGGATTGTGTTACCGTATTTCAGAAAACATTTGGTCCTTCGAGCCGGATGCACGACACCGCATCAAATTAACTAAACCATACTAAAGATACGGGATATTTTAATTCATCAAACAAACATTAAACCGTGAGTAAAAAATGAGTGATATTAAAACTCTTAAAAGACGCGCGTACATAAAGGGCAGATAACGCGTCTTATAAATTATGTAAACAATGAACTAGATGATCATTCAACAGTCGAAGAGATTAAGGCGAGATTAACCAACATGGATCGTCTTCGTAGTGAAATGATAAGTGTAGAAGACCCCATTGTGGCACTTGATGACACTGAAGAGTTTGACACAGAGTTAGAGGAAAATTACTACAAGGTAATCGCAGGATTAAATGGTGGACTAAGAAACAAAGTGAGTGGAACCTTTCAATTAAATAATACAGTGAACGATACTACGAGTGCATATAACCGCGCTGAAGTGAAATTACCTAAAATAACCATAACTAGCCGAATGGCAATCGTATTTTGATTTATTTTGTTCGACGATTCATAATAACGTTACATTGACTCCATCTCAAAAGCTTCAATAATTAAAGGGCACATTGAATGATGAAGCTGCTGGATTATTAAAACATTTCAGCATCACTGACGCCAATTACATGGAGGCGTTAACTAAATTGAAAGAGCGCTATGATCGTAAAAAACATACTGTATATGCCTTTATTAAGTCATTTATAACTCAGCCGACAATATCTACAGCCAATAGCTCAAACATCAGAAAGATGTTAGATACTTCCGATGAAGTAGTTCGAGGATCCCGAGACCACTGGCTAATTCATCTACTTACCTGTCGGTTAGATAACGAAACAAACAGTCTTTGGGCACTTCTTAGGCAATAGAATCGATGCATTGGAGTCAATGAGCACCACCAGTAAACGATCGAACCCACAACCTTGACAGTAAAAAATGAACCAAGTGAAAAGTCACGTATAGGAACCACATCTACTCCGTGTCCACTTTGCCCTAATTGCTGTCACCGCTTATTTGAGTGCAGAAAACTAAAGGAGATGACTGTTGAACAAAGGAGAGAATTTATGAAGAAAGACAGGCGTCGTTGTTTTAACTGTCTGAACGATAATCATAATGTTTTCCAGTGCCAATCAAAGTTCAGATGTAAATTTTGCCACCGTAAACATCGGGGGGGGGGGGGGGGGGGGGTAAGGGGCGCCGGTTTAGATGGTCTTAATATACCAGCCCAAATGCCAACCTCACCTGCACGTGGTACTTCTTGCTAATTAACTAACGAGGCTCTGGCGACCGAGATACGGCGGAATAACCGACTACCGAGAACATAGCAAATGATGTTCTCTTCAATGACCCACTACCAACTTGTACTGGTTAGGTTGGTAGTTGATACATAACCAGTTTTAAAGCAATGAGTATAACGCAAAAAGGAAACAATACCCCAGGTGGTAAACCAACTACCCAGTTGGCTAATCCACCCTCTTACGAGGCTGGCTCAATGGATTCTGGGGTGAGCCAATCATTGCTAAACCCATTCGAAAGAAGTTCAATGTTGTTAAGATCACCAAACCATCATACTAACTCTGCAAATCAGCAGAAAGACGAAAACGCTGAACTCTGTCGAAAACTCAGTGAAGTAGATGTACTTTTAACCCAACTAAGAAGCGAAATTGAAAAACTAAAAAAAGAAAATGAAGAATTAAAGAAGCCCAAACCAATGGAGATTTCTGGAAACCCGCTAACTTGTTATAATGAAACAAGTACTCACACCAGTTATAACAATGAGTTCCATACTGATGAAGAGGATCTCATGAGAGAAACAGATTGGGTACTGAAAAGGAAGAAAAGACCTACCAAAAAACGAAAAGCAGAATTCTCGCCTGAAGTTGGAGATCATTCGCAAGCTAATGTATTAGTAACTGGTGATACTAATACCAAACGAGCTCACCAGCAACAGCAACAAAATCGGCAACAAAAGGTTGTACCGAAAGAAAAGGCGCCTCCGCCAATTAATGTAATCGGCATAACAGAATTTGCTAGTATACAATCTATAATGAAATCAGTGACAGCTAAGGAATATAGAGTAGTGTCACTAAACAATAACGTGTGGAAAATCAATACACCAGATTCCGATACATATAGAGCTCTAGCAACAAAGCTCAATGCGGAAGGTAAAGAATGGTTGACATACGAAGATAAAAACGAACGCGCAATTAAGGTTATGGCCAGAGGCCTTCATCCAACGTGTAAGAAGGAGGACATAATTGAGGACCTAAAGGCAAGAGATCTGCAAATAGAAGATGCAGTAAACATCCTAAAACGAGAGAGAGGTGAGAACAATCAAGTCAAAAAAAGGGGGCTTCCACTCTTCATGCTTACGTTTAACAAAAAGGAGAAAGTTGAAAACATCTTCAACATCAAAGCAATTCTCAATATGAGGGTTAAAATAGAACCGCTTAAGAAAAACACGAGGCTAATACCTCAATGCAAAAAATGCCAAGGTTTCAATCACACGCAAAAATATTGCAGACGGGAGCGAAGATGCGTAAAATGTGCTGGAAAACACAACGCGAAAGAGTGTACAGAAAGTAGAAACTCCCCTGCAAAATGTATAAACTGTAAAGGGCATCATCCTGCAAATTATAGAGGCTGTGAAGTAGCCAAAGAACTTCAAAGACTAAGAAACAAAACGCATCAGTTTCCTCAAAACCCTAGGGTTACCAGAGAAGAGAAACCAACTAAAACCCAAGCGGAGCCAAAACCACCAGGTATAGGTACAGAGCGGAAAAGTTATTCACAAATTGTACAGCAATCATCTAATGCTACGAATGATAACCCCCTTGAAAGGATTTGTCGAAGCATAGAAGCCATAAATATAAGGCTAGCAAAGCAAGAACGTGGTCTAGAAGCTTTATATAAGCGTCTAGATATGCATCAAACCTTGAACGAGGCAACAGCCCTCATATACTAAAATGAGCAGATCATTAAAAATTGTCACCTGGAACGCGAACGGACTAGCGCAACATGTTCCAGAGCTAGAAATTTTTCTAAATTTAGAAAAAATAGGTATCTGCCTTATATCGGAGAGCCATTTGACAAAAACATCATTTATTAAAATACGTGATTATGAATGTTACCATGCTGTTCACCCAGGAGGAAAACCCAGAGGAGGATCAACAGTAATAGTGAAAAAGAATCTCAAACACTATGAAGAACCTAGTATAGAAGAGGAAAATATGCAAGTTAAAAGAAAACCATAAAAGTTGAAACTAACAATAATAATGAATACAGTATTTCCTCTATCTACTGCCCTCCACGCTATAATCTAAACAAAGAAGATTATAATAGACTCTTTAGATCACTAGGACCCAATTTTATTATTGGTGGTGACTTTAATGCAAAAAACACCTATTGGGGATCAAGACTTACAACCCATAAAGGAAAAGAGCAATTCGAAGCCGGACGAATAAATAACTGCGAGTTTCACTCTGGAGGTAAACCAACATACTGGCCTCCTGATATAAATAAAATACCAGATCTCATTGATTTCTATGTAACGAAAGGGATCTTCGAGGATTACATGTGCATCGAAAACAGCGAAGGGATATATTCCGATCATACACCTGTTATCATGACACTCAGCACAATGATAATTAATAAGGATAACCTGCCTAAATTAACAAATAATAGAACTAACTGGGACCTATTCCAAGAACTAATTGAAATGCAAATAAATCTACGAGTGCCGATTAAAACACCGGTACAGTTGGAAGACGAACTAGAGGTATTTAACAGTACTATTCAACAAGCAGCATGGGAAAGTTCTCCTGCTAGTCACACCGAATCCCGTAGGAATCAAAATTATCCTATTGAGGTCAGGGAGTTAGTTAGAGAGAAACGGAAGGCAAGAAAAACCTGGCAAAGGACACGCGCCCCGGAAAACAAAAAAATCCTCAATTTTCTATGCAATAAACTAAAACAACTTATAAAAGAAATTAAGAATGAAACTATTAACAAGTACTTAAATGGTCTCACCGAACATAAAGATACTGATTACTCTCTTTGGAAAGCAACAAAGGGATTAAAAAGAACCAAAACGCATGTGCCGCCTATTAAAAATAGGGAAGGAACCTGGGCCAAAAGCGATAAGCAAAAAGCTATTTTATTTGCAGCTCACTTGGAAGTCACCTTTCAACCGTTACCTAGGCAAACAGCAGATGAAAACATAATAACAGTTAGCAAAATTGATGAATATAATATTCGATGTGTAACATTACAGGAATTAAAAAATGAGATCAAGTGTAATTTGAACGCAAAAAAAGCTCCAGGATATGATTTAATTACTGGACAAGTCGTAAAAGCCATTCCCGATAAGGGACTACGGAAATTGGTTCAAATTATCAATGCTGTCTTCAGACTAAAATATGTCCCACGGCAATGGAAGGTTGCTGAAGTAATTATGATCCCCAAACCAGGCAAACCAGCGAACGATAAAAAGTCGTACAGACCGATTTCACTACTTCCTGTAATTTCAAAATAATTTGAAAAATTACTGCTCAAGAGACTCAAGCCAATAATAGAAGAGAGAAATTTGATTCCACCACACCAATTTGGATTTAGAGAAAATCACTCTACGATAGAACAAGTTCACAGAATAACGGATATAATCGAATACTCACTTGAGAATAAGAAGATATGCTCCAGCATCTTCTTAGATGTATCACAAGCTTTCGACAAAGTTTGGCACCAAGGACTTGAATTTAAATTGCATCGAGATCTACCAAAGCAATTCTATCAAATTCTTTAATCTTATATCGCAGACCGACATTTCCGTGTAAAATATAACCGAGAGTACTCTGAACTAAAGAGAATATCAGCAGGCATACCACAGGGTTGCGTACTGGGTCCTATATTGTACATCCTGTACACCAGAGATATGCCAAATACAAAAGGTGCCACCATAGCAACATTTGCAGATGATACAGCTATTCTGGCGACTGGAAAGTGTATATCAGAAGCAACGACCAAACTTCAAAAAGCAACCGACACAGTGAGTAGCTGGACAAAGAAATGGCGCATTAGTCTAAACGAAGCAAAATCGGTTCACGTAAACTTCACGAACCAGAAAGTTAACTGGATTCCAGTGAAACTTAATTCAAGGCCGGTTCCAAATGCAAATACAGCCAAATACCTCGGCATGACTCTCGATTGCAAGCTTAGATGGAAAGAGCATGTTAAAAAGAAAAAAGAAGAATTGAACATTAAATATAGGAAAATGTATTGGCTAATAGGTAGAAACTCTGAGCTTACAATACATAACAAATTGATATTATATCAGCAAATACTTAAACCAGTATGGACCTACGGTATTCAACTTTGGGGTTGTACCAAGAAGACAAATGTACAAATGATTCAATGTTTTCAAAACAAAGTGCTGCGTGGCATTGTAAACGCACCATGGTACATTAGAAATGATAACCTCCATAGGGACTTAAACATGGAATATGTAAGTGAAGAAATATAAAATCATGGGAAGAAACACATTCAGCGGATATCTCGGCACCAAAATGCAGACATACGAAGTTTGTTGGATACCACCAATGCAGTAAGAAGACTTCAAAGGCAGAAACCTTTGGAATTGGGCAGTTGTACTTAATTAGGATAGAGAAAAATAATTACTATGTAAATTCAAACGGGAGTAACCATTGGGCTACTGCCCGTCAAATGTGAATCTTCATTTAAGAAAGATAAATTACTAAATGATTTGTAAATCAGTTGTAATATTAAATAAAGGGAAAAAAAAAAAAAAAAAAAAAAACTTTGGCTAGCACATGGAATAGGTCCCTTAATTACCTAATAATAAAAGTTCTGCAAAATTATTTTTTTGAAATCGCATTCAACTTCCAAGGGCCTTATCGGCCATTACCAACAATGATGACAAAGGTTTGGCTAGCACATGGAATAGGTCCCTTAATTACCTAGTTAGAAAACCCTAATCCATAAGAATCGTTCGTTTAATAAAAGCTCTACGAAATTATTTTTTGGAAATCGCACTCAACAATGATGACAAAGGTTTGGCTAGCACATGGAATAGGTCCCTTAATTACCTACTTAAAAAACCCTAATCCATACGGATCGTTCGTTTAATAAAACTTCTACAAAATTATTTTTTTGAAGTCGCATTCAACTCCCAAGGGCCAATATCGGCCATTGCCAACAATGATGACAAAACTTTGGCTAGCACATGGAATAGGTCCCTTAATTACCTATTTAGAAAACCCTAATCCATAAGGATCGTTCGTTTAATAAAAGTTCTGCAAAATTATTTTTTGGAAATCGCATTCAACTCCCAAGGGCCTTATCGGCCATTACCAACAATGATGACAAAGGTTTGGCTAGCACATGGAATAGGTCCCTAAATTACCTAGTTAGAAAACCCTAATCCATACGATTGGAAATCGCACTCAACAATGATGACAAAGGTTTGGCTAGCACATCGAATAGGTCCCTTAATTACCTACTTAAAAAACCCTAATCCATACGGATGGTTCGTTTAGTAAAACTTCTACAAAATTATTTTTTTGAA
Source organism: Tipula vernalis (assembly GCA_958295665.1). Taxonomy (NCBI): domain Eukaryota; kingdom Metazoa; phylum Arthropoda; class Insecta; order Diptera; family Tipulidae; genus Tipula; species Tipula vernalis. The sequence continues at coordinate 320,119,161 of OY282559.1, forward strand.
ATCGCAATTCAACTCCCAAGGGCCAATATCGGCAATTGCCAACAATGATGACAAAACTTTGGCTAGCACATGGAATAGGTCCCTAAATTACCTAGTTAGAAAACACTAATCCATACGAATCGTTCGTTTAATAAAAGCTCTACAAAATTATATTTTGGAAATCGCACTCAACAATGATGACAAAGGTTTGGCTAGCACATGGAATAGGTCCCTTAATTATCTATTTAAAAAACCCTAATCCATACGGATCGTTCGTTTAATAAAAGTTCTGCAAAATTATTTTTTGGAAATCGCATTCAACTCCCAAGGGCCAATATCGGCTATTGCAAACAATGATGACAAAGGTTTGGGTAGCACATGGAATAGGTCCCTTAATTACTTACTTAAAAAACCCTAATCCATACGGATCGTTCGTTTAATAAAAGTTCTGCAAAATTATTTTTTTGAAATCGCATTTAACTCCCAAGGGCCAATATCGGCCATTGCCAACAATGATGACAAAGGTTTGGCTAGCACATGGAATAGGTCCCTTAATTACCTACTAAAAAAGCCCTAATCCATACGGATCGTTCGTTTAATAAAAGTTCTGCAAAATTATTTTTTGGAAATCGCATTCAACTCTTCCATTCAACTTCCTTCTAATCTTTACACTATCGCTTACCAAATATTACTTATAGTTATCTTACAAGTTTACTCTATCGCGTTCCAAATACTAATAATCCACTTCGATCTTGTTCGCCTTTTTATATACACAAACCAAACTTCTCGAAAGTTCATCAACATTTTTATCATGGAAAATTCCATTTAGTACAGTAAAACATTGAGCTATTGATTTAACTTATTCTATCACACCCTAGGTGTCACCGTCACAATATGAAAATAAAAGGATGCTACATAATTTCGTGTTATCCTTGCGCAGCAGGACCAACGCTAAGCTGTGAAGTGTTCCCTATTTTAGTTATGTGACTATAATTACTAAAAAACAAAAATTTTTGAAAAATTTTCTAATTTCTATGAATGTTAGAATTTCAAAAAAAAAAAGTCAAAGCGGCGGTTTGGAGGCGGCAGCCCCCATCCTTTAAGGCATAAAACGAATTAAATTAATATTTAATAAAATTGATTTTTTGGGATTCTTCATTTTGGGGGATTTTATTTTTTGTGTTATCGCCACCAACTCTTTTCGGAACGGGTTGTACTCGATTTGGCCAGTTTTTTAAATACAAACAAATTTGAGAATTAGGACTGCCGTCCCAAACCCGCGCTCTGATGATTTATTGGAATTCCAACATATTTATAATAGATGCTTCTAAAAAATTTGAAATGCTTAGCAGCCAAAATGTTAAGCAGTACAGCTGCCAGTGTTATAAAGACAACTCTAAAAGTTAAACCAGATACGTGTAGAGGTTCTAACGGTAATGCTATACCAACTATAAATGATTTATTCAATAGATAGAATTGTCAACATTTTTCGTCTTCTGTAGCGTTTCCTTCCCTACCAATTTCCATTAAAAATTAAAAATACCGCGTTTAAGTTACTCGCAAATGGTACACATTATTTAAAGATATATTAAAAATTATTTCGAAAAATGAAAATTCTTGCCGATGCAATTTCTTTTCAATTTAATTAGGAATGGCGAATTCAACTACATGCCACTATTATGAGAAAAATAACATTAAATTCCTCGTTTCAAAAGAAAGGCATAACTTCAAAATTTAATATGAAAATAGTTTGAAATCTGAAGACATACGAGGAACAATTACAGAGCATTCACAACGGAAAAACCTTATACCTTTTACTTACAGGTTTGTATAAATTTCTAACATAATAAACAAAAAATTTTGTTCGTTATGTTGGAAATTCATACAAACCTGTAAGTAAAATGTAAAAGGTTTTTGCATTGTTAATGCTCTGTTAGTATCGTATTATGCTACTAACTACTGAATTCTCAAAAAGCAAGTCTCATTCAAAATGAGAACAAACTTCTAAAAATTTAATAATCCTAAAATAAAAATATCAGCTTATACTTCTATATGTGTAATGTGCAAGTATAGGTAAAGGTTTTTTGTTTATGTAATCCATACTTATATTAAAAATGTGAACTATAAATATTGCCTTAAATATTTTAATAAGATTTATGTCACAAAAACAAATACATAATTTAATTATTTTTATAAATTAACTCTTTTTGAAAAATGAAATTGAGGTCGACTTTTGCCAATGGAAATTTTTCAATTTTCTTATACAAGTTTATGGTATTTTTGTGTACGGTGAAGATAAATAATGGTCATAATAGTAGGCGGATTTAGGTGAATTCCATAGAATAATATTACCAATTGAAGGTAAAATGGATTGCGGGTGGGTACTTTCAATATTCCAGTTTGTCATCCATCTATATATACACATATGGTATGTACATCAATTTTATCAATATGACTACTATCAAACTATGATAAAATTATGTCATGATCATATTGTAATTAAAATCATTATTATATTGAACGCGCATCATATTTAAGCATTTATAGTGATTTAAATATTGAATATTTATTTATATAATGTGGTAAGCAAAAATAACATCTTTCCAAGACATTAACATTTTACTTTTCTGTAATAAGAAATGTTGTACATTACAAACATTTTGTTTTTTGGTGTCACTGACGGATTCAAGTTTTTCTGGTATTTTTCTATGCAATGTGTGCGCACAGGTTAGGTATGTAGCCAGTTATATCATTTCCATATATAGTGTAGGCTGAGTAATGCAATAGACGACATACATTTTCTAATGAAAAATTGTTTGACTCGATAAAACTGAAAGTGAAATATGTACATGAAATGCTGTACTCTTTTGCTTAACAAATACGTTTGATTATTATTAGATGTAAGCGTTTGAAATTGATTTGAATATAATAAATAAATTTAATGAATGGATTTATTTTTCAATTCTGTACCAAATCCCACGTCTATAATTCTGGCCTAATACAAACATTTATTTAAAAATTTGAAAATAACGCTCCTACATCAAAAATCCATAACAATGTTAACAAAATCCTTCAAAATGTTAAATGTTGTATAAAACCAGAAAATAAATTAGAACTCCACTATTTGGTTGTTTTGTCAAAATTATGGCTTTGTTTGGCAGACAAAATATTAGTTTTGAATTAAATAAAGCCATTGGTAATAGAGCAGTTGCAATCCGTTGATCGCCTGCCTTTTTTCGCACTTAATATTCACTCTTTCTTGTCATGATTATTGCAACTCGCCTATAGCTTAGGCTTTAGCGATTGGACTGGATTGTTGAAATATCCTAAAGTCGTTGTTACTGCAGTTCTACCATATTTGGAAGATAATATTGAAGAATATGCAAGTTGATGTAAGTTAGGCCAACTTCCTATTAATGCAAGAATTTCCATTTGTGCCTTTATGAAAATAGGGGACCAACATGAAACAACCCGGGCTGGGTTGTAACAAATTACATGTCAACCGCTGTACTGTCAAATATAACAAAAGTTACCGGTTGAGTCCTGCCATCTATCGAAATTACGAAAATTCTTTTTAATATGTGTTTCACACTAAGTAGTCAATAAAAAAAAAGGTTCTTAATGTGAAATAAAAATTTGTTGGAAAAAATAAAGAAAAGAAAAAACACGATTATATCTTAAATGTGTGTTAATCATTCCTAGAAAAAAAAAAAATTTAATACAGTCCACAAATAATATCGCCTCGAAGCTTGAAAATTTTGGTCCTTCAGAACCGCATTTTGTGTAATTGTGAATACTATCGAAATCGCAATATCATCTCGTTATCGTACAACGCAAATCGCAAGCGCTTTATTCTATCACGTTCCAACAGTGCATCATTCTGCATCACCGTATCGTCTCGAGGAATAAGAAGCAATTTGTAATTAAAAATTAATTATTAAAAATGAGCGACATTGAAGATCGTATAAACGCGCTCGTATCCAAACGCGGGTATGTAAAACAACGATTAACAAAACAAAAAGCTTGGATAAACGAAAAGCAAGCAAATTCGGATGAATTTTCGACTTGGTTGGAGATCGTATCGGAGATCTAAGAAAAGTTTATCGATATAAATGCCGAAATTCTTGAATTAACGGATTACAATCACGAACACGAAAGATATCACGATAGTTTCGAAGCCGCATTCATTGAAGTGAAATCGGGGTTGCAATCAAAAATAAACGAGTTCAAAAAACCCAACACATCATCGCCAGAGTTATTGAGAACGAGCACATCAGATGGCACAAAAAGGATGCAGATACAGTTGCCGTTTATTAAACTACCGACATTTACCGGAAAATATGATGAATGGGTTTCATTTCGAGACATTTTCAAATCGCTGATAAATGAAGAAAGAAGTTTATCGGATATTCAGCGTTTCCACTATCTGGTGGGTAATTTGAGTGGCGATGCTCGTAAGCTTGTGGATAACATCGACTTGTCAGAAGAGGGTTACAAACAGGCATGGAGTGCACTTGTCAATCGGTTTGATAATGCTCGATTGATCATAGACAAACACGTAAACTCAATTTTAAATCTCAGTACAATGAGGTCTGAAACATCAGCGGAGCTGCATAAATTGATAGATAATTGTGTTAATCATTTGACAGCGCTCAAAACATTGAAACAATCTGTTGATTATTGGGACATCATTATTGTCAACATAATTTCAGCACGTATAATCGGAGAAACGAAGACATTGTGGGAAATGTCTATTGAAATACACGAAATTCCAACATGGGAAAAAATGCTGAATTTTTTAAACAATCGTGCTCGAGTATTGGACACAATTGAATCAAAGCCATCCTAGTCCATAACAACACCGAAATCAACAGCTATATCGTTAAATAAGGAATCGAATAAGCCATTCATTAAAAATTACTCCAGAGGATCCAGCCGAGTGTTCGCAACTGCTACAATACCAACTAATGTATATTGTAGTCTGTGTGAGTCCAAATTACATTACGTGTCACAGTGCTTGGAGTTTATTCAACTCAGCGTTTCGGAGCGAATTAACAAAGTCAACCAGTTAAATTTATGCATCAATTGCCTACGTTCGGGCCATTCCGTAGACACGTGTCGGTCGCGATTGTGCAATGTTTGTCGACAAAGGCATCACACATTGCTCCATTCACACTTCGAAAAAACGCAGTCGTATTCGGCGAATTCAAATATTTCTAATCATATGTCTAATATCTCGTTACAGGCAGATTCGTCAGGTCAAACGGCGTTAACTGCGCATTTCACTGAGGAAATTGCAATCAGCGAAGTCTGTGTAGCATCGGAAGGTGCGCAACCGGAAGGTTACATTTGGTTGTCAACTGCGATAGTGCACATTCAGGATTCATGAGGAAGGGTACATCCGTGTCGAGCTTTGTTAGATGCAGCCGCGCAATCCAATTTTCTTACGCAAGAGATGATTGACAAACTAAAACTATCGCATCAGTCTAGCAAAACGAAGATTAAAGGTATCAGCGGAATAACAGCGGTCGTGCAATCAGCTGTGTCCACAACAATAGCCTCACGATTAACATCATACTCAAAACATCTTCAATTTATGGTCGTACTTCCACACAAATGCAATATTTTGAAGAATTGGTTAGTTCCGCAACAAATCGACGCGCTCCTTGGAGCTGAATGCTACTATGAATGTCTGCTTATGGAGCAGGTTCGCTTACACAAAAGATTACCAATACTTCAAAACACGTCATTTGGTATCTCGAATGATTCCATTGCGCTTAATGTTACGATTGATTCAGCGGATACTACGCTTCATGAAGAATTGAAACAACTATGGCAACTCGAACCAGTCACAAATCAAGGCCATTTTACACCCGAAGAAAAATAATGTGAGAACATTTTTGTCAAAACTTATTCCAGAGATGCATTCACTGGTCGCTAAACCGTGGAGCTACCGTTCAACGAAAATATTTCAAAATTGGGTGACTCAAAACAAGCAGAGTTAAAAAGGTTCATGTACTTAGAACAACGACTCGAGCGTAACGAAGATTTAAGGAATCAGTACATCAAATTCATGGCTGAATATATTAGCTTGGGTCATATGGAACCAGTTTCTGATGATACCGCTGACCAATCGAACAGTTTTTATTTACCGCACCACGCCACAATAAAACCAATAAGCTCGACCACCAAATGTCGCGTCGTCTTCGATGCATCGGCAGAAAGTTCATCAGGACTTTCGCTAAACTTACCGGTCCAACTATACAAAACGATTTCGTATAATATCGTATTCACGGCGGATATCGAAAAAATGTACCCCCAAGTTTGGGTAAAAAATGAACATCGAAGGTACCAATGAATATTATGGCGAAACGAAAGGAAAAACCCAATCCAAACATATGAAATGCGAACCCTAACGTATGGAACATAGGCGGCACCGCATTTAGCACAACGAACGTTGAAACAAATACATATTGACGAATCGGAGAACTATCAGCTACCACCTGAATCGCACAACAACTGTCAGACATGTTAACAAAGAAAGGCATGCAACTAAGAAAGTTTTCATCAAACTCGAGAACAACAATTGAGTTTAGACGAAACTCATACTAACCAAACAATAAAGACCCTCGGTATAAAATGGAACCCCATCGAAGATGTATTCACGTTCAACGTTGATTATCTTGAACCAAATCGAACGGTAACAAAGCGAATTCTGTTATCAGAGGTAGCGAAGGTATTCGACCCGCTGGGATTTATAGGCCCAGTAATCGTAACAGCAAAATTATTTCTACAACGGCTTTGGCAATTTCAAATTGCATGGGATGATCCACTCCCGCAACATGAGGCCGAATTTTGGAAGAATTTCCGACGTGGACTACCAGCAATTCAAACACTTAGGTTGCATGGTTTTGCTGATGCAAGCAAATCAGCGTATGGTGCTTGCATTTATGTGAAATGAATCAATGATAACATTGAAATAACGGTTCAATTAATATGCAGTAAAAGTTGAGTCGCACCGCTAAAAAATGTTACCATACCACGTTTGGAATTATGCGCCGCACTGCTTCTATCACGACTCGTTAAAAAGACTATGGATGCCTTGAAATTGAACATCGAAAAAGCAACGCTATGGTCAGACTCAACAATAGTTCTAGCATGGCTTAAATCGCCTACTAACTTATTGAAAACGTTCATCGCCAGTCGGGTGAGTGAAATACAAGAGCTAATGTCGTATTAGGGAGGCATATTGATGGAAAACTAAATCCAACGGACATAATATCGAGAGAAATTATGCCCAACGAAATCAGCGCATTCAACACCTTGGAAAGTTGGTGGACTGGACCAGCCTTTTTATATTATTGTGAAGCTCTCAACACGGATATCGACATATTGTCTATTGAATTCCCCGAATTAAGGCCCATTGGCCGAGTGTCATTGCATACTCACGCGACTCCGGTTGACGATTATAGTTTACTTCAACGCTATTCCTCATTTGTCACGTTACTGAGAGTCACTTCATATTGTCTTCATATTTATAGACAATGCTCGAAAGTCGCATGATCGCCGAATATTTCAATGAACGCTGTCAGCTCAGGAAATGTTGCGCGGACGAAACTGCGTAGTAAAAATGGTGCAGCATCAATCGTTCTCAGACGAACTTAAGAGTTTGCAAAAAAATGGCGAAGTAAGACCGAAAAGCTCGCTTAAGCAATTGGCACCATTTCTTGATCCATCCGGAATCATTCATGTTGGAGGAAGACTCCGGCACAGCAACTTAACGTTTGATGGCAAGCATCAAATTCTCATTCCGGACAAACATCATGTCTCTACGATTATAATGCGTCATCATCACGAAATGTATTTTCACTGTGGGCCGCAACTCTTGCTATCGAAAGTGCGCGATACATTCTGGCCAATACATGGTAAAACCCAAGCAAAGGGGATGGTTAATCAATGCGTCAGATGTTTTAAATTAAAACCCAAACCAATGGCACAACTCATGGCCGATTTACCCGCAGACCGTGTAACATCTAATCGTGCATTTAACATCGTCGGCGTTGATTACTGCGGACCATTTATGACGCGCAACCAAAACCCTCGTAGCTCGGCGCAATATAAATCGTATATTGCAGTTTTTATTTGCTTTTGCACAAAGGCGCTTCATCTGGAGGTGGTTAGTGACCTTACCAGCAAATGCTTTTTGGCCGCCTTAAGGGGATTCATAGCCAGACGGGGAAAGCCGGCTACCATGTACAGTGATAACGGCACCAATTTTGTGGGAGCCAAGAACATACTCCAAGAGTTCAACACCTTCATCAATGCTAATGCCAACGAGATTATAAAGTCCTGCTCTACCGAAGGAATTGTCTGGAAATTCATACCTTCCGGCTCACCTCATCGCGGCGGTTTATGGGAAGCTGGACTTAAATCCATAAAATTCCATATGAAACGGATAGTCGCTGAACAATTGTTAAACTTCGAAGAACTAACAACGCTTATCATCGAAATTGAAGGTTGTCTCAATTCACGACCGTTAACTCAACTCTCCGACGACCCTAACGACCTTACACCGCTTACTCCCAGTCATTTTCTTACTGGGACGAACTACGTCTTTCTAAATGAACCTGATATAACCAATACCACTATCGGTAGACTGCCAAAATGGAGCAAGATTCAATCCACGGTTCAGTCTTTTTGGAAGAGATGGTCGAAGGAATATCTGAACACGTTACAACAGCGTTCAAAATGGATTTCATCTAAACTAGATATTCTTATTGGACAACTAGTATTCGTATGTGATGAACGTTTACCACCCACATCTTGGCTATTAGGACGAATCGTTGAAATCCATCCAGGACGCGATGACCGAACAAGAGTTGTATCCGTCAAAATCAAATCTGGTATAATACGACGAGCCATTACAAAACTATGTCCACTACCACTCGATGCTTCCAAGGAAGATTCTGGCCGTATCAGCAATTGTCTAATGTTGAAAAATATTGTTTCAATGGGCGGCGGAATGCCAACCGCTGTACTGTCAAATATAACAAAAGTTACCGGTTGAGTCCTGGCATTTATCGAAATTTTTTAAAAGCTTTGTATAAACCACCTGCACATTGCATTGCTTCATGTCAACCTATAGTGCTGACATGAAAGGTGGGTCGGCCCATGGATTCTGCAATCTCAACAGGGGGTCATCGATGTGTTCATCGTCATCATCGATCGTAATCAGATGATGAAAAATCCCTTTTGCATCCCGCCCCTATCGGGATTCGAACCCAGTATCTCCCGATCCAAAGCTTTAACCACTGCGCCGTTTGCTCGGTTGAAAAAGGCAATTTGGAACTTGATCTTTTATGAAAATTGAGTTTCAAGGTTATATAATATGACTAAAATTAATTGAAAGTGAATAAATACTTTACTAAAATTACTTTTATGTTTAAATGAATATTATTTTAGAGTGAGGCAGCGCATTTGAAAAAAAAAAAAAAAAATCTGAAGAAAATCAATAATTTAGCGACAAACCTGGCAACAATTGTCATAATAAGAAGTTAAAAAATCATTACAGCCATCAAATTTCTAACAAACACCAACTAAAATTATGCTAAAAACGGCTTTTATACCCTATTTTGTGCCTACGTGCCTTGTGAATCTTCTTCCCCCTTATTTTATTTTTTATTTTAAAAAAACGGTTATAATAGGGACTTAATTGACAAAATGAACAATAGGTATATTTGGAAGAAACAACAGAATATGATGACCACGTTAAACTAGCAACACCAACAAACAGAAAAATACATCACTATAGAGTACAATAATAATATCAACAAGAATATAACGAAGGTTTTTAAAAAACACGGATACACGATGGCACTTAAAATAAATAACAAATTAGATAACCGACTCAAACAACGTAACATACTCGTAAATACACCAATAGATACTGGAATCTATAAGAATATATGTAATGATTGCCTCAAATTCTACGTCGGACAAACTGGCAGGAGTTTTAAAGTTAGGTTTACAGAACATATAAAAGAAATCGAAAAACTAAAAATCGACTCGAAATATGCACAACACTTGACTACAGAAAAACATAATTACACTGACATCAACACTAACCCACAGGTATTACACAGAATAAGACAAGGACTACTAATGAACAAATTGGAAGAACTGGAAATTTACAAGAAACGATATAACCCATTTTTACTAAACGAAAAAATTGGCCGCAGCAAAATTTACGACCTCATGTTAAATCCGTAATTAACACCCTTTTGCACATACACACCCACATACACAAGATGGTCAGCAAATTCTTCTCTCAGATGGTTAGAAAGTTGAAAACTAAAATTTTGGAAAATAGGCTGCTTTTTACCCTTTTGTAACAGAAATGAAATCTTAAAGGTTTAATTGCTTTAACGTGGCATACCCATTGCATAGACATGATCTCCCTTTTTATAAAGTGGATTGATAAGAGCCGACTTCCACTCTTACGGGATGTCTTCTCCAGACCTTATTATTGATATGAACTCAAACAAGCAGTAGAATAGATAATCACCGCCATATTTGAGCATTTCGTTGCAGATATCGTCCTCTCCGGGTGTCTTGTAATTTTTTATCTGCTGTACCACTTTCCGCACTTCATTATATGATGGAGGAGGTGCTGGTGTCATATCGACGTTGATATCACATTGAAGCAAGAAAGCGAGGAGAAATAATTCCGCCACATTTCATGGACGGTTTTAGTTATTTCTTTTGCAGTAATATGAGATTGTCATGTTCGTTTTGATAGATTTCGTTGGCGTGCACGATCTTTCTTCCGAATAGCACTAAGACAACACATTTTCAGTTTTAATATTGCCTATATACGATCAAAAATGCATTGTCATATTTTGTGCAGCGGCACACTTTGGGCTTAAACCGACCTTTTATACGGTTTTCATACATTTATTGAGTACGTTCATTGGAGCACGAACCAACCGAGAAAAATGATTTTCGTTTAGTTTGATAGAACTGTATAGTTTTGGAATGTTGCAGCACTGCCTCTCGTGAGGAATAAAGACAATAATAAAATATACTCTTCATACGAACATGAGAAATTGTTAAGAGTTTTGCAATTCAGTTTCGATCTGCTTCGATGAAGAGGACAAATTGTTAAGAGTTCGCCTCTTCATAAAATATTTATATATCTGGAAATCTGGAAAATACCAGAATAACTGTGCTTGAATTTAAGTTATAAGTATATGTTGAAAAATATCAAAAAACTCGAGTTATGAGATTTCGAAATTTAGTTTCACGTTTATCGTACATGAAGATAAAGATGTAGTGAAAATGTGTAGAGATAAAATAGAGACGTCTATATTCTAATAAGAAAACACCAATTTCGCTAACTAAACTGAAAATGAAATTTTGCGGTGAAATTTCCATTTTCGATTTCGCTTGGTTCATTTTTGTATGTAAAATTTCACTTCAATTCAACTGCCTAAGTGGTATGCAGCTTCATAGTAAAAAGTAAGTCGTATGGATTTTTTTTTTATATTCAAATATTAACAAAAACATACTTTTGCATCTCAGTTGTATAATATGATTAGCATCAGTATTTTAATTTAATTAGAGTTTTTATTTAAGTGTCAATATTACAATAAAATATTGATGGTGTATTTTTCAAATCGTCTAATGAAAATAACAATTAAAGTTAAATGTACGTTTTAAATTACAGAAATGAATTCGATAGAAGCCAGGCATGGCAATCGTTTTGGATATTTAATTTAAAAGTTTTAATTTGGACTAATTAAATGAATTATTGCCGAAAATAATTGGGATTCGTAAACGTCACGCAAAAATTGTTCAATAACAGGCATTCATAAATAGACCATGGGTAATTTCAAAGTAAGTTCCGACTATTAAGTTTCTCTACAATGGTCAAATTTAATGGTCGAAACTTGCGCTGAAGTTACTCATGGTATATTTACGAATAAGCCTAATACTAACTTTTAAATGTATATAGTAATAGACCGATAATTACGCATATTTTAAATACACTGCTACAGGGACAACGTGAGCTATATTTGTATAACCCACACAAAACAAAACAACAAAAGTTGCATGAAAAACTATAGTAAACTCATCAACGGGGCCGAGATATCATAAATCTAATAATGTGCGCACTAATAAATTCGCATATCGTGGTTAAGGTGTGTGACATATGAGTTCATACAAGGTCTTAGCACTTTGATTTACGATATCTCGGTAATCGATAAAGTTATTTAGACGTTTAAATTTGGAAATGAGAGGAGATGAATGGCACTTTACGATGAAACCATTGGTTTTTCACTGCTGAAATTCCCTAACTTAAATTTGTGTTATTTGATTTAATGCGGCACTTTCACCCTCATTTTAGTATTCAAAACTTTTTAATGGTTTATTTAATTAATTGATATAACATATAACGTTTTGGTTAATTCCAAACTTGGTTAGTATTGGCAATTTTGTATAACGTTTTTGCATTATTAATTTTAAATCGAAATACGAGAAAATAATGTTTTTTTAAATTCTCAATTAACGCTTTTTTGTGTAGCTACAATTTTTAACGTTAGTAACTTTTTTAACAGTTTTTCTACCACTTATTTCTTACACTATTTTTAGTGCAAACTACACTTTAAATTAACGCTAGAATCTTCACTCCGGTCAATTCTTAAGGGATTTTTTTTAAATACTCTGGAAAGCGTAGGCTACAATATGTCATTGCTACTTTTCCGTTAACCGGTAACCTAACCTCAAAAAACGGAAATGATTACTGTATGAAATGTAAATTACAACATATACTTTTATGCTTTATTATTTCAAAAATCTATTCGATACTGAACGGTACCGAAATAAATTTTTTTAATGAAAATCATATTACATGAGAAAAAGAGAGTCACCTACATAAATTCATTTTCGTCCTTTTATTTGTGAATTTTTTATGATAAATTTATATCTGTGATTTTTTAAATTCATTTGGGAATTGTTGCTTATTAAGGTTAGGATATTTCGAAACCCTGATGTGATGAAGAAATTCGGCTATTCGATTCAGATTCAGCACACAAATGTAGGTCAAAATTTACTTGCCACTATCAAAACGAAAGAAAAACATCGAAATAAATTTTTGGCTTTTAGAAGCCTCAGAAGCAAGATAAAGATTATATTTCTTAATCAGTTTTCGATGTGTGATCAAATGTTTAAATATTTCGAATAGATCTTTGAAATAATAAAGAATAAAGTCTATGTTGTAATTTACATTTCATACAGTAATCCTTTGCGATTTTTGAGGTTAGGTTACAAGTTAACGGAAAACTACCAGTGACGTGTTCTGTCCTACTCTTTTCAGAGCGAAAATTTTTGTTATTGCGATAATATTATGAGTGAGGCATAAAGCCTAAGGCCCAACCTAAGGGATCATACAATTATGTATGGGTCAACTTTCTGAACATGCAATGTAAGACGTTATTACATCAAAAGGCAAATATTGCAACATTGATTGTGATTTATTGGAATATTTTTATAAATAAAACAAATTCGGTCAAATCTTATATTTACTTGAATGTTTCTTTTAAATCATTTTGCAAAGCAAAGTAATTGTAATTTAAATTTAAAAAATATTTGTATAATTTATATTTTCATTAGGTACTTTAATGTAAGTATTTTAATCGCTAAAATGCTACTCGTAGATTCAAACTCTGGTGGAACATTGTTCACCAAAAATGAATGGAAATGAATTTCACCAAGTTCGCTCGAAATAAATCCACAATTTAATAGAGCTATTCTGTGAATCTGCTGCAATGAACTTTTGTAATCCCCTCAGAAATAGATGCCGTTAACTACCGTTATGTATGTTATCATAGAAATAAATTTTTTTAATAATTAATGTTTTATTCGCATCGTAACTTATTGACCAAGGTATATTTCTAATGTTGTGTGGCAGACTGTAATTCCGACTACAAAATAGAATGGGCATATCCGGGTAAGCTGGGTATGCACTTTTATTCTTGCTTCACTATAATTTTGTTTATCGTTACCATTTTTAGGTTTTGTTATTGCACATTATAATTTTCTAAGTTTTGAAACAGAGTTGATTGCAAAGTAAAGTACGCTCAGCCAGAGCTCGCGGAACTTAATAACAGCAATCATGTGTACAGCAACCGCAGGTTACAAAAAATGGTCCCAAAACAGGTACTCGACTAACTACGACTAACTAATAAATCACTACACAATGAAGTAAATCAATAAAACTTTTATTAACCATGAAAATGTTTCTTATCGACAGATGACTATGCTAAGACCGCCTCTGAATATAAATTACTGAAGTCATGCAGTTAATCATGATTTTGTTATTTTGTCCTTCTGGAACATCAGTTTCAATTGCTAAATATTGTAGTTAGATTCTTTTTAGTTTTCTTGTTCCAAAGGTTATTCAGTTGATCATTTGAAGGAATCAAGGTATTCCGGAACTTAGCATCATTGATTGATTGGTTGTGATTCGGTTAATTGCAATAATGCTGCGCTAGCTTTCCCCTGCTTCTATGGAGGATGGATACATTATGAATTCTTTTATTTTATAGTGGTGAATATTAGATGGCTGTTGACTAAGAATGGTACAGACTGTGCGATGTAACGTAGACAGTTATGATTTTGTTGATTATTCGTTTGATAGACCTCAATTATTTGGTATTTACATAAAATGCTATTTGTTATATATTTATTTTTTGGTTATTAACACTTCAGGCCAAGAAACAGCTTTTAACCAAGTACAAATTATCCATTAATGTTAATATTTTTCACTGACGAATCTTACAGGTTTCCCGCCAGCTCCTTTTAATTTATTCTTATATATCCAATTATTTTTGTCATTAATTGTTTTGATATAAAAATAATTCTACTAAGGTTATACAAATTTCGCATAACAGGTATATAGACATATGGATGTTCGTTCATACCAGACTTTTAAGCTGATGATTTGAGGTTGAGGTTGAAGTCGTAGACTGTCAAATTGATCCTCAAAATTGATCAACAAGAGACATCAACGAAATCCAGTGTTTCTAATGCGAATTTGAACATATCGAATCGTTCCAAGATTTCAGATCATGAGACTATTCCATTCCTCAGCGACTCACCTAGATGAAGGTAATGATCTTCCACCAATGTAGTTTTTTTCTCCGAGGGTTCCACGACCATTTCACGAAGAAATAACTAATAGATCGCACAGGAAAAACTTATGACCTTATTATACAAAATGAAAACTCATTTAACTGTAGTGAACCAGGAATTGACGTAATCATTCATCATTTTATTTCGGGTGTAACTGAGAAATGATTTTTGGTCGTAAGACTAACACCGACTCAGGTTGGAGACAAAGGTGTCACGGCTCCGGAAATACCAGCCAAAAACAGAAAGGAGTTCCAGTCAAAAATTAAAAGGGAACTCAGTCAAACTGAGGACTTGGACTGGAATATTTTTTGGTTGGTTTGTTTGAGTGAAATGTGTTCACAGACCTGTACGTTGGCTCTGGGGCCAGTCAAAAAAGAAGGAGTTTAGGTCAAAAATTCGAAGGTAACTCAGTCAAATTACAACCTTCGAAACATATTAAACTCATTTTTTTCAGTCAAAATATTTTTAGTCTGAAATGCCTTTTCAGAAGGTAGCTCAATCACACTTTGACTAGGATTCATTTTGGATTTTGGATTGAAATTCTTTTAGAGAAGGAGATTTAGTGAAACAATTAAAAAGGAAATCCAGGCAAAATTGTTATTAAATATGAAATTAGTGTTATGGTTTGTCCAGTCTATGGCTAAGTCCGAAACGGTTTTAAAATATTCTAGAATCAGCATATTTCCAGTCGAATATTAAAAAAAATCGCCATTTTGCAGAAAATTTGAAAATTAAATTTTCCTTTTACAGAATTCCTGGAAATGGAAGCAAACCTTCTAAAAGGTATTCTAATCCAAAAATTTGTGGCTGAAGTACCTTTCAAGAAGGTTGTTCAGTCCGAATAAATAAAAACGATTTCAGTCAAACGGTTTTCTGAAACTCCTTCCTTTTACTGATTAGTTTTAGTTTAGTTTATTAGTTTGCATATAATTTACATTTTTTATTAAAGAACAACTCCTTACACAATCTGTTTTGAGCACAAAGCTCATTCACAACAGTTTGTATAGATGAGGTCATTTAACATAATAACAACTTTAAAAACGACGGCTTCATATAATTAAACCGAATACCACAGCCACAGCCCAGCCATCAAAATTCATTAGATTTTGCAATCTATCATAGCTATTGTGGATGAAACACAATTCATCAATGAAATTGTAACTTCTGTTTTAACATTCCAGGCGATTAATGTTAAGTGTGGAAATTGTTCATAAAGCTTCAAATTATACGACGGCCCCGCTGGTAGAAGCATTTTTGAATTTTGAATTATATATACAATAAATTTAAAATAAATATTTTTTTGACTCGACAGTCAAAGCCTACCAAACACTGATGCTCCCTTTTAAACGGAGTTTTAGTCATAATAGTTATATGGGAAATTTTATGACTGAAACGACTTTCGTTTTTTGACTGAAAATTTTTTTACTGGTATTCCCGGAGCGACGGGGCTCGAGTGGATGAGAAAGAAAAGACGCCATACCATTCATCAATAACGTCAAGCAACCATATGCAAGGTTAGTACAAATTTGGTTGCCCGCTGGTAAACATCAGTAAAGAAAAGGTACAAAAAGTAATGAAATGAGAATCTCCCCCTGGTAAGCCAGTATACCTTATCCAGCAGCCCTGGAAACTGGCTAGGATTCAATGGATCAATCATTCATTAATCTGAAATACAATTGATTACAGAAACGAATACTAGAAGAAATAATGACACAAACCGGCAAAATCAAATATCGACCCTTGACTATCGTACACGGACACGAATCGGAAACTAGAACGTCAGAACTCTATTAGAAACATCAAGGCTAGCCAAGTGGAGGAAGAAATGAAACGCTTATTGAGATTCTAGAGGCCTTAGTGAAAGTCAGATGGAAAAATAGTGGTGAAATTAATACAAGCAAATGGAAATTATATGATATTCTCAGGTAGAGAGACGACACTCATGAGCAAATTTGATTTCATATTTTTAATCACTAATAAAGCGAAGAAAGGCATTCATGAAGCCATTAACAGCAGAAATAATGGCCAGATTCCATTCGCAAATAAGAAACACAACTATATTCAGTGCTATGAACCAAAATTGGAATAGACAACAACACCGACCCAACAACCATCATGGGTGCATTAGATTCTGTGCGAAACCAAAATGGAGAAAAGACTTGTCGACTTCTGTAAACAAATCAAATTGTTCATTTGGTTGTAGATTTCCACACAAAAACATACATAAATATACACATGGACATCACCGGATGGCAGAACCAAAAATCAGATTGATAACGTAATGTTGAATAAGAAATTCCTCACATCTCTCTACAAGATGTCAGAACAATGAGGGGCGCAGACATAGACAGCGATCACCAACTAGTAATGGCCCAATTTCAAATGAAGCCAACCAACGCTGTAAAAAACATGCAACAATAAATAGGAGGAAATTTAACACAAACAGATTGAAAGATGCTGAAACAAGAAACATCTTCAATGAAACGATCTAACTCAATCTGAATAATAGTAATGAAGCCACCAGTAAGCAACAAAAATGGAATCAAGCTGAAGAAGCTATATCAAGACTACCAAGGACGTACTCGGCTATCAAGAATATATATATAATAGGAAACTCTGGATAAGCGATGATACTTGGAGGGAAATTGAGGAACGCCGTCAACTTAAGTTACAAATGCACCAACAAAATACGACAGAGGTGAAACGTAGATACGAAGAAACAGCACGCGAAGTAAAAAAGATGGCAAGGAATGATCGAAGAAAATATACAGAGAGCATTCTCAAAGCTGCTGAGGAGGCAGCAGCAGCCCAAAATATGCGAGCACTACACCAGTGTGTAATAAAAGTCACGGGAAAAATTACAAACATACCACCTATAAGGGATGCAAATGGTCAAGTCTTAAAACGGACGAAGCACAGTTAAGGAGATGGAAAGAATATTTCGGAAAAGACGCCACCACTAGCACCAGAAATCTCCCATCATCATAATTGAACACAATAACGTAACTAGCCACACCTAAATTCCAACGAAACCGGAAGTTAAAAGTGTCATTGAGAGGCTAAAGAACAATAAGGCTGCTGGAACAGATAATATTACCGCCGAAATATTCAAAGGAAACTCATCTACAGCTGCAGGCTCATTAACACCAATAATCCAAGACGTGTGGAACTCTGGTGAAATACCACAAAAATGGAAGGAAGGCTTGACAGTCATAAAATCCCCAAGAAAGGTGACCTAAGAGAATGCAAGAATTGGCGAGGTATCTCTCTACTCAATACAATAATAAATATACTCGCAATGATCATCCTTGGGCAAGCTGGTTTTAGACCAGGAAGAAGTTGCACTGATCACATCAACACAATCCGTATCATCACTGAATAATCAATGAATGGAATTCACCACTGTACCTGCTCTTCGTCGGTTTCGAACGCGCATTTGACACGATAGATAGAAATGCAATATGGCAGACACTTTGTGAAATGGGCATCCCAAAGAAATTAATCGAACTCATACAAGAAATGTATCGGGATGCTGGAAACCGAGTTCAATATAAAGGCAAACAAAGTGAAACATACTATATAACACTCGTGGAGTAAGGCAATGATGCGTACTCTCGCCAATGCTGTTTCTGATCGTGCTGGATAGTGTGATGCGAAAACTATATATCACGTCCCCTAACGGCATCCAATGGGGATTAACAGGTAAACTCAATGATCTGGACTATGCAGATGACATATGCCTGCTCACACAGAAACATTCAGACATGCAGCAGAAAGTACAACAGCCAACAGACCTAGCTAACGAAGTTGGTCTCAAGATATACATTAGGAAAACAAAGGCAATGAGACTCAACTCGAGAATAACCACACCAATACACATCAGCAATATAGCAATAGAAGATGTAGACAATTTCGTATACATTGGTTGCACAATAGCAAAAACAGGAAGATATAAGCAAACGAATTAATAAAGCCAGACATACATTCAACATGTTACACAAAGTCTGGAATACTTCCGTCCTGTCATGTAAGCCCAGGATACGAATGTTCAACTCATGTGTGAAATCGGTACTACTATATGGATGCGAGACATGGGAGCAAACAGAGAAAATCAAAATGAAGTTACAAGTGTAAGTGTTCGTAAACAAATGCCTTCGACGAATACTGAAATGCTACTGGCTTAACACCATAACGAATATCGCACTGCATAGGAAAACTAATCAGTCAGACATTGAAACCGAAATAAAGAGACGAAAATGGAGATGGATTGGCCACACACTGCGAAAATCACCAAGTGATATAACGAAGATGTCATTGGACTGGAACCCGCAGGGAAAAAGGAAAGTCGGAAGACCAGCAATGACATGGAAGAGAACACTGCTAGCTGAAGCGAGACATGTCGGAAAATCATGGGTAGAGATAAAACCAGCAGTCCCAAACAGAGTAAGATAGTTCAGCCTAGTAGACGCCCTATGCTCCTGAATTGGAGATAAAGGAAAAAAAAAATTCCCGGAGCGACACGTTTTTTGACGCGGTTTTCTAGCCATGGATGGATCCGAAAAGGAAACGCGTATGATATTTTAAAATTTACGCAGAAGATATCTCAATAATTCAGTGATTTTTTCTGGAAGTTCAGATACTTAACGGAAGACTAACTAAAAATTTTTCAAAAGACGAACTAATTGATATATTGCGTGATAAGTCTATTGAAGAATTGAGACTTGACTGTCAAAAATTTAAGCGAGGCTGGTCGAAAACGGGTTATACCCGATTCGAGAGTATAAAGAACGTACAATGTTAATAGGCTTTCTGCACATGAGCTAACAATAGAAGGTCCCACCGATGTCGTCCAGCATACCAATTTCTCTATGAGTAACTCGTATACTTAAACAGAAACTTTAACGAAACGTACGCTCCTTCCGAGCTGCTTTAAAGCACGGAACTATATTAAATGTCAAAAAACACATACCTTCAACTACTTGAAAGCACGGAAGCAACTTAATAATCTGTGCGGCACGACTATGATTATACAGAAAAATGATCCACGCCCGCACATTTCTCTAAGTCTCCTTGGCACCGAATTAATCGTCATAGCCTCCATCAGTATATTGGGAAAAAATTCCCTCAATTTCATTGAAAATTTAACCTTAATTTAAAGAAAATAAAATCTCATATCAAAACGATTAATGGAATACTATTTTCGGTTTTGTTGATGTAATAAGTTATGATGTTTAGAAGATGAGCTTTACCTAGGTATCGACTTTTCATCCAAATTTAATTTGGCACCAATTGACGAAGAACTCCACCGGATGCTCGAACCGGGAGAGATATAAGAAAGTTCCAGTGTCTGGACTGCTCCTATGGTTTGCGTAAGCAAATCGAATGGCAAATCTAGACTTTGTTTGGAATATCGTAAGGTGATTCTTGAGACAAAACGGAATTCACGGAATCTGTTAGGCCTTTATGCCGCTTGATTGACCCACAAAAATACCAAGACAGGGTATTTGTTTTAAGTAACAGGTTGTCATAGTAGGTTTATTCCAAACTGCACGGAAATAACAGCGACTATTACGAATATCCTTACGAAAGGGGTTAAATTCCACTGGAGTGGAGATGCTCACTTGGCTTTCTAAAAACGAGGAAACGGCTTCCAGGGAACTGGAGGGCTTTCCAGAAAGGAGGAATTTTCGATTGCACCTATGTTGATAAATGCCGATTATTTAAAACCCTTATTTATCCGCTGTAATGCTAGCATGGAAGGAGCTAAAGGTGTACTCTACCAAAAAAAAGAGCCAATTACGAAGGACCGTGGTCTCGCAGTTCTTTTATGCATATAAAATCGTTTTACAGTTATCACGGACCAGCTAACCTAAAGTGGCTAATGTTCCAAAAACACCTCTGCAGGTATTCGACTTTATAATCGAAATCCAAAAGGGGACCTAAATGTCGTTCCTAATACATTATTGCGGATTTACTGCGATTTTTTTGAGGAATTGAAAAATAATTTACCGCTCCTGCTAAATACCATAGATTTTACTTCCGAACATTTCTTAGATGATAAATATAGGAATATTAAAGGAAAATGTCCTGAGTCTCCGCAAAGCTATTCAAACGGAATGACAGCTTAACGTATTTGCCAGTATCGAAGTTACTGATGCCTCAACCAATGGCTGAGGAACTTATTCGTCAAGAGCATGATATTCCTACTGTGTCACTTGACACTCAAAAAAAAAAAGACATTGGAAAGACTTCGGAGGTTAATATTTGGGTTAGCATTTAGAATTTCATAATTACTATCGTTGTTGCTATTAGATTTCTTGTGCTCCGGCTACCCTTGTTCTCTTTGTAGACTCTCCAATTCGAGCTAAATGGTTTCTAAAGGTTGCTTTATTTAATTTCACTGTTCTTCTTGAAATCTTGTTGCTTGCGCCGTGTACTTCTGCTGATTGTTAATAAAATAACTTCTTTGTAACGAAATCATTTACCAAAACCATAAACTACGAAGGACATTTTGTTAACCTTAATTACGATACACGAATTAAATCTACATAAAATCGTAATTCGATTTCAAGGAATCACAAAAAAATTTCGATATACGAATGCGATAAATTATCTTAAAAAATGGCGAAATTATCGCGAATGCATTATAATGTCCAATGTAAATTACGTAATCAAATAATTGATCATTTTGTACACCCTTTTTATATAAATAAATCTAAAGGTATATATTTATAATTGGCCCAATTACCACCTTTAACATTTTTAGTATAAAGCGCACAAAAAAAAAATTAAATTCTATGCCAAGCCCACTGACTCGTTTTAATCATATAATTTAGACGAAATATATAATTTACGATCGTGAGGAAATCATTTAAACATACAACTATAAAAAAACCCTAAAATAATTAAATTTAATTAAATTATAATTTTAACATTTTTCTTTTTTTTTAGGTTTAGGTTAAACTAATTTAATTTTAAAATAAAACTGTTTCGAAAAATTTCAAAAGATTTGTTCTTATTTTAAGGCAATAGATTGCAAATTTGACACACACAAAAAATTTACGATTTTGTTTTTACGGTATATTAATTAAAATAATATGATTTAATTCCGACTTATAAATTCTAATTCTATAAATATTAAGATGAACAAACAGTTTAAAAAGACTACCTATTTTAATTAATGACACTGAGATTGGTTTTTGTGTTAAAATGAGATTAAATTTATCAAGGTTACTTAACAAAAAAAAATTTTGTTGTATATAATTGTCTTAAAGAAGAACTTAGCGGCGCTCATCATGTATCGGGTCGAACGAAAATTCTTGAAGTTTTAAGATAAATCAAAACCACAAATTATTAATTTGATTAACCCTCATCTTTGCAGGGTTATTACGTTTTTGTTATGTAAATCAATCTTCTTCAATTCAATTCAACTTTTTTTTTTGCTTTACTTTGTAATTCTGTCTTGCGTGAAAAAGGAACAACCACTTACCGCTGTATAATAATACAAAACACAATTAATTCTTCATGAGTATCAGATTCCTTTTACTTCCTTACACCTTATGACATTCAATTAAGCATTATAGCAAAGCAAAAGATACAACCAAAAAAAAGAAATAATTGTTTAGTTTGAATAGCTTAAGGTTATAGATTGGCGTGAACTCTTTTATACCGTACATATTTATACAAATATAAAGATCACCGTGCAATAACAAAAGAATTAAGTATTCGTCTTTAATAAATCATTTCAATGTTATGTAAGATCGCGTTTATATTTAAAATAAAAATGAAAGTACTCATTATTGTTATTATTTATAAATTTATAAGTTGGGCGGGAACACGGTCGAAGAGAAAAAAAAAATGTTTAAAGATGATACAGCTGATTTAAGAAATGCGAGGCTAATTAAGCTAATTAAACGGGTGTGCGGGTGGATAATTTCTTTTTGTTCCATTCCATTACTTATTCATTTCACTGAGCTTGTGCAAAATTTTTTATTATTCAATTTTACTCGTACATGTCATCGAAATGTACGTGTTAGGTTGGCCAGAAATTTTTTTTGGGTCGAGCAAATTTATTTATTTATCTGTTTATTACCAACATAAAGAGAAATCTGCTTACAAAAAAGAAAAATAATAAAACATAATAAAAATAAAACAAATTTAAAAAACAAAAAATTAGAAGCATGAGTATGAAAATATAAAGGAATGAAACCTCATAAGGTAATCAGAATTCAATTCAAAAATCATTTTAAAATCCAATTTCCAACCCACATGCCAAATTTCATCATATTCGGTTGAGAAATAGGCAAGTTCCATCGTACTTGTCCATATTTCAGAACTTCTTCTAAAAATCATTTTACAATCCCATTTCCAATGCACAATTGGTTGAGAAATAGGCAAGTTCCCTTATACTTGGCCATATTCCAGAACTTAATCTAAAAATCATACACGTATGTTGTAAATACATACAAACACTTACTTATATATATTGCTCAACTGTTCACTAAACACCTAATCCAACCCCAACCCAACACTAATCCAACCCCAAATCAACCCCAATTCAACCCGCAAACGGTCTTCAACTGAACCCTCTACCCAAACGCAAACTCTCTTTCAAATCAATCCCCAAACCAGCATATATAAAAATTAGCCAACTGCTCACTATATCTTAATCCAACCGCAACTTAAGTCCAACTCAACTCACAAATTGACACCTGACATAACCTTCAACTCAATCCCAAACTCAATGCCCAACTCAATATTCAAACCAGCATATATAAAAATTTGATAAATATTTCTATAACCAGGTATTTTGGGTCAATTTGTATGGCAGGTACCCGACCCTCTTGACGCACAGGTTCCAAAAGCTTTTCAAGCCGTTCTCGAGATACCATGGGTACAGACATTCAGACACAAAGACAGATGGACGGACATTTTTTTTTGCTTTTTTAGAATCAGGGACTTTCAAAACGTCGAGAAAAGTGGTTTTGGACCAACCAAATTTATGCCTGTGAAGAACATAGCAAAAAAAAAACAAATTCCTCGTATACGTATCCGTATTTATATGTAGTGGTAATACAAATTATACGCCTGAATGTGGATTAAGAAAGAAATTAAATAACTTTATAATCCAATCCAGTGACGATTTTTGTTCAATAAAGAAACCAAACAAGATTTGTCTATGCACTTGATGTAAAAATTATCAAATGGTCGGTCCCTGGGGTCGGCCATATAAATAACAAGCAATATTTGCATCAAATGTTGTACGATATATTGCCGACGAAATTTGTTCAACAAAAATCAAAAGTCCCAAGGTCAAATGGTTTTTCTCGAATATCTGAAGTATGAACTTGATGTAAAAATTATCAAATGGTCGGTCCCTGGGGTCGGCCATATAAATAACAAGCAATATTTGCATCAAATATTGTACGATATTCCGCCGACGAAATTTGTTCAACAAAAATCAAAAGTCCCAAGGTCAAATGATTTTTGTCGAATGTTCATAGTATGAACTTGATGCAAAAATTATCAAATGGTCGGTCCCTGGGGTCGGACATATAAATAACAAGCAATATTTGAATGAAATATTGAACGATTTTCCGCCGGCGAAATTTGTTCAACAAAAATCTAAAGTCCTAAAGTCAAATGATTTTTCTCGAATATTCGAAGTAAGCACTTGATGCAAAAATTATCAAATGGTCGGTCCCTGGGGTCGGCCATATAAATAACAAGCAATATTTGCATCAAATGTTGTATGATATATTGCCGACGAAATTTGTTCAACAAAAATCAAAAGTCCCAAGGTCAAATGGTTTTTCTCGAATATCTGAAGTATGAACTTGATGTAAAAATTATCAAATGGTCGGTCCCTGGGGTCGGCCATATAAATAACAAACAATATTTGCATCAAATATTGTACGATATATTGCCGACGAAATTTGTTCAACAAAAATCCAAAGTCCCAAGGTCAAATGATTTTTGTCGAATGTTCATAGTATGAACTTTATGCAAAAATGATCAAATGGTCGGTCCCTGGGGTCGGAAATATAAATAACAAGCAATATTTGAATGAAATATTGAACGATTTTCCGCCGGCGAAATTTGTTCCACAAAAATCAAAAGTCCTAAAGTCAAATGATTTTTCTCGAATATTCGAAGTAAGCACTTGATGTAAAAATTATCAAATGGTCGGTCCCTGGGGTCGGCCATATAAATAACAAGCAATATTTGCATCAAATGTTGTACGATATATTGCCGACGAAATTTGCTCAACAAAAATCAAAAGTCCCAAGGTCAAATGGTTTTTGTCGAATATCTGAAGTATGAACTTGATGTAAAAATTATCAAATGGTCGGTCCCTGGGGTCGGCCATATAAATAACAAGCAATATTTGCATCAAATGTTGTACGATATATTGCCGACGAAATTTGTTCAACAAAAATCAAAAGTCCCAAGGTCAAATGGTTTTTCTCGAATATCTGAAGTATGAACTTGATGTAAAAATTATCAAATGGTCGGTCCCTGGAGTCGGCCATATAAATAACAAACAATATTTGCATCAAATATTGTACGATATTCCGCCGACGAAATTTGTTCAACAAAAATCAAAAGTCCCAAGGTCAAATGATTTTTTGTCGAATGTTCATAGTATGAACTTGATGCAAAAATGATCAAATGGTCGGTCCCTGGGGTCGGACATATAAATAACAAGCAATATTTGAATGAAATATTGAACGATTTTCCGCCGGCGAAATTTGTTCAACAAAAATCCGAAGTCCTAAAGTCAAATGATTTTTCTCGAATATTCGAAGTAAGCACTTGATGCAAAAATTATCAAATGGTCGGTCCCTGGGGTCGGCCATATAAATAACAAGCAATATTTGCATCAAATGTTGTACGATATATTGCTGACGAAATTTGTTCAACAAAAATCAAAAGTCCCAAGGTCAAATGGTTTTTCTCGAATATCTGAAGTATGAACTTGATGTAAAAATTATCAAATGGTCGGTCCCTGGGGTCGGCCATATAAATAACAAGCAATATTTGCATCAAATATTGTACGATATTCCGCCGACGAAATTTGTTCAACAAAAATCAAAAGTCCCAAGGTCAAATGATTTTTGTCGAATGTTCATAGTATGAACTTGATGCAAAAATTATCAAATGGTCGGTCCCTGGGGTCGGACATATAAATAACAAGCAATATTTGAATGAAATATTGAACGATTTTCCGCCGGCGAAATTTGTTCAACAAAAATCTAAAGTCCTAAAGTCAAATGATTTTTCTCGAATATTCGAAGTAAGCACTTGATGTAAAAATTATCAAATGGTCGGTCCCTGGGGTCGGCCATATAAATAACAAGCAATATTTGCATCAAATGTTGTACGATATATTGCCGACGAAATTTGTTCAACAAAAATCAAAAGTCCCAAGGTCAAATGGTTTTTCTCGAATATCTGAAGTATGAACTTGATGTAAAAATTATCAAATGGTCGGTCCCTGGGGTCGGCCATATAAATAACAAACCATATTTGCATCAAATATTGTACGATATTCCGCCGACGAAATTTGTTCAACAAAAATCAAAAGTCCCAAGGTCAAATGATTTTTGTCGAATGTTCATAGTATGAACTTGATGTAAAAATGATCAAATGGTCGGTCCCTGGGGTCGGACATATAAACAACAAGCAATATTTGAATGAAATATTGAACGATTTTCCGCCGACGAAATTTGTTCAACAAAAATCAAAAGTCCCAAAGTCAAATGATTTTTCTCGAATATTCGAAGTAAGCACTTGATGCAAAAATTATCAAATGGTCGGTCCCTGGGGTCGGCCATATAAATAACAAGCAATATTTACATCAAATGTTGTACGATATATTGCCGACGAAATTTGTTCAACAAAAACCAAAAGTCCCAAAGTCAAATGATTATTCTCGAATATCCGAAGCATGCACTTGATGTAAAAATTATCAAATGGTCGGTCCCTGGGGTCGGCCATATATATAACAAGCAATATTGGCTTCAAATATTGAACGATTTTCCGCCGACGAAATTTGTTCAACAAAAATCAAAAGTTTCAAGGTCAAATGATTTTTTTCGAATGTTGAAGTATGAACTTGATGCAAAAATGATCAAATGGCAGGTCCCTGGGGTCGGCCATATAAATAACAAGCAATATTTGCATCAAATGTTGTACGATATTCCGCCGACGAAATTTATTCAACAAAAACCAAAAGTCCCAAGGTCAAATGATTTTTATCGAATATCCGAAGCATGCACTTGATGCAAAAATTATCAAATGGTCGGTCCCTGGGGTCGGCCATATATATAACAAGCAATATTTGCATCAAATATTGTACGATATTCCGCCGACGAAATTTGTTCAACAAAAATCAAAAGTCCCAAAGTCAAATGATTTTTGTCGAATGTTCGTAGTATGAACTTGATGCAAAAATTATCAAATGGTCGGTCCCTGGAGTCGGTCATATAAATAACAAACAATATTTGCATCAAATATTGTACGATTTCCGCCAACGAAATTTATTCAACAACAATCAAAAGTCCCAAGGTCAAATGATTTTTATCGAATATCCGAAGTATGCACTTGATGTGATGATCAAATGGCCGGTCCATATATATAACGTCGGACGTAGTATTAATCTCAGTTCCATATGAATCGCTTGCAGCGCATAATGGAATCAGCACCAGGCATTTCCAACAGCTGATGGACACGATGTTGGCGGAAATTCACTTAATTGCAGCATATCTCGACGATATCATTGTGGCTGGGATGAGCGAGCAGGGCCATCGAAAGAATCTGTTTTCTGTCCTCGGCCGCATCCAGGACTACGGGTTCACGCTTAATGGGTTGCGCCCCGACCAAGCCAATATCGAGGTAATTCAGCAGTTGCCGACACCAACGGATATCAAAACTTCGTTCGTTTCTGTGAGCCATCAGTTGGTATGGCAAGTTTATCAAAGGGATGAAGGACCTACGAAAGCCATTGAATAAATTGTTGCGGGATGACGTTACGCACAAATGGACATGTTATCAGAAAAACGATTTTTAACTTCATTATTTCAACGAAAATGATGTAACATTGATTTATGTATTTGTAAATAATATATAGGCTATTAGCATTAAAATTACATAGGCCTGCAAAGAAAGGGTTAAATATTATAATTTATTGAATAGTCGTATCCGAAGTAATTTTTTGCGCTGAATCCGAATCTTACCACAGAATTATCCTATCACGTCAGGATGTTGAGATATTCTAACCTAAAAGTGTCCAAAAGTGTGTGTTTGGCACTTTTGTACTTGAAATAACTCAAGACTAAAAATTCAATACTTTGGGCTTTTTAGACCGAAATAATTGGTTAATATTTCTATAACCAGGTATTTTGGGTAAATTCGTATGGCAGGTACCCGACCCTCTTGACACACAGGTTCCAAAATCTTTTCAAATCTCGGCCTTGACCATAGGAACAGATTGGCAAACAAAAATCTAAATCCCATAAGCCGTTCTCGAAATACCATGGGTACAGTCATACATACATCCTGATAGACGGACGAACAATTTTCTTTTTGCTTTTTTAGACTCAGGGACTTTCAAAACATCGAGAAAAGTGGTTTTGGACCAGACCGAAGTAATAATAATAATTTACAAATTAGAAGCTACCAATGCTTTATAAGAAGAACGACAAATGTTTTTAAAATACCACTCTAGACAAATTAAAATCAAAAACCTTACGAATCTTATTGAAAGCAGCTGCAGTATGATAAACTGGCTCACCTTTGGCGTAGTTTGTAACTCGATACAGTAATTTCAGTTGAACAATTTTATCGCCGTAAGCACAATTCAATTAGGAAACTAATAAATCACGTACAAAAATAGCTAATATTTCTAACCTACGAATAAACAGTGGCTCAATTTCCAATAACTTGCATGTTCCCCTATAAGCAGGAAGTATGAAAGCAGGTGAATCAGCGGATCTAGGAAGTTGCCGTAGAGTATATAATTACCGTACTCCAATTGATAATATACAAAAGCCAAGTATAAAGTTTCAATGACATATAGATCGTCTTAATGAAACCACACATCGAATTGGTCTTTGAGATGTAACCATCTATACTATATGTCTATGAATCGACAAGTCCGAGCTAAAGGTAGTACCAAGTTCTTTCTACGAGTAAACTCTTTTAATGATGTTATTTTGCAGAAAATAGTCGCAACACGTAACCTGTCGTAAACGGCTGAAGCACATAGTACTAAACTTTGAAAAATTTAGATTCAACTTTTGGTTTGAACACCAAGATGAAAAGGTAGTTAGATCAGACCGAAAATCAATAACATCACTGTAATTCTTAATAGTTCTGAAAGTTTTTATGTCATCTGCATACCTACATAAGAATTTCAGAATGCTGCGCAGACAATCCACCACATCATTGATGAATAAAATGAACAGCAAAGGGCCCAAGTGGCTACCCTGAGGAAGCCCTGAACTGACATGAATGGTTCGGGAAACATGATCAAACAGTTTTACAAATTGCGTTTTGGAGTTTAAATACGATGTAATCCATTTAATAGGTAAGATATTGTACTCTAGCGAAACAAGTTTCCTTATTAGTAAATTATAATCAATTTTATCGAAGGCCTTACTAAAATCAGTATAAAAGCACAATTTAGTTAATAGTAACAGATTTGCAACTGTTGAATTGAAATTCCACAAGTGGAAGGGTATCCGCTAAAATTTCTATTATTATTAACAAATTTCCAAAATCGATCGGGCTTAGATCTAATACCTAATATTAGACTCAATTTCGAGAATATAATTATTGTATAAAACCCGATTTAAATACGTGAACATTTTGCGCAAAAAATAACAAAAGTATTTAAAGGAGAATGAATACGGCTAAGTCATCACATACAGACAGTCTCAGATCATGATCCATATGTAGAAAAGCTAAATCCAATATGTTATCAAAATTATTTTTCACGGTTACACATTGCTTTAAACCTAGTGCCTGAATGACAGATAAAAAGCTTTCCATTTCAGCATTCTAGTTAATGGGTGTCTGGTCATATACCCATTCCACGTTTGGTAAATTAAAGTCACCCAATGTCATAAGGCGATCCTTTGGATAAAGGTTAAGGGCTATTTGTGAATTGATGGTGTTAAAAATTGATGAGTATACTCGGAGGTTAGAGTTATACGGAAGATCATAATTATCAGTGTGTATAGGAACTGAAGAAAATTCGCTCGATACCGCAACTAAAACTAACGCCACCTACTTTTTCATAGGTATCCTCCTGGAGAAACCTGCCTCTGCGATGAACATTATAGGGCGACGGGATATATTCCTCTATTTTGAAATGCTTCTTTAACCATGTCTCAACGATGCAGATGATATCGTAGTTTTGTTTCAAAATTAACAAATATAATGATTTCGATTTCTGGCATAAACCATTGGTATTGAAATAATATATATTTAACGTAGTAGATAACGGGAAAGTATAAACTCTCTCTCGAACTAAGCGGTGCAACATCGGAGACACCATTAGTACTTATAGCTACTGTAGAGAATGTACTTAAATCATTAGAGCTGAGTGAAGAACTAAATTCCAAAAATTTATTATTCAAATTTGTGTGAAGTTTATATGATAACTAATTTTGGCAAATTTCCAACGGATTCTGCTAACTATCTTAAATTTTCAATTTACTTTGACGCTCTTATTTTTATTAATAATCTTTCAAGAAAAAAATGAATTTTGATATGATAGCATATCAAAAGAGTAACCCCAAATTTCGCCCATTTCGTCGTCCTCATGAATTTGGTTGAAAAGTGGTCTAAATGATAGTTTTTAGATGAGACATTAATCCTCACAAAGTTTCAAGTTGAGCATATTTTTTGTTTTGGAGATATGACGAGTCGCTTAACTTACCCCACGCTATAATAAATTCGCCATCCTCGGTGACCTCGTTCCATTATATTAAATTTGTTTTTCAAAATATGAAATTGTACGCTTTTTTCAAATATAATAATAGATTACATCAAAAAATATGATTTAAACAAGACATAACCAGCCATTTAGAAGAAACGAGGAAATTTACTCGGGAAACTAAATAAATAAGTCGTGTCCATCTTGAAACTATTAATAGAATATAAAAAAATCCAAATTATAAATTTGTTCACCGACTTCCAGTTGACCTTCAAATGGTCTTGGCGGTAAGGGTCAAGGTATAACCACCTTATGTCTTGATGCCAACAATTGTTAATTGAGTCATTCGCCGTTAAAATTCATCATCTGCTGGTTATTTCCTACCATTTCGTAATTTAACCTTGAAATGACCGCTGAAAGTCATTTAAAAAAGTGCCTTAAGTAGCTATCTGAATGTAAAATTGTACGTCCTTTCAGAATCTGGATCCTACACAAAAAAATAAGAGTTGACCTTTAAATGGCGTTGACGATAAGCGTCAAGGTCACCAGACACCAGCTCGGCACCTTATATCTTGATGTCAACAATTGTTAATTGAGTCGTTCGCCATTAAAACTCATCATCTGCTGGTTATTTCCTACCATTTCGTAACTTAATTTTGAAATGGCCGCTGAAAGTCATTCAAGAAAGTGACCTTAAGTAGCTATCTGAATGAAAAATTGTACGTTCTTTCAGAATCTGGATCCTACAAAAAAATAAGAGTTGACCCTCAAATAACCTTGAAAATAGATTTTAAGGTCAAACTTAAGGTCACCAATCGATTAAAATGGGACACCCCGTATATGTTACTATCATTTATATTGTAGAGATGCATGTTCGTTTTAGTAAACCTTTCTTCGGTAAAATCTAACCGATAACTTAAAAATTCATAGTTCGGCTCTATAAATAGAACAGTAATGGCACGCTGCCGCTCGGCTACAATACCGTTGGACACATATAGGTACTAGAAAAACCTTGTGATATATGTATCCCCTTTAACTGACTAAAAATCAATAAAATATTTTTTTAGAGCCGATCAGAAAAGTTAATTTTACATGCCTGCACTTTACATGAAAATTTCACATAATAAATGATTTAGGAATAAATTTTAAAATAATAAACGAGGTCGACAAGCGACAGGTTTGTCTCTTCATATCTCCGAAACAAAGAATATGGTCAACTTAAAACTTTGTGAGAATTAGTGTCTTATAAACTATGTCACAGCGAAATTTACCAACTACAAATCTCATGTTACTATTTACGGGGAATATGTATGAAGTTTAATAGAGTATTTACCAATTATTTGGAACCCCGACTATTCCATTCATAGTATACATTAAAACGGGTACAACGAAAGTTCAGACTTTTTCGCTATGGTTTATTATCTTTCAGAAATAGAAGAATTATTGCTGATGAAATTACACTTTACAAAATGCTGTACAGACTAACTGATTTTTTTGAAGTTTAATTTGGTTGGGTCGGGCGACAAAATTTACGGAGGTGGGAACCTTATTATTTGGAGAGAAATTTTCTAGCGCGGCTTTCGGTCAGTATTTAAAGTTAATAAGCGAATGGGCCAACACGTATGTAGAGTGTGTCAATAGCTATGAAAATTGATCAGTAAGTAAATAAATAAAATTCTTTAAAATAATACTGACTGGTTGAAGGAACACCGATTGTATCTTGAAGAAAAAAAGACATTCGAAGCGAGTTAGAAAGAGGAAAGCTGAAACTTCAACAGAATTCGATCACTCTGAGCAAATAACTAAATCTGTTAAAAGCGTGGAAAGTAAAACCTAAGAGAAATAGCCTCATTCCATTCTGAAATGAAAACGTTTATGAAATCGGCCAAGGAGAACGAATAAAATGTCACGGCATTAAATAGTGACCTGTAGAAAATAAACACGTTGGACTTTGACACTTATCGTCAGTAATTTAGAAGACAGCGATCGTACTCATATTCGAAACAATTTTATAAATACATATTTTGACAAATTACAAAAACAGCACAAACATTCAAAATTTGACACCAAAAGAAAAGAGAATTATGACATACGTAAAACAAACGAAGACGTTTTTGAAAGACAATCCGGACATTTTAGTGACAAAAGCAGACAAAGGAAACGTAACGGTTTTGACATTACGGATGGACTACACGGAAAAAATGTATGACTTACTCCATGACACCTCGACGTACGTACAAATTTATACAGACAATTCTACGCCGATACAGACAAAAATTAACTCAGTAGTAAAAGAATGGAAGGAATTTGGCAATATCGATTTGGTGACAAAGAAGAAACTTACAAATTATATAGCAGTGATTCCAAAATTATATGGGTTACCAAAAATTCATAAACCCAATGTACCATACAGACCAATTATAAGTTCGATAAATAGCCCGACATACTCGTTATCATCATTTTTAACAAAAACAAACAAATTCATTTATTCTAAACTCTGAAGATTTCAAAAACAAAATTAATAACGTTACGCGATCCCGCCAAATTCCATGCTAATTTCTTTAGATGTTAAATCTTTATTTACAAATGTTGATAGCCAAATTGTACGAAATATTATCAGTCAAAATTGGAGAAATATAAAGAAAAATTCTAAATCTAAATTAACAAAAATTAAATGTTTTACTGCTTTAGATATCGTTTTAATTAAACAATTCGGAATTTTCATTTGATAATAAAATTTATAAACAAACTTTTGGCTCCCCTATGGGTTCTCCCATAAGTCCCATATTAGCAAATTTAGTAATGGAAAATTTAGAAAATTCATTGTTAAACTCTTTAGACTTTCAGCCTTTATTCTACTTTAGATATGTGGACGACATAATTACTGTGGTACCGATATATAAAATCGATTATTTTTTAGAAGCGTTTAATTCAGCAAATAATAGAATAAAATTTACTTTAGAAAAAGAAGTGGATAGACAAATTGCTTTTTTGGACATTTTGTTAATTCACGAACCAAATGGCAAAATTTCTTGTAATTGGTATCTTAAAGATACCTGGTCAGGAAGATATATAAATTTTCATTCTTGGCTCCCCGTCACTTATAAAATTAACACTATACAAATTTTAACACAAAAAATTATAAAGCTTTCCGATACTAAATTTCACAAACAAAATTTAAAAATTCTTAAAGATACATTATTGCTTAACCAGTATCCCGAAAAATTAATAAAAAATCTAATTTGGAAAACAAAAAATTTTCATAGAAATACAATATCTAGGCCAGAAAATGAAATCACAATCTTTTTGGCCATTCCATATATAAAAAACCTTTATGAAAAAATAAAAGGTCTGTTCCAAAATTATAATTTCAAAATTGTGGAATGTGCAGCCACAAGTCTAAATGAAAACATTTTTTCCAAAATTAAAGACAAGGTACCTTTTAACAATCAAATGTGGTTTACCAAGTTCGTTGTACATAGTTGCAACGCTATGTATACTGGACAGACAAAACAATTTTTGGAAAAAAGAATTTATCAACACAGATATGACACCAACGAAGATCTAAATTCAAATATTAGCGCACTTACACGTCATCTGAAAAATTCAAATCATTCAATCAATTTAGATAACGTCAAAATTCTCGATAAACAAACCAATTTTAGGAAAAGATCGATTTTGGAAATGTTACATATTAAATCAAGTATAAATTCGATTAATATTGTGGAAGATTATGCTTATATTGGCAACTCGTATGATGTATTTATATAAGTTTTTTTCTCTTACTCAATTTATTTTTATTTAATTGTACAACCATTCTACATGAAATCGCTTTAGCCACAAAAAATTGTCTAGGCTTTGCGTTTCCATGAAAAATCGGTTTTTAGTAACAAATGTTTGATTGTTTTATGTCGAATTTTTATATAAAAAGGAACTCATTTTGAATATAATTTTCATTATGCTTTTGATAATGTTCCCGAATTGGGATTGAAAGCTCGAGCTTAAATCTGCAAAAATAAAGAGCCCTATACCAAAAAATAATTTGTTTAAATATAAAGAATTGGCTCATTAAATAAAAATAATTTATAAATAAAAATGACTTACCCGAAGTTAACATTGAAGCTTAATGTGGATGGTTACCAGTAATTCACCTAAGAAGACAAAAGTAGTCGTTCAATTAAAGAGAAAACTACCTAACGAGAAACCTAATTGAGATTTAAAGCAGAACTAATTATTGAAATAATACAATCTACAGCCAATGAGAGCTCACCGGTTAGTCAAACTAATAAGAAATTCAAAACAACTTATCCAGAGGAAGTAAGAGAGTTGGTCAAAGAAAAACTTAAGGCACGCAAAACCTGGCAAATTAACAGATCTCTAGAAAACAAGACAAAGCTTAACAACTTATGTAACAAGCTAAAATGAATTATTAAAGAAATTAAGGGTTAAAGAGGTTAAATACCTTAGACCTTAAGTTCAAATACATTCAATTAAGAAACCTGACGGTGGTCTAGACCCGAAGTGCTAAAGAAAACGCTGGCCTTTTGCGGAGCATCTCGAAGAAATATCCGAGGAAGTGGAAAAAACAAGTGAAAAAGTAAAAGGAAGAACTTAACATTAGATTCTACTATCCACAATAAGTTGTGCTCATTTATCGGCAAATTTTGAAACCTATATATACGTATGTTATGCAGCTCTGGAGATAATCTAAGAAAATAAACATCAAAACAATTCAGACGTTCATGAATACATTAGAAAAGAAAATAATAAGCAAGCCTTAAAACGAGCATTACGCCTTCAGGAACATGAAAACAATTCATGAGAGATAACCAAAGAAAGAAGTCAATGAACCTGGTGAATTGGCCAATATAAATTATGAGAATATAATGGCATCGACTGTAATGCATTCTGGAAGACTTTGGGTTACTTGCATCTTCATTTCCACATCAGTCGATGCCGTAAATTGAAGATGATTACAACGGTGAATCAATATGCTGTGAATATTATTTTCTTGTACTTACTTGTATACTAAACGATTTAATATAGAGTACATAAACTAATTTTCACTTATATACGGCTTACTGCTTAATTTCACTACACATTTAAATACTTATTTACACTTTACATCCACATATATTTAATAAAATCAAATTAAAATAACACCCATTTTTTTAACCTAATCACGATGCAACAAGATCAAAAAATGAAACAAACGAATCGAAAACGTCATTAAATTTTTTTTTTAAGCTTTCGGTGTTACACGCGTGCAGCGCTGAGCATAAGAAAAAATTAATTTTATATGTTCATTATCCGTATATAGTGAAGACACATTATTATTATTAAAAATTATTTCATGTTTAGGAGTTTTTATGTGCAAATTTAACGGCATGTTGCTTGATGTGAATGTGTGTTTATCGGTTTATTAATTTGATATTGTCCAATTTTAAATAATTGAATGATTACAATGAAATTAAATCCAATCCATTTAGTTCAATAATACGTATTTTAAAAAAAGATGCCTACATTTAGGCTGAAGGCAAATTCTTCGGTAAATCGATTACTAAAAATCGACTTTAAGCACTTTTTTATTTTTGGCGTACTCAAATTCATGTAACAAAAAAAAATTAATTATCTAACCACAAAACGTTTACTATAGTATTTTTATTCTGTTTGTTGGAGTCATTTTTATATGACGGCTCTCGACGCTGAACGAAAGCATGAATGAATGAAGGCAACCATGAAAGCGGCATAACAAAGCTCTAGGCGAATGGAATGGCATTGAAAGATCGTTCGTTTCATATTCATTTACTAGTGTAACTCAATCATAGGTAGCGAGATCGCTTTTCAACACACGAGTACACACGAGAGTTTCGTTTCGTGTCTTTTATTGTTTCGTTCACTCAAAAGTTTTGTTTACTACTCGTATAAAGTAATGTCGGACTCTGACACTTACCCGAAGTTAACAATGAAGCTTAATGTGGATGGTTACCAGTAGTTCACCTAAGAAGACAAAAGTAGTCATCCAATTAAAGAGAAAACTACCTAACGAGAAACCTAATTGAGCTTTGTTTCGTGAGCCGACCGAAACAAAAATCAACTTGTATGTACCAATAAAAAATCCCCAGTAATTGGAAGATGAAGTAGAACTACTTGTTGAAATAATACAACAGCCCATGGGACTTTGCCGGTCAGTCAAACTGTTCTCTGTAAGAGAGTTGGTCAAAGAAAAACTTAAGGCACGCAAAACCTGGCAAATTAACAGATCTCTAGAAAACAAGACATAGCTTAACAATTTATGTACGAAGCTAAAATGAATTATTAAAGAAGTTAAGGGTTAGAGAGGTTAAAGACTTTAGACCTTAAGTTCAAATATCCGAGGAAGTGGAAAGAACAAGTGAAAAAGTAAAAGGAAGAACTTAACATTAGATTCAGAAAGTGGTTCAGTATTGGCGTATTGGGTGAAACTCAGACTTAACTATCCACAATAAGTTATGCTCATTTATCGGCAAATTTTGAAACCTATATATACGTATGGTATCCAGCTCTGGGGATATTCTAAGAAAATAAACGTCAAAACAATTCAGACGTTCATGAATACATCAGCGAAGAAAATAATATCCAAGCATAAATGAGCATTACACCTTCAGGAACATGAAAACAATTCATGGTGAATTGGCCAATATAAATTATGAGAATATAATGGCACGAAAGTCACGTATCCCGCTGCAAGACATAACAATTAACAAACCATTATCTTAAATCAGCTCCAAATACAAATGATATCTCAACTCTTACGATATCATTCGCAAAGTACATTCATCTCAACAACAATTCATCAATTCGCAGAAGCAAACATTAAATGTGTACGTGACAAAATGCAATATTATAATGTTTGTAATGTCAGCATAAAAAGCCACACATGCTGCACAACACATTATATATATTCCCACTCACATTGAAACGGAGAGATTAATATTACATATTTCAACGTAACAACACGTTATTAATTATTCTAAATAAAATATTATTAAAATTGTTTATTAAGAAATATTAATTAAATAAAGATATTTCTCTGGAATAATTTCCAGAGTTAATAAATATTTTGTATTAATACAACCAAGTATTTAACTCGAACCGATTGGTCACTTCCCTTTAAATTTGAATATTATAAGAAAGGTAAAAAAAATCCCAAAATAACAGGAGTCGACTGTAATGCATTCTGGAAGACTTTGGGTCACTTGCATCTTCATTTGCATATCAGTCGATGCCATAAATTGAAGGTTATTACAACGGTGAATCAATATGCTGAGAATAATTTTTTCTTGTACTTACTTGTATACTAAACGATTTAATATAGAGTACATAAACTAGTTTTCACTTATATACGGCTTACTACTTAATTTCACTATACATTTACATATTTATTTACACTTTACACATCTACACTATATTTAATAAAATCAAATCAAAATAACACCAATTTTTTTTGACCTAATCACGATGCAACAAGATCAAATATAATGAAACAAACGAATCGAAAACGTCATTTACATAGTTTTTGTTAAGCTTTCGGTGTTACACGCATGAAGCGCTGAGCATAAGGAAAAATGAATTTTGTATGTTCATCATCGGTATGTACGTATGTATATAGTGAAGACACATTTTAAAAATTTCTACATGTTTTGGAGTTTTTATGTGCAAATTTAACGCCATGTTGCTTGATGTCAAATTAAATTTTAGTATCGGTGTATTAATTTGACGTTGTCCAATTTTAAATAATTGAATGATTACAATGAAATTAAATCCAATCCATTTAATCCAATAACACGTAGATTAAAAAATTATGCCTACATTTAGGCTGTGTGCTAATCCTTTGGTAATTCGACTTTAAGGATTTTTTCTATTTTTGGCGTACTCAATTCATGTAACAAAACAAAAAATTAATTATCTAATCACAAAATGTTTACTATGGTATTTTTATTCTGTTTGTTGGAGTCATTTTTATATAACGGCTCTCGACACTGAATGAAAGCATCAATGAATGAAGGCAACTATCAAAGCGGCATAACAAAGCTCTAGGCGAATGGAATGGCATTGAAAGATCGTTCGTTTCATATTCATTTACTAGTGTAACTCAGTCATAGGAAGCGAGACCGTTTTCCAACACACGAGTACACACGAGAGTTTCCCTTCTTGTCTTTTATTGTTTCGTTCACTCAAAAAGTTTTGTTTACTATTCGTATAAAATGCTCAGACATAATTATCTATTTTGATA
The DNA here is from genome assembly GCA_958295665.1 of Tipula vernalis. Classification (NCBI taxonomy): domain Eukaryota; kingdom Metazoa; phylum Arthropoda; class Insecta; order Diptera; family Tipulidae; genus Tipula; species Tipula vernalis. The sequence goes on from OY282559.1 coordinate 320,158,550, forward strand.
TTTCGAAGTTCGAATGCCCTTTACTTTTTTTGAAGTTAGTAAAATAAAGTATAGTAATCAAGAAAATGTTCACCTTCAGATCTTTCGAAATTTACCTGTTTTGAGGTTCCCTGAGTCCGAAAAGTGGGTTTCGAAGTAGTGTCTCTCTGTTAGTCTGTCAGTTAGTCTGTGCCCTCGTTACAGCCCAGATATACCAACACGAATGAAACTGACAACTATAGACATAATTTCTTTGAATTAGTTACGTGCTTAAAGATTTCTCTGAAGTGATTGGAATATATAATAATAACAATAAACTTAAGGAAACGCCGGACTCTGTAGGTCAGGCTGTAACGTACCAAAATAACAATGGCAATTAAATTTGATTTCTTTTATGATTTGGGTTTCAGTGGTATGTGCCGCACTGGACTGTAGTCCTATACAAAAGTCTTTGGTTCGATTCTCCTTAAAGCTTTTTCTTTCCAATTTTTTAGTTTTTTTAAAGTTTTATTATTATTTTTTTATTATTTATGTACTAACCAAATATTTTACTTTAAATTAGATATTGATCCTTATAGTTACTACAGTAATTACACAAAAAAATAGATGGTAAGCTTTTAATATGCGCCTAAATATATGCAACTACTATTACAAATTATTTAAAAATTCTTATATTTAGCGTATTTCCTTGACAAATTTACAACAACAATTGCATAGAACAAATCCCCACCAGAATAACATTAACCCAAAAATAAATTGGGTTTATTTAAACATAATTCTAATTTTTGGTTATGATACCTGCCACCAGAGTCATAATACATAGTAAATTTATATTATACTACGAAAGGTTGGCTTTTGTCAATTAAATCAAATTGGCTATTTTCTTGGAAAAAAATAAACCCAAAATAATTCGAATTAAATTTTGGTCAACAAAATACGCTTATTGTCAGTTGTAGTAGGACATGAACATTTTTCGGTAAAACATTTGTCTGAGGTTCGACTCTGCTCAACTCATGTTAGTTTTGTTTATCCATTTTTTTTGTTTTTTTAAATAAAAACCCAGGCTCTGCCTTTTTGTCGTTCTGTAAGGTTTTGTGTGATGCCCCAACACATGTAAAATCATTCTTAAAACCCCTTACTCTTTGGTTTAAGGTTTATTAAGGTACAATCATCCTTAAAAGCCTTTAATCTCGAGGTACGTTTACTCGGCTGAGAAATACCGTTAAAAAAATATCAAAAAAATATCAATTAGATAAGATATCAATCAAAACATTACATAACTATAGTTATTCTCTAAATTGTATCCGTCCTAGGACGGGCTGTACCCCATAGTTTTTTATATTCCTCAAATTTACAAATTTTCTTATTCAAAAATTTCATAATTTTTATAAATTCTTTTGTTTCTTTAAATTTAAATTCAGGTTCTATAAATTCGATCAATTCTATTGTCCAATTCTTATATGTATCTGTCAGTTCAATAACTCGAAAAATTTTTTTAAATTCTACAATAATCTCCTGAAATTTGACAAATTTTACTTTGCTACAAGGTTAGGTTAGGTTAGGTTGGAGTGGCTGCTTAGGCACACTTAGACCGGTGACGGTCCATTGTGATACCACAGAATATATCCCCTTTACCCCTATTGGAACCATTTCGAGCTACTTATGTAGTGTAAGATGTCCCGAACTTTAATATTTTCGAGATTTGAGAGGTAGTCCATCCTGAACTTACCCAAGTGTTTGAGCCTTCTGAGTGCCAATGCTGGACGCGAGCAGAGGAAGTGGACCAACGTCTCTTCCTCCTCTTCGTCCAAGCAGCTTCTGCAGAAGTCATTTGCCTCCAGACCCAGCTTTCTTGCATACTCTCCAAAAAGGCAGTGTCCCGTGAGAATTCCTACGACCGTTCTTAATCACGTCTGCGTAGGGATATTAATGCCCTAGTGCGCCCCAAGTCCAGCTTTGGCCAAACTTGTCTTGCAATTCTACAGGTGAGGGTTTTAGACCACCTTTCCCCCGCTGAGGATAGCGCCTGCTTCCCAAGTGCTTGTCTCAGCGCTGTGATAGGCCTCCCCAGACTTGCATTTTCCGGTTGCAGCTGGAGAGTCGTACCATGCCTAGCAAGTTCATCCGCCCTCCAGTTCCCCATGACGCCCGAGTGACCTGGGACCCAGATTACCTGGATATTGAAATGCTCACCCATCTCATTTAGAGATGAGTGACAACTCAACGACACCAGTGATGCCAAAGACACCGATTCTAACGACCGGATCGCCGCTTGACTGTCCACATAGATTTTGATATCATCTGATGGTGATACCACATTATGCTTCAACCACGTCATGACCTCCCCAATCGCTACGACTTCAGCTTGGTACACGCTGCAGTAATCAGGGAGACGAATAGAAATGTTTACATTTAATTTGTCACAGAATACTCCAGCTCCTACTTTGCCGTCTAGCTTGGAGCCATCTGTGAAGAATTGTAATGCTTCGATTTCCGATAACGGTCTATCCCTCCAGGATTACCTTGAAAGGAAGGAGGTCCGAAATCGCTTCTCGAAGCGTAGAGTAGGTTTAATGTAGTCAAGATTCGCCAGCTCATCCTTCAACGATCTAACGATAGTAGAGTGTCCTGTACTAAGACACCTCCACTGAGAGACGGCTGCAAGTCGTACAGCCGTATTTGCCGCCATCTGTTTACCAAAAATGTCGACCGGAAGAAGGTACAACATAACCTCTAAGGCACTTGTCGGTGTCGACCTCAATGCCCCGCTAACCAGCATACAATCCGTTCTTTGCACTCTCTCAATCCTACTTTTATAAGTTACCTTGTCCAGAGCTGGCCACCAAACACCTACCCCATACATGAGTACAGGTCTTACTATAGCGGTGTAGACCCAGTGTACCAGCTCCGGCTTCAGACCCCATCTATGACCAATGGCGTTCCTACAGGAGTACAAAGCTATAGTAGCTTTGTTTATTCTCTCCACCATATTGTGCCTCCAACTAAGCTTACTGTCCAAGATAATGCCCAGATATCTAGCTCTATCAGTAAAAGCAAGTCTCGTGCCATTTAAGGTAGGAGGGACAACTACCGGGATTTTGTATTTCTTAGTGAAGAGTTCCAGCGCTGTCTTGGACGGGTTAATACCAAGTCTACATTTGCCAGCCCATTTCGTAACGATGGTAAGCGCATTCTGCAATACGTCTACAATCGTGCTCAGGAATTTCCCGGTAACAGCTAAAGCTACGTCGTCTGTGTAAGCGATAACTTCAATACCCTCTCTCTCCAATTCTAATAGTAACCCGTTTACAACTATGTTCCAGAGAAGAGGGGACAGACCCCCCCCCTGCGGGGTTCCCCTAGTTACTCGCCTTTTTGATGGTGGAGTCCCTCAACTTCGAGCTAACAATTCTGCTTCCCAGCATATAATTAATTAACCCTATCAGAGGAACGTCCACCTCCAAAAATGACAATCCCTCCTTGATTGCCTCCGCTTTCACATTATTAAAGGCGCCCTCTATATCCAAGAAGGCCACCAAATAGAATTCCTTCGAATTAATCGATTTCTCAATCGTACACCAAGGCGTGCAGAGCAGTGTCCACAGATCTACCCTTTGTGTACGCATGCTGAGACGGTGCCCACTTCCTGGCACCTATTTTATCTCTAATGTATACATCCAGCAGCCTTTCCAAGGTTTTCAAAAGAAAGAATGATACAGTTATTGGTCTTAGGTCCTTAGGATAGACATGTGAGCTTTTCCCCGCGTTCGGTATAAACACCACATTGACCTCCGTCCAGTACCTAGGAATATAGCCCAGCTTCAAACACCCTTTGAATATAGCTTCCAGGTACGGAAGAATAATTACTGAGTTGTTTTGAAGTTCCGCTGGTATAGTTTGATCCGGACCAGCCGATTTAAATGGTTTAAAACCCCTCAGTGTCCATAGGATCCGTTTCCTGGTTACGATATCCTCTGTGAACACTGACAGTGCTTCTTGATGATTGCTATGCACCAACAGGTCCTCAAAGCTCCCTGGGAAGTGTGTCTCGAAGAGAAGCTCCAGAGATTCTCCACTAGAAGCTGTCCAAGATCCGTTCGGTTTTATCAAAAAACTGGGACTAGCTGTACTTTTGGAAAGAATCTTCCTAAGGCGGGAGGTTGCGGGTACCTCTTCCATTTTATCACAGAAGATTCCCCAAGACCTCCTTTGTGCCTTTCTTAATTCTTTCTTATAAATTCCGAGTTACTCCTTATAGGAGTCCCAATCCTGAGCCTCCCTTGTATTTTTGGCTCTATTAAAGGCTGTCCTACAATCCTTACGATAGGTTTCCAGTTCCCTGGACCACCATACTGGTTTTTGCCTGCCTCTAGGCTTAACCAGTGGGCAGGCAGCACGAAAGGACCGGTTGCATGCGCTAGTAATGCTAGCTCCATAGCCCTCGTCGGTAACATTTCCTCCAAAAATTCCCCATATTTACTCCAGTTGGTCCTTCTAGGGTTCCTGAAGGCTTCCCGGGTAGCAGGGTGAATATCGAGGCTATAGGTTTAATATCGATGATAAGAAAAGGAGTGTTCCTTATCCACTCTCCAATTTTTAACCATATGAAGAATATTATTTGAGGCAAGGGTCACGTCTAGAACCTCCTACCTGTAACTAGTAATAAATGTGGGTTCCCGCCCAATACTACACACTGAAAGGTTAGTACTCATCAAATAATCAAAAAGTGACTCACCTCTTTCATTAATGTCCGTGCTTCCCCAGATAGTCTGATGCGCATTAGCATCAACTCCCAGTACCACACCTACCTTTGATTATTCCGCTTCACGGATAAGCTCCTCCAGGTTATCCGGAGGAACCTCCTTCTCCCGGTCCATGTAGGCTGAAACTAGCCAGAATCTACAAGTACCTACTTCCAGGCTAACTGCAGTAGTGTCACCATTGCTGTATTGAGAGAGAAGGAAAAGATTAATATTATTTTGCCCAAGAATACAAGATCTGATCTTCCCAGACTTACTAGAGGATATAATTTTTTACCCCTTGGTTCTGAGGCCACAGATCCTGTTGTTATTAATCCAAGGTTCTTGGATTAGTATCACATCCTCACCCGAACTAGCCAGCCTGAGGAGTAGAGCTGCCGAAGCAGCCTTAGAATGGTGAAGGTTAATTTGTGTTATCTTAACCATAACCTTTCAACCTTTACCTATCTCTATGGTATATTCCTTCTACCGCAGGAATATTATTTCCCGGTATTTTGGGATGCGCCGAATTCGCCCGTCTCGCCAACCCTCATACCCTCTGTAGAGGACTTGTCAGTGCCCCCCCAGTCTGGCCGGGCTGCCGACATCCTCCTCCATCAGTACACCAGCTCCTTCGCTTAGGTGCCCCTCCTCATCCTCCAAGTGAATCCTTGTCAGACCGATGTCGCCGGGTTCACTACCCCCTACCCTCAGCTTCTCCCCCCATGCTGCTGGTACCTCCTTCAGGCCTGGGCGGGTTTCCAACATCCTCCGGTTGGCCTCCCGTACGCGCTTCCGCCCCATCCTTTTTATAAACGTTGAGAGTAATTGATCCGAAGCCGAAGTCAATTACTCCCTTCGTTTTGTGAAGGAGGGCAAGGGACTCCTTATTTATTACCATAATTGATAATTTCGAGCATCCCTTCGCCTCCTCCTGCTTGACGATCTTCCAATTTCCGGTCGGAAGATTCGGGTTACTGGCCTGAATAATTTTCAAAGCCTCGTCAGAACTAGCCGGTTCGGATGGCAGCCAGACACGTGCCCTCGGCGTGCTGGGAATTTCCTCCCGGCTAACTGCCGCAAGCTTTGCACCTGGCCACACCTCCCCTACTTTGGCTATAGCCTTTTTATAAAGATCCACAGATCTAGAGTCCGAGCATGCAGTCATCTTCACACGTCCTTGATACCATCCCGCATCTCTGCAGGATGGAAGTGGTCCCGAATTTTCTCCCAGTACCTTTAAAAAGACGAGGTTGACTGCATTATACACCAACCTCCATTTTTCCGCCGTGATGCTCCCATCTTCTTGAATTTCGTCAATAACGGCTAGCATCAAGCTTTGTCCCTGAGTTAGAGCTCGGCTTTGTGTCAGTCAGCAACTTGGCCCGCTTGCTGTCAACTGCTTTCACCTCGTCCTGGGGCCGCTGCCTTTTCAACACATGGTCCCTTTCCGAGATTCCGCAGCCCACAGTGCTCCTTGCCCAAGCTACTGATATTCTTTGCTCTACCGTGAGCTGCCCCTCGGGAGTCGCAGCCCACTTCTCGAGAATTCGGAATGCCGAGCGGCGATTTCTGTACCGCCTTTTCGCCGGAAGAATGTCTCTCGTCCCACTCCCCTGTGCTGCGTTGGTACCGCTAACTCCCGGGACTGGTGCCCTAGAGTCAACCAACTTTGCAACCTTAGAGGCCCCACCCGTCTGGTTCGAGGTACCTCCCTTCGCTGATATCGGCTTTTGAGGAGAGCCGGTGCCCTTGAGTGTTTTGTTGTTAGATCCTTCCATTTTGATTTCCACGAGTATCGGAGAAATAAAGATCCGCCTGCGCAGTGATCTGTACACGCAGGTAAGGCTAATTACAACTGGAGGTCACCAGGTATCCAGAGGGCTCCGTTAGCGACTGGGCTTTGTTAAATGGGCCCCAGCCTAGTTGATCATCAGCATGGGTCGCTTAACATCTTAATCCAGCCCATTCGGCTCGCTAGCACCCCGGCCTCCCAGCACCTCCTCCCCTCCGCCCACATTCTCTCTCCCATTCACCTATTCACGTGGAGAGCCCAATCCAATGGGATCCATTCCATTCCCAGGGTCACCCGTTTATAGGGTACCCCACTCATCACCCGCGGAGACTCCGGAGGTGCAGAGAGGACGTGACGCCCAGTCCGCCGTAGTTATTGGTCGATGGTTTTCTGGCGCCATCTGTTCGCCTTGCCATTCTGGGCATCATAGGCACTCAGAATTTAATGAACTGAGGTTAACCACTCACTAGTTCCCTGAGACTCTCCCACCAGCTGGACTGCGGTTGGGGGCGGCTTATTTAATTCACCGCTAACCTACCTATCGATAGGCCGTCCACTATCCATTACCTGTGACCCCCGGATAGCTGCAGTACGCCACGGGAATAATAATAATAATAAAAACTCGGGTTGGGGAATTATTTAAGAGTTGATTTGGATTTTTTTTTTTATAATAATATAAAAACTCCAAATCAACTCTTAAATAATTCCCCAACCGAACAACTCACTTAAACCCAATACAGGCTAATTAAATCCTAGCTCAACTTCAACTCAACTTAGCTCAAATCAAACCTCAAACCTCTGCTGAACTTATACCATCATATAAACATACCATCATTCCATCACCATCAAACCATTATACCATCATACCATCATATCATCATCATCATCGTACCACCATCACCATTACCATTACCATCACCCAATTCTTGCATATAAACCATCATACATTATACCATCATAACATCATATCTTACCAATTTTTGAAGTTTTAGAAATTCCTCTGTACTAACTATAGATCTGATTATCATCTTTCAAGAAGGATATGAATGTTTGAGATATTAACAGTGGCCTTCCTTAAGTCACAATATTTGTGTAAAGTTTCGTTTAAATCGTTCAATGCGTGTGCATTTGTTTAAAAATCACACACATATACTGTACATCTAAATAAATACTCACTTTTAAATACAGTGAAACCTCATTTAAACGGACACTCAATTTAGCGGAATCCGCACTTCAACGGACAAACTTTGAAGTCCCATGCAACTGAAGTTTTTCAATGAAAACCTCCCTTAGATAAGCTGACATATTATTAGAGCGGACGCGGACAGATTTTTCTGCGACGATACAAGTTTTACGAGTACACTTCAAATTGAAACCTTTTGCACTTCAATTTGTTCCTTTTACGCTTCAAATTGGAGCTTTTACGTTTCAAATTGAACCTTTAGCAAATTATTTTTGTGGCCAATTAGGACGGATCTTGCCTTTTTCTTAGACGGTTTTAGTGAAATTTGACAACCATGATTGAAATGGGGTTCTAAAATGATTTTTAGATGAAGGTATGGAATATGGCAACAACTTTATCTAAAATTCATTTTAGAACCCCATTTCCGTAGCCTACGTCAAATTTCATCATAATGGGTTAAGGAATAACCAAGTTCCATCCTACTTGGCCATATTCCAGAACTTTATCCAAAAATCATTTTATAATCCCATTTCCATTACCTACATCAAATTTCATCATAATCAGTTAGGAAATAGCCAAGTTTCGTCATCATTGGCTATATTCTAGAACTTTATCCAAGAATTATTTTAAAATCCCATTTCCAACGCAAATGTCAAGTTTCATTATAATCCGTTAAGGAATAGCCAAGTTCCATCCTACTTGGCCATATTCCAGAACTTTATCTACAAATCATTTTAGAATCCCATTTCCAACGCATATGTCAAATTTCATCATAATCAATTAAGGAATAGCCAAGTTCCATTCTACTTGGCCATATTCCAGAACCTCGTCTAAAAATAATTTGAGAATCCCATTTCAATTGGAAATGCGGGATTTTATCAAAATCGGACAAGATATAGAATCCCAATAAAATTTTTATAAAAAAAACATCATAAATTCTCAGTTTAACGGACACCTCACTCCAACGGACAACTTTTTAGTCCCGTCGATTTCCGTGGTAGTAAGGTTTCCCTGTAATAGATTGATCAACTGCACACTAAATATTAATCCAACCCCAACTAAACCGCAGCTCAACCCTAATTCAACTCGCAAACGGCAACCGACTTAACCCTCAACTCAACTGCAAAGTCTACGCCAAACTCAATCCTCAAACCAATACATATAAAAAATTGGTCAACAACTCACTATATCCTACCCAACCCCAACTCAACTCCAACTCAACTTCAACTCAACCCACAAATTGACTTCTAAGTTAACCTTCAAATCAACCCCAAATTCAATGCCCAGCATATATAAAAAATTCGTAAATATTTTTATATCCAACCCCACCTCAACTTCAACTCAACCCGCAAATTGACCCCTAACTTAACCTTCAAATCAACCCCAAATTCAATTTAATGCCCAGCATATATAAAAAATTCGTAAATATTTTTATATAACCAGGTGTTTTGGTTCAATTCGTAAGACACAGATACCTCCAAAGTACCTTGTACCTCCAGTTTCCAAAAGCTTTTCAATTCTCCGTCTTGGCCATAGAAACAGATTGGCCAAAAAACGTCCAGACAGTCGGAAGAACATTTTTTTTTTTCGTCATATTTGACAGGATTTCAATACTTTGGTCTTTTTAGACCGAAGTAATTCAATAATTCGTAAAAGAAAGTCGTGTGTTGGCAATATATTAAAAGGAATATTCTTTTGTTTTTTTTTTGCTATGTTAATACTACGGATTTGCAAGGCCTTGCAAGGCCAAAACCAAATGTGAGAAAATTTAAAGTTTATGTCATTCTAAATTTGTCCTAAATTCCACCTTAATGCCATTTTTCGTTCATTTTTTCCTTTCCTTTTAACAATGTCATTTTCGAAATTATGAATGCATCACAATGCCTCAAGAAAGAAAATGTGCGGCACACTAGCCTTAAGCGCCATTATATCCCTCTAGGAGAGCAGTTAGACATAAAAATAGTGTCAGGATTAGAATTAGTGTTTCTCACCGATCATTTTAAGAATTAAATCATACAAGAAATATTGAAACCTGAGGAAGATTGAGAGTGGAAAAAAAAATTTAAGAAAATATTTCAGAACTAATCTACCTGTTCCAGGTTTGCTACAGTATAATAGTTTTCTAAAAAAATGTAGATTTAAGTCCTACAGCAATTTGCTGACAGCAATTCAATTTAATACAGATTTATAATTATTTAGGTCAAGGACGAAGAGGTTATAAATAAAGGTTCTTACTTACATCTTTGTTATACATAGCTCTTTGTTATATTCAGCTTTTTTCAAAATAACTTTTAATCATCTGGCAAATAATTGAAATCGTCTTCCTAATTCAAAATTACGTCAAAAACTATAGTTCAGGGATTTCCGCTTCTTTAAGTAAAATCATAAAATACAAATGACAAAATCAAACAAAGTGCAAACAAGTTTCGTTTGTTTTTATTATTATTGGGTGTACAATTACAAATCCAAATATTAAAAATATCGTAAACATGTTCAACTTGTTGATGATGTTGATAGATGGCCGATGGCGAGTGTTTGTTTATTTTCGAGACATATTAACTATTTAATGTTTTTGGTTTATGTCAAACAGTATTATAAATGAAACAACAAATATACAACTAATCGTGAAAAGGTAATTTTCAATAAACTTTCCCACCTCTTTACACTTGTTATCATCACTATCACAAACAGCGATTTAATTTTAACGTGATCTGACTCATCTTTTCTTTGGTAAATTTTATTTGGTTAATTTTATTCTTATTTTTATTATTTGTTTTCAAAGCCTAAATACAACCTCGTCCCATCAAACATCAATATAGGTTTGGAAGTTTGTATCCCTCCCCGCCACATAATGAAACGATTTATTTTTATATTTTGTGTATTATTCCGGTCTATTACATCCTGGTTCCAAGAAGATAATTATTGCACGACGCAGATTAATAATGACTCAACGCGTTAATTTATTAGCTATTATACCTAAAGCTATTATCACATATAAAACAAACAATCGGATGATTGATACGATATTAAGCGGAGATTCCAATAAACACTGGTTGCAACAAAAAATTGTACAGGTGGTCTCAAATTTCACTACCTGTACATCCTGTTACGCGTATAAGACCTTGATGAATTGATAGAATAATCAATTAGGTGGATTGCGCTGCCCCGCATACTAATCTCATCATATTATTTTAATCATAAATCAATTGCTTCGGGAATATGTTATTAGTTGGGTGCGCGCAGCAGGAAATAATATCAATATGTATAACATTGAAATAACCCTGTAAGGCGCACGGACCCTTGTTCGATAACAGTACGATTGTATTAAAATTGAATAAAAATGACAAATTTTAATTGTACGTTGACCTGCAAGTCGTGTATGCCAACGCGCAATGCCATAGCAGATGAATGTTGGTATGTGGTCAATTTTGTCCGCTCTCAGGGATATCAGTTCATTTAACTTTGCCTACAGATCTTTTTTTGAATACGTATCTCTCAGTACGTTTAGATGCAGCGATAAATCTTAATTTTATTTTTGGGTCTGTCGTGTATATAAATGGGGAAGATCATTGACTCTACAACTTAGTTTATACAATTTTTTGTTAATTAAAATCTCTTTAGGTTTTGTACAGTTTTACTTCGTTTTATTGTGCTGAATATTGCATATCCAGAAACATTGAGTAAAATAAATTTTGTTAAACATTTTGTGAGATCATCAATAAAATGGTAAATTTCTTTAAGTCGCAAAATATTCAAAAGTGTTATGATGGTTTCGACCTGTAATTTACTAATGGGTATATTCAATTTGGAAAATTTTTGCACCTGTAGTAAATTACTAATTAAAGAAAGCGGATAAAAGAGTTCATTAAAACGTTTATTATAATAAAAAATGTTTGCAGGTTATATTTCAGTTTATTGTCGTTGCTGCATTCCACTCGACTTTTAGGCTTCCTTTGGTTTTTGCTACCTAGTGCAATGTTTTTGGAGTGGTGGGCTTCTCTGCTGGTATTACCAAAAAAATAGATTTACCAAAACGAAATTTATTTTTGTTCCAAGCACCAAATGGAACCAATAAGTTTGTAAATGGATTTTAGTGAAATTTTATATCTGAGTTATTAAGCAAATTCTCTAAGCAGTTCCTAATATAAAATCGAATTATTCACGCTCTGAAGAATTCATTGGGTAATATCATTGGAATTTCTTAATTAAAATAAGCGCAGATAAGGTTCACGTCTGTGACCATACTATCTGGGGTCGGATTTCTTAATTAAACCATAGCTCAAATTAAGCGGAACACTGCCAATGATGATTGGCCAAAAAATATAATTCGCTAAATTTATTTTTACATATTGAGCCAATTCAGTCTCCAGCAACAAATTTTATATCTGAAATATTTTGTAGATCTTATAAACAGTTCCTAATATAAAACCTATTATGCCTGAAGAATTTTTCGGCCATGAGGTTAAATTGAGATCAGAACTTTTAAAATAAAATTTAGCTCAACGGCAAAAAATAGTTTAGAACACTGTTCCTACTAGTGACATTATGGTGGATACCATAGGCAAACGTTTGTCGATGTTTTTTAGGGAAATTTTATATCTAAGATGTTAAGCCGATTCTATAAATAGTTCCGAATATAAAATAGATTAAATCGCGTTTTGAAGAATTTTTGGGCCATATAATTTGAGCTGAAATTATTGTTCTGGTTCCTCCGTAATTTTGCCTTTTAAGCGATCTGAATAGATATTATCTAAAGTCTAGGACAAGTGAAGACATTTTCCCGGACACCTGCAGAAGTTCGAAAAACTAAAACATGTCCGGAGAAACCAACACGCCTGGTTACTCTACAAGTACTTACATTTAAACTGTTCGGATTAAATGCGCAGACACACTACTATAACGTCATGTGAGTTCACTAAGTGTCTCGTGAACCGACGCGAAGGTACAAACGAAAATTGCACATTCTCGCTTTACTTGGTATTTTAATGTATCAGAACCACAATAAGGTCACATCATGCATAAAATTCACATAAATTAGATTTTAGTGGTTTTGTTCTATTACTTCGAACTAAAAAGACCAAAGTATTGAAATCCTGCCAAAAATGACGAAAAATTTGGTTGGTCCAAAACCATTTTTCTCGACGTTTTGAAAGCACCTGAGCTTGAAAAAGCAAAAAAAAAAAAAAATCCGTCCATCTGGATGTCTGGATTTCTGGAGGTCTGGATTTCTGGATGTCTATAGATGTCTGGGCAAAGCCTATGGTCAAGGCGGAGATTTGAAAAGCTTTTGAAAGCTGTATGTCAAGAGGGTGAGGTACCTGCCATACGAATTGAACCAAAACATCTAAGTTAGGGGTCAATTTGCGGGTAGAGTTGAAGTTGAGTTGGAGTTGAGTTGGGGTTGTATAGGATATAGTGAGTTCTTGACCAATTTTGTATATATGCTGGTTTGAGGATTGAGTTTGGCGTAGAGTTTGCGGTTAAGTTGAGGGTTAAGTTGGGTTCCGTTTGCGAGTTGAATTAGGGTTAAGTTGCGGTTTAGCTGGGATTGGATTAGGGTTTAGTGAACAGTTGAGCAATCTATATACAGCGAAATCTCACTACAACGGAAATCGACGGGATTAAAAAGGTTGTCCGTTTTAGTGAGGTGTGCGTTAAACTGAGGATTTGTGATTTTTTTGTATAAATATTTTATTGGGACTATTTCTTATCCGATTTGATGAAATCCAGCATTTCCAATTGAAATAGTATTCTCAAATGATTTTTAGACGGAGTTCTGGAATATGGCCAAGTAGGATGGAACTTGGCTATTCCTTAATTGATTATGATGAAATTTGACATGTGAGTTGGAAATGGGATTCTAAAATGATTTTTGGATAAAGTTGCCTATTTCTCAACCGATTATGATGAAACTTGACATGTGGCATGGAAATGGGATTCTAAAATAATTTTTATATGAAATTCTGGAATATGGCAAATTATGACGGAACTTGGCTATTTCTTAACCGATTATGATGATATTTGAAATGACTGCGATGGAAATGGGATTCCAAAATGATTTTTCTATAAAGTTCTGGAATATCAATGGTATGATGGATGGTACGATGGTATGATTTTTTGATGGTATAATGGTATGGTGGTTTGTATATTAGAATTGTGTGATGTTGATATTAATGGTGGTGGTTCTTCGATGTTGATGATTATATGATGGTATAATGGTGATGGTATGATGGTATGATGATATGTTGGTATGATGGTATGTCAGCAGTAGGTTGAGATTTGGTTCAAGATAAGTTGAGTTAGGATTTACTTAGCCAGCATTAGGGTTAAGTAAGTTGTTCGGTTGGGCAATTATTTAAGAGTTGATTTGGAGTTAGGTTAAGGGTTGATTTGAAAGTTATTTCGGGTTGATTTGGTGATTGATTTGAGGGTTTGGTTGACGGTTAATTTGGTGATTTCGTTTAGAATTATGTTAGGATTTTGATATAGAGGTTGATTTTTATATTGAGTTGGAGGTTGAGCCGAAGATTGACAAGAGATTCATTTCTGGATTGATTTGGGAGTTGAATTTATCTATACCAAATTTCTGTTAACCTCATGAGGTTTCAGCCATTTATATTTTTTATTTGAAAATGGATGAGATTTCACGAGAAGAGTCATAAAACATGAGTTCTTTACGATCACAATACGGCATTATTTTCCTTCACCGAGAACTGAAAACGCAGCCTCAGTTTCCTGCCCTCTCCTTTCCATTTCATCTTTCGAATTCAAACCACTAGTTGAGCTAGAACTATTTGTCGCTTTAACTATCACACACTTCCAGAAAGATTATATAATATATACTGAGGTATATTAAGTTACAAAATTTTTATTTCTGTTATTTGAAATTCTACCAGAGCTCATAATAAAGTTAATTTCAAATATTTATTGACGTTAAACTTGCTCACTGTGCAAAACATGGTCCGGGCTCTGATACATAGCCAACTTTTCTAAAACAATTTTTTCATCCATAAAAATCATTTGTTCTGTCTTCCTGCAAAGCACTTTGAAAAACCATTGGTACGACATTGTATTGCATGGAGGGTCGAGACATTCCATTTGAGAACCCTAACATAGAGCTATAGCCTAACATAGAGCTATAGCCTTATTAATGATATTTTTGATATGCGAAGCAAATATTGGCTGGTAGTTCAAAATTATCCCTAAACCACTAGCTTCACTTCCCTTGCAACCTCAGTACCATTTAATTTGTAGTCGTACAACGTCTCTGCCTACGAGAACTTAATGAATGCCACTTATTAATATTACGCTCTAATTTATTCTGCTCACATCAAGGATAATAGATAAAATGGAATAAAAGATTTCCAATATTTACGAAAATTCCCCAGTTCCAAAGATTTGTTGAAAATTATGGCAAGCGGAATGGGAAAAGAGCAAGCATATAGATGGATTACAATTGAAGGAATATAATCAGCTCCTGAGTTATATGAAGACTTTAACTTAGACATGTAGCTACACTGAATCGACTTCAATTTTCATCTTAAATTGCGCACCCCTATCTGAGCAATCTTTGGTGTTAAGGCAATGACATCCTGACGCTTGTAAAAAGTTAGACCCAAAGTACCTAGAAAACGATTCAGCCTTAACGTTCTCAAATTTTATTGTACATGGATACCCGTTGACACGAGCTGTTTACGAGCTTCTTGGTAACTGCTGAATTTCACACCTGATCCTTTACAACGAAGCTTACTTCTTAAACTGTTCATACGATTCTTCTACCATTGAGACCTGTTTCTACTGTTTTTTTTAAAATAGTAATCACCAAAGCCGTAATTAAGAATTTTACATTTAATATCAGTACGATATTTCAAATGATCTAGCATAGATTTATGATATTTTCGTACATCAGTAGATGGCTTTTTGCCACAGCATTGGAATTCTAGATGCCTCTTCGATTATCTGTAAATAACCCCACCAAAGCTGTGCTTTTAGTGTGTAGCTGAATTATGATTCCACTCAGACCGGCCACTGGTTTTCAAAACCTCACCTAAACTTTTTGTAGTAGGAATTTTATAAAATCAAGAGCTCATTCCCCGAAGGGCATGCGAATGTGTTTGGTATATTTAATGATAACCTTTTCGGAAAGCCATCGGAAAGCTTAAATAAAACTTGACAACATGCAATTCAATATCATGCACTAAGCATTAATCACCACGGAACATTAAGCAACACAAAATCAGTTCTCCAATAATTCCGAAAGTTGCATAACGTGTAAAGTGAAACATATGGAAGCCAGCCAACTCAACACCGCCATCAAAAAGTAAAATCAGGACGCTCAACAATAATCTGGTAACCTTAAAACATCTTTAAAGTTATGAAAAATGTCGGCGTATGATAGAAAATTTTTAACTTATTGCAACTCCAAGTCAAGCAAGTCAAACCAAAAAGAAAATTTTGAAAATTTCGTATAATTTTGAATCTCAAAAGGCTAGACCCCTCAATTAATTTCTGAAATCCCAATAATAATTTTTAAAAAAAATCAAAATACCGAAAAATTTCGAAAATATCATGAGAAATCGTAAATAATCGCGTAGGCAGGCGCGTCGCTACCCATAGACTAAACAGGCGCTCATTTCTGGCCATTAATGAGAATGGAGACTTTTGAATTTTTCTGAGAAACTCTCAAAACAAATTGCTTTTATGTAAATTCTGGCTAACGGTAATTTTAATTTTGAAAGTCGACTACAATTTTCTTTGAAAAATATTGGCACACCCACATTTTTAAAAAAACACATTTTAGAATTGTCATCAAAGTGGGGAGCAAAAAAAATTCTGCCTGGGGCGCAAAAAATTTTAGCGATCGGTGCATCTAGGTAATAAAAACAACTCCAAAATCAGAATTTTCTAGACACTAGTACGATTACCTGTCAATGACCCTTAAAACCCATCACCTTTTTCTGTGCAGAAACACGCAGTTACATAAAATAGTGAGAATATTTAATTAATAACCTTTCTAGGTTCATACCACCTTCGATCTAGAAATTTTTCGAATCTTGTTTATCGTCTACCTCTTGGTGGTCGATAGATGAAGATGATAGCTTTTCGATAATATCTAAAAATCATTTTAAACGATTGCCAAATTACATAGCGGCGGTTTGCCTCTATTTTGTAATCATCACTTAAAATACTCTAACCTTGGAATCGACACAAATTCCCGCCAATAATATCTCGTTATCAAGCAAAACAATTTCTCCATGTGTTAACGATAATTTTATTTCTGTTGCCGAGGATATTTGAGATTTTTTCTAAGTGAAACATTACTCTACGCCATTCTCTATAAAATTGATCGGGGGTCAAATACTCTAATTGGAGTATTTTAGTAACTAAAGGTAAGGTGCATTTTAGGAGAGGAAGAAAAATAGAAAATGCGGAGTGGAGTCAGTATTTTGCTAAAATAGACCGACTTCTCGACTCTGACGCCCGACCCCGACTCAGACTCCGCAGTCCTGGTTTCAAGCATAAAATATTAAATAAATATGTACAGGGTGGATTAGGGAATAGCTAAACTATTTTTGAATTTAAATATCTTCTGCACCGCTAAGTAGACCTGCTCCCGAATTCCGGTTCGATGACAAATTTCTCATATGGGTTTTATTCGTATATAAAAAACCTAAAGGTATATAAAAACTCATGAAACGCGATTCCGGTTTGATGACTGTTGAGAAATTAAAACTCATAAAGAATGTTAAAAAAAACCCATGACATATTTTTCTATTAGAAGTACATTATTTAGATGATAACATAAGTTTAATGCACAATCAGTCAAAAATTGTTTCTAATTTTTAATTTTTAGATCCCAGAATTTAAATTTCGAACAGGGAACGCTTTAAGAAAATATCACATTTGGAGTGTCTTTTTATGCCAAATTTTTAAAAAGTGAAATAATTCAACGGCATGTTAGGGCCAAGAATGCTGTCGAAAATGTATTCCATTTATTCCAATTCGTACTTTTACTGAAGTACGGGCAGAATATTTTAACGTTATTCCATTCAATCCTCCTTTGGAATGAAAAACGAGCTTAAGTTCGCCATAAAACAACCTTTTCCTTTTCCATTCTTTATCAAAGAATGCATTTCCCAATTACAATTTGCCACAATCATCTATAGGACCAATCGAATTCATGCCAGAGAAAACCGTCTGATGGCTAGATTTGCCGCGAAGGCAAGCACTTCCAGGTTTGTAAAATAACATATTAAGAGTTTAAGTAAGAAGTATTATTTTTGCTAGTTCCCTTTCATTTAGCTTTGACATTCAAGAAGATATATGACAGCAAGCGATTGCTTGGAGGACGTCGATTAAAAAGAAACTACTTCAGAAGTTGGGGTACAATACAAGCCAGAAGTTTTAGATAAATGTATCCAGTCTGAAATAAAATTTGTAAATATTGCTTCGCTTTGTAATACGGAGGCCAAAATTAATACAATGACGCGATTACTATCTATCGCAGTTTTGAATGTGCTGGTGGAGCTTTGTGAAAACGTTAGGAAAGATGAACGATGCACAATGTCTATGAGAAACTCAGTAGAGTAGAATTCGTTCTACTCACCATGTACAAGTTGAAATCAAATTGTTCCTTTGCAGAATTCGCAATTGGGTTTGATCTGAGTAATAAACCCGCGAAACTATACTTTGCTAACATAATAAGCTTGTTAGCAAAATTAACGAAGAAGTTAATTTATTGGCAATCGGAGGAACGGAACCTCAAAAATTTACCAACGTATTTCCGAGATTTTTCTAATGCTAGAACGATCCTGGATTGCACAGAAATAAGAACGGTTTCGTTTCGCTGTTTGAAGTGCAGAACTTGTACGTATTCGAACTATAAGGGTATGTGTACTCTAAAAATGTTGATTGGCGTTTTACCTTCGGGATGCATCAAATTTCCTAGTATAGTGTCAACAGGCAGATCGTCTAACAAGGATATTTTTAATAAAGATTCCGAGTTATTGAAATTGCTGAAGCAGTTGTTAATTTTGAAGCTGTCATCTTTTGACATTTGACAAGTAAAAACTACGCGATTACTAAAAATAGTACGATACATGCTTTCCAAAAATAGTACAAATTCATTACAAAAATGGTGAAAATTTTGCAGTCACAGTTCGCAAAACTAAACCACATTTTGGTCGTCGTGAAGCACCTTCTCCGCCGGCAATAGTGAAAGTGGTGGAAAAATTTGAACTGTTGGGACAAGTTAGTGATGTGAAGAATCGAAACCGTGTGCGTCCCTCAAGAACAACTGGGAATATTGCTGCTGTAGCCCGTAGTGTTGAAGAAAGCCCAGGTTTGTCGATTCCTCGTCGATCTTTGGAATTAGACATTCCACAATCGACATTACACCGTATTTTGCATAAAGACTTAGGTCTTAAGGCTTTTAAAATTCAGTTAACACAAGAATTCAAGCCGGTCGATCACCATAAACGTCGTATCTTCGCTGTTCGGTCCTTCAAATGCATCAAAATGATCCGGATTTTCATCGAAAAATTATATTCAGTGATGAGACCCATTTTTACCTCGGAGGCTACGTTAATAAGCAGAATTGTCGCATTTGGGGCTTAGAAAATCCAAGAATGATTGTTGAAAAGCCTCTCCATCCTCAACGTGTCACTGTTTGGTGCAGTTTTTGGGCTGGCGGTGTGATTGGACCTTACTTTTTCGAAAATGAGGCTAGTGCAACTGTTACGGTGAATGGATTGTGCTATCGAGCTATGATTAATGATTTTTTATGGCCGGAATTGGAAGATATTGATGTGGACGACGTTTATTTTCAGCAAGACGGCGCTACATGTCACACAAGCAACGAAACAATCGCAATTTTGCAACAAAAGTTTCCTGACCGTGTTATTTCGTCGTTATTTTTTTTTAAGGTCTATGCCAATGCTCCACAATCGATTCAATACCTTAAAGATGGAATTCGTAAAGTTATCGAGGACATACAGCCGCAAATGTGCGAATTGGTCATGGAAAATTTCATGAAAAGGATATGGTGCTGCAAGCGTAGCCGTGACGGACATTTGGCTGATATCGTTTTCAAATGTTAATGGCATACCTTCCTCTTTTCAATGAAATAAACATTTATTGATTTCTCTTAAAAAATACTCGTTTTTTTAAATATCAAAATGAAACCTCTTATTGGAAAACCCTTTACAACACATTTGTATTAACTGTTGATGCTAAAGCACTCAAAATTGGGTTATAAAATAGCTCTTACAGTATCGAAGGATTGTTAGAATTTCGAAATCGAAAATACAAACGTCAACATATAAGACATGATTTTGCTGATTTTCATAAACTCAATAATTATATTTTTGAGATTTTTAATATAGTATTGATTTTATCGTTCGATCTTTTCGATTTAGTTTTATTGGAGGCATGAGTTAAGTACTTCATGTATTGGCAAACCTTACGTCCAGCTCATCTTCTCTATTTAAGGAAATTTATGATGTATAAAATTACCAACAATGGATTAACGAAGAATATTATACGGATAGGGAGTTTAAAAAAAATTCAAAATGTCAAAGGAATCAATAAACCGACTAGTTTCTCTAATTGAAACCAATCAAGAAGGGCGAAATGATAACAGAGGGTTACCAGTATCAACAAAGCAAAAACTAACGATTGTCAGGTGGAAAACCTGCCTCAACCCAGGATTGTGTTTGACACCTTCCCAAATAGTGCTGAATTGCCCACGGATAAGCTTTTTGGATTTATAAAAAGCAAAAACGAGGGCATGCAGGCGATCAAGTGGAGAGTGATCAAGAGAGAGAGGCGAAAGGCTTTTCTCTATGGACCAATCTTCAGTTGAAAAGCTCAAGCGGGTTGTTTTTAAAGGCAACTGTAAGTTTGGGACTGTCCAACTGCATCCCAAGGGTGGTCAGGGTGATGCAAAACCGGTCTCTATGGGCGGGACAGCCTGTGGAGGCTACGACGGCGGCACCTGTAGCCAAGACCACTGGGGTGGCAGCCCTCTCCAAGAGACAGGTTCCCCCGCGCAACCACTGGTGAGGTCTGGAGGCTCTCAGGCAGCGGGGGCCAGCAGAACGGAGATGGAGGGCATTGGTCAGCCATTGGCTTAGTCAAAAAAGGCATGAGGGTGGTGGCGGTGAGGAAAAGGAGGCTTAGCAGGGCCTTCTGAAGAGGCCTTCGGAAAAATGAAGGCATACATCGCCTGCCTGCAAATAAAGCTGCGTCATGCAAAGGCATCTTCGGACGTCCTTTGTCGTAGGTTTATCCGCCATAACATTGGCATGACTCTAATCCAGGAGCCATGGGTGACAGGTAACCAAATTAGAGATTTACTAAATTAAGTGGGTAACTTGATTCATAACGAAACTGAGAGTCCAAGAGCGGATATTTTGGCGAGTTCGCAAATTAATTTTATTCCCATTTCAGAGTTCATCTCCAGGGACTTGGTTGCAGTAATGGTGGAGGTTCTGGGTGAAAGAGGCAAGCAGGAGGATATAATGGCCTCCGCCTACTTTCCTGGAGACTCAGAGTTGATACCTCCATTTGAAGTTAGGCGGCCCATAGCTCATTGCAAACGCTATGGGCTGGCCTACATACCTACTACACGGTGTGGGGTAGCACGGACATCAATAACAGGGGTGTGTACCTTTTTGAATTTCTGATCGTAAATAATGTAGACATTGTCAATAGGGAAGGAAACCTACTTTTATGAATGCGATTAGGCAAGAGGTCCTAGATTTGACGCTTCCTAGTCCGCATTTCAGCGGCTTGGTCAAAAACTGGCATGTGTCTGAAGAGACCTCATTATCGGATCACTTGCATCATGCAGCGGCAGGAAATTAGAATTCCAAAACTGACCGACTGGGACTCTTATAGACTCTCACTCGAATCAGAAATGCCGTCGGTTGTGGGGAACATAGAGTCTCCAGAGGGCTTGGAGATCTGTTCAAACCAGCTGCGTCATTCTTTACATTTGGCTTACTTGGGAACAGTTGCCCGGTTAAGTGAAGAGAGTCCACAAAGGTGGTCCCTTGGTGGAACGGGACGCTGGGTAAATTGAGGAAAAAATCGAGAAGATTATTCAACAAGGCTAAACGCACCAGTGAATGGGGCGAGTATAAGATGGCCTTGACGGAATATAATCTCGAATTAAGAAGATCCAAAAGGGCTACCTGGAGGAATTTCTGTGAGGCAATCAATGAATTGCCCTCTGCAGCTCGTCTCCAGAAAGTTTTTTCTAAGGATCATTCAAATGGTTTAGGACTTCTCCAGAAGCAAGATGGGAGGTTCACTGAAAACCGGAAGGAAACCTTAGAGGTACTGTTAGAGACCCACTTTCCGGATTCAGTAGTGGTAGGAGCCTAAGAGGACCCACATGATCCCTCAAGTGAGGTGGCCTATGTGCCTCACAGTAGGATCTGGAGTTGGGGAAATTTTCATACCCAGCAAGGTGCGATGGGCTATTTCGTCTTTCAAACCTTTAAAATCCGCTGGAGGGGATGGTACCTTCCAGCTTTACTCCAAAAAGGTATTGAGGAAATACTCCCCTGCTTGATCCAGATGTTTCGGGCAAGTTATGCTTTTAAATGTATTCCGAAACTGTGGAGGAAGGTTTAGTGTGGTCTTTATACCAAAGGTTAGGGGCTCGTCCGGATACCCAGGCGTCTTTGGAGGAGGGGGGGGCCCAAGTTGAGTAGATTAATCTACCAGCTTCGTAACCTTCCAGTAGGGTGCGCATCACGTGAGCTGTTCTGGTCATGTATTAGGCAGCTTCGTGATGGGTACAATTGTGTAAGGGGTAACCTGTTCACAATTCGCAAGTGTACGTGATGCCTCCTGGAATAGCATATGCGGTTGGATGAATGGCTGATAGGTTAATCAGTCCAAAATATGCGGACTCTGGATACCAGGCACCCTCCATTTGTATTTAGCCTTCCTGTAGTAAAGCTGGGTGACCTATAGGCGATTTGCAATTCCCAGCAACTCGTAAGAGTAAAATCAAACGGAATATGGAGCAGGAGTAGGAATAGGGAGAGGGAGTGGGGCAGCCCTCTCGAAGTCAGTCGGAACTACATGCTGTAGTAAACATCTAGGAGGGAAAGCAATAAGCCCAGATGGTATGTATCACGTACCGGGAGGCAGTATTGTCAGGTTCATTAAAAACCTGAATATTGACCGGACGGATAATTAACCAGGGTCCAGCACAATAGATCTTTTAGGTCGCAGTGCGAGGTGGCTGATCGCCCGCATGGCCCTCCAATAATAATAATAATAATCCATTAGATGGAGGAAATGGTCCTACGATATCTAAATGGATGTGTTCGAATCGATCTGGTGGAATATCGAATTGTCTATGTGGCGATTTTGTATGTCTCTGAACTTTGCATTTTTGGCAGGATAAACAAGATTTTGCCCACCGGGTTACGTCCTGATTTATGCTAGGCCAAAATTACCGAGATTAATTCAATTTACGAGTAGCACGGATACTTGGATACGAAATTTTGTGCAGAGTGTTGAAGATGGTTCGATGTAATGGCTCTGCAATATACGATCGAGTGTTGCCTGTTAACGTTTCGCAGTATATTTCTAAACCAGGTAATTTAAAAAGCTCTAGTTTCATGCTGGGACTAGTGTGACATTCGGAACCAGAAAGCAAATTCTGAAGCCCTAAGTCTGCTTTATGTGACCTGATGATTGTGTTATAGTCGACGTGAGTCTCGACTGCAGCAGTTTTGTGATCTGACGTCCAGTTCAGTTTTTGCCTGAATTGATCTTGTCACAGGGTTATGGTCGGTATAAATGGCGAAGTCCCGACCTTCGACAAAGTATCTGAAATGCTTGATTGCGAGTAATTCCCTGTCGAATGCTGAGTATTTCTTTTCGGCATCGGATAATTTCTTTGAGAAAAATCCCAGGGGCTCCCAACATCATTCACTGTACTGCTGAAACAGTGTCATTCAGAGTATGCGCTAATAAAGTGATATTAGCTAATTTGTTTTTCAATTCTTTGAATGCATTTTGTCATTCATCAGGCCAAAAAAAATTCTTGGTTGTCTTGGGCTTCTTGAGTAATGCGGCCAAGTGCGAGTGAATTGGTGCGAGTGTTTCAGAAACTTTTGGTATGAATCGGTGGTAGTAATTTACCATACCGATAAATTGCTGGACTCGTTTAATTGAATTGGGAGCTGGGAATTCCGTAATGGTATTAATTTGATCCGGAGAAGGCAAAATACCATTAGGAGTAATTTTATGGCTAAGAAAGTCAAGAGTGTTTACACCGAAAACGCATTTTGAACTCTTGATGGATACGTCGTCACCAAACTCTGCTAATTTTTGGAAAAGTTGTTCCAAATGAAGTTTGTGTTCTTTCTCAGTTTGCGATGCCACGAGTATATCGTCGATGTAGACAAAAAAAAAGTCTAGATCTCTAACAATCTTGTTTATGAATCGCTGAAACGTCTGAGCGCCATTTCTGAGACCAAATGGCATTGGGGTGAATTCGAAAAGACCAAATGGGGTAGTGATTACCGTTTTATGGACGTCATCAGGGGAGACAGGAATTAAATGATAAGCTCTAACAAGGTCGATCTTGGAGAAAATTTTACAACCATGTAAGTGCATGGAGAAATATTGTATGTGAGGAATCGGATAACGATCTGGTGTTGTGACCATGTTTAGTCTACGATAATCCCCACATGGTCTCCAGTCAAGATCTTTCTTTTTCACCAGGTGTAATGGACATGATACCGCGGATGCCGAAGGTTGACAAATCCCTAATTCCACCGCATGTGTTGACATTTTGCGAATGCAGCTTTGTGACGCACTGGATCTAGTTTTCGTAGTTTTGAAACTGGCAAATGGCCACTCGTAACAATTTTATGTACCACGGAATGTTTTACGGGTAGATTGTAATTTGGCGACGCTGTTAGTGAAGGAAATTTCTTCAAGAGCGCACCATATCCGTTATCGACAGTAAAATGAATCGGAGTTGGTGTGTTAGCCTGTTATGTTTGATATCGACAAGGAGACCAAATTTATTGAGAAAGTCGGTGCCAATGATTGGACGGTTTACATCTGCTAAGATGAAAGCGTGTGTGAATTTACGCTAAGTCCAATGTTTACCTGGAGCAATTTACTGCCGTAGGTATTGATTGTGGTGCCATTGGCAGCCGATAAGACTAGTCCTGTGTTTCTCTTCGAATAGTATGTATAATAAAGTCGCGGAATGGTATGACAGAGAGATCCGCGCCTGTATCGACTAAGAATGTGAGTTTATTGGCGGGGTCGTAAATGAAAAGATGACTGTTATATGTTTCTGTCTTACAGTCTGCCGCCGCAACCGTAAGTTTTAAGTGTTTGGGGCTTTGTTATTATTGTCAATCGTCGCTACGGCAATTGCCGGTCTGAAATTGCACGGTTTTGTGCATTTTTGTGCGTTGGAACCAAACTTGTGGTGGTATCAACAAATATCTAACTGCCGCCATCCTTGGCTCGATCTTGATTGACTGCGATATCTAGATTGAGATTGAGATCGTCTACCTCGTGAACGACTTCTATTGTTGCTCCCAATTTTGGCGAGCATTTCTTCTACTTTTGCCAAACGTGTCTCTAAGCTGGATGTACTTGTAGAGAATGAGGGGCCTGAGAATAGCAATCAGAATCTTCCGACCGGAAATTGGAAAATCGTCAAGCAGGAGGAGGCGAAGGGGGGCTCGAAATTATCAATTATGGTAATAAATAAGGAGTCCCTTGCCCTCCTGCACAAAACGAAGGGAGTAATTGACTTCGGATTCGGGTCAATTACTCTCAACGTTTATAAAAAGGATGGGGCGGAAGCGTGTACGGGAGGCCAACCGGAGGATGGTGGCAACCCGCCCAGGCTTGAAGGGGGTACCAGCAGCATGGAGGGAGAAGCTGAGGGTAGGGGAGAGTGAATCCGGCGAACTCGCCGGTCTCCGGCGAAGGAGATCCGAAAACACAAATAAAATTTTGAATAAAATCTTTGGCAACCGTCTCAGCTTCTTGGTTCGCTAAACGAATTACCAAAGAAAATTTTGTTAAATCACATTGCATAGTGAGTATAAATTTGTTATTTTGGTGTGAAGATGATAGACGACCAACTACATCGAGAAAAAAAATTTTCAAATGCTTTTGTGGACGTACTCGTAATTTTCATGGGGATATGTTAATTCATACTAGTTTTGTTCTTTTGACATAGTGCGCAGTTCCGTATGTAATTTTCAATTCTGGCAAACATTTTCGGAAAGTAGTGAAAATTACAAAGTCGTTTGAACGTTCTGTATATTCCCTGGTGAGCTCCTAGAGATCCATCGTGATATTCTTTAATGATAGTATTTATATCATCTTCGTTTGTTAAGGAAATAATCTCATTTTGTTGTTTAATATTGGAAGATGTGGAAATAGAGTTGGAAATTGGTATGATTGAGTCTGAATTATCTGTTAATGATTTTTGCGAACTTAAAGGCACATTTGCAGAATTAGTATTAGAATTTAGTATAGAATTTGATGATGATGAAATTGTAGAATTATTGTTTTGATTTGTAAGTGTTGATACAGTTCTGTTTGAAGAATCTGATGTTTGCAATTTGGATTTAGATCGAGTTACAACCTGACACTCAGGTTTATCTGTTACAATACGTCTTAATGCATCCGCATTACAGTTTAATCTGCCTGGTTTATGCATGATTTTGTAATCATATTCGTCAAGTTTTATTCGCCATCTAGTTAATCTTGAAGAGGGATTTTTAATATTGCACATCCATATCAAAGGTTTGTGATCACTGACAATTTTAAATTTCCTTCCATTCAGATAAGGTCGATAATGATCAGTTGACCAAATTATTGATAAAAGCTCCTTTTCTATAGCTGAATAATTTTTCTCAGCATTGTTCAACACTCTACTGGCATATGCTATAGGTAAGTCAGCACCGTTTATCTCTTGGGATAAAACTGAACTTATTGCTATATCACTTGCGTCGCAGCTCGCAGGTAAGCACAAACTCCTTTGAAAAATCTGGGTATTGCAGGACTGGAGGGTTTATTAAAAATTCTTTCAATTTTTTGAAAGCTTCATCGCAAAAAGCATCCCATAAAAATTTAGAATCTTTTTTTAAAAGGTCAGTTAGTGGTTTAGCAAATTTAGAAAAATTAGGACAAAATTTACAATAGTAAACGACAAGACCAAGGAATGACTTCACTTCGCGAGAGGATTTTGGTATTGGATATGATTTTACTACATCTATTTTAGTCGGATCTGGTTTAATTCCGGATTGTGTTATTAAGTGTCCTAAATAGTAAATCTCCTTACAAAGAAACTGACATTTGTCGGGATTCACCTTAAGATTGTATTGCCTTAAACACGAAAACACTTCGCGTAATCTATCGTTGTGATCAAAAAGACTTCTGCCAAAAATTACAACGTCATCAAGGTAAACTGGGCATTTTATTCCATTAAGCCCACACAAGACGTTATTCATTAGTCTTTGAAAAGTCATACTCATGCGAGTAAGCTAGTAATGTCCCGTTTCAGTGCTGAAAGCTGTCCTTTCGCGATCTCTTTCATCAATATTACTAGCAATTAGTTACATAAATTTAGAATTCGATTAATTTATAATTATTATTATTATTATTATTAGTAATTAGTTATATAATTAGAATTTAATTTAGTTATATGTATAAATTGGAATTGGAATTTATTACAATTTACCTCCGTATGGAGAATAATGGGATTTTTATTTATTTATTTATTAACTATTAATGTTTACCTCCGTCACGTTCAACATCTCAACCAAAAAAAAAAAAGTAAAAAAAAACAGATTCTTTCTGTTAACCTGTATCCAGCGTTCTGTACCAACAAACAATATAGTGCATTGGCATCACTACAGCAACATAAAAAAAATCGTCGGTGCCGTTTTGGAAAAATCTATTTGACAGTTTTCGATTTTACTGCAACCTCTTCCATTTATTTTAAACTCGAATGAACCTAAAACTTCACTCGTCTAATTCGTCGGGAAAAGTGACAAGCTGGAACAAAATTATTTTCGCCATTGCAAGACTTACCCATTATAACTTCGTTCTAGTATAAGCGAAATCAATCCACACAGATTGTTATTTGACTTGCAATCAAAGAATCAAATAAATCAAATGGATACCATCAATTTGCGTTGAGCCAATTTGCGTCAGTTTCAAACTTTCAGAACCCAATCCGTACAATGAGATCAATTGTCAAACGATACCTAAAAACCATTTTGACAATTTTAATTACATTTTGAAAGAAACTACATTATTTGTCCTAGCCTCCTTCATATCCAAAAAGAAAATGTTTAGGGAAATTAAGCATTCGACTAGAATAAGCAAATCATCGTATAATCCCGTGTCGTAAACCAAATACGTTAAACGGGTTTTTCAATCAAGCTAACCAAGGGTTAAATACCACAAAAATGTGCCTTCTTAAAAAAAAGAACACGAAAACATTTTAGTGATCGTAATTGTTATGGTTTAAAAATAAAAACAAATATTAATAAAAATTCTTAAAAATTTCCATTTTTTTTTTCTCCATATTTTAAATTAAATAACACGAAAATATGAATATTACACAAACATAAATAAATAAAAAATTACAAAGTAGAGAATCTTAAAAAAAAAAAAAAACTAAAGAAAAACAAAAACAAAACCGCACGCTCCAAACATAATAAAAAAAAAAACAAAAAAATTATATAAAAGCAGAAATTTATTTAACCATCATCTTTAGTCTATTACAAGATCTTGTGAATTAATCTTTAAGTATTATTAATAACAAAAAAAAAAAAAAAGTTAAATATTTAACAAAATAAAATAAATTGAAAGAAAAATTGTTAAAAAAGTAAAAGTTTACAGTTTTTTTTTATGAAAGTCTGAAAAACTAGAAATAAGAAGAAGGACTTGCATATTTATACAAATAAATACTAAAGTGAATTTAATAGTGAAATTAACATAAAAAAAGAAAAAAAATATTTTATTAAGATGGTTAAAGTGAAATTATTATTTAAAATTATTGTTATATTTTGTTTGTGTGATTTTGGTAATTAAATTTTTATTTTTTTTTATTATTATTTCGTGTTAGTGCCCTTACATACATTATCTGTTTACAAATAAAAAGGGTGATCGAATCCAATTTTGCTTAAATATGCGGCAAGAAAGTCATATGGATTACATAAATTTAAATCACTTTTTCTAAAGTGTAATTATTACGAGTATATATGGCTTGCGGGGAGTTATTTTTCAATTTGATTTTATCGCTGTCGTAATGGTCGTTATAAGAGGGAGTTTTATATATAAATTAACACTCAGTTTGTTAAATTTAATTAACACAGTCTTTCATGCATGTGACATATTTCAATTAATCGTGTTTCATGCATGTGAAACGCATTGAGCTCATTTATCATCTTGTTATTATGTATATGGCAATGGCGTTGAACTTTAACGAGTTTAGTGAAAATTAAATTGGGATGTGAGCTCAACGGTGGCGCCGTGATTGTATTGTATAAAGAAATTTATATTGATCATTCATTGATTAATGGTCGGATGTAATATCTAACAGTTTTAGGAAAAGTTAGTTGTATCGCGTTCTATATCGAATTATTTTTTCTGTCTTGTGATAGAATTTTTCCTACCAGTGAGGTAATCTAGAAGCAAAAACTAAATATTTTAGATACCGAGAAACTAATTCCAATAAATAAAGACTTCTAAATTTCTAAATCAGCAAATTTAGAACAAATAAACACTTCTTCTTTTTAAATTTCTGAATTTCTAAATTTCCAAATTCCTAAATTCCTAATTTCTAAATTTTTACATTTCTAAACTTCTTTATTTTCTATCAACTTCTGAAATTCTAAGTTTCTAAATTTTTGAATATCTGCCAGAATTTGGAAATTTCTTAAATTTTCAAAATTCTTAAACTTTTTAAAAATAAGTTAAAAATTTTCCCAATTCACAATTCCTAAAAGGCAATTTCTAAATGTTTGCGTATGCTTTAAATGAAATTTAGAACTGACCTAAGGATTTCTAATTTGGTCTTAAAATCTTGAATGATAGTGTTTTACTGCAGTTAAACGAATTTCGAGATTTTAGGAGCTTTGAAGAGTTCGGCTCTAACCATCGAATTTCCTAAATATTTTAAATTAACAGTCAATTCTCAAAATTCAATGATTGACAATTAAAAGTGAATCGACAAACTTTAAACCAAGTTTCTCGAATCAAACCGAGTAGTACTACTGTCCACTAACACTTTAGGTTTCGTAATCGAAATTTAGTTGACAATGTTAACATACTCGCATAATAGTTTTAAAACAATCATTTTATTTGTCAAAAGTCCATTTTATAAAATCAAATATTTTTCGATGTTTGTTGTTGTTTTTTTACAATACTATCATTCTCACTTTTAAATTTTCTATTTTCAAAATATAAATGAAAATCGGTACCTAATTTACGTTAATACTTAAATTTTCGAATTGACAGATAGAAAATATACAAAAGGAAATTATATCAACATCAAAGTGTTTTGTTTCTCCGATTATAATTAAATTATATACACAATGCTTTTTAATTACATCGTTAATTTATTTAATCCATTTTAGGTTAATTGTGTTATCGAAGCACCTCCGTTAACCACTGACGTCTTGTTCCTCTTCTACTTCACTCTATCAGAAATACCCTAAGAACAATGTACTTCGATTACACAACATCCCTCTTTTCACATATATATATTATATATATAAACAATGTTCTTATACTAACTTACTTTACAACATCTTTAAACCTTTGAGGCAATACGCACTGCCGACGTAAATGAAGCCTAGAATCAGAATTAGTATTTTCTCCATTAATACCCTCATTATCCGCCCTTTCATTGACGTCGCCAAATACGCTTACATTATTTCTTTCAATCTCGTTTCTGTCGTTATTTAATTCGGTATAAGAAGTTGGTATTTGGATCCCGTAATCGTCTTCACCTCTATTCTGTAAATAAGGAGCCGGTATCATATGAAATCTATTTCGACGGTATATTCCACCATTTGCTTTAATTAAATACGAATTAGGATACTGCAATTTCCTTACCACTCTTCCATATCGTCCCAAATCGGTTATCCAAACACCATCTCCTTCATTTAGTTCCGATAATTTCTTAGTATTATGTCTTCTATTATAATTTTGTACTTGCTTATCCTTAAGGATTTCCTCATTCTTTAACACATTTTTAGGATAACTAGGAACCAGTAACTTCGGGAGCACTGGCAAATAAGACTTAATTTTTCGACCCAACATCAATTCAGCCGGTGAATAACCATTTGAAAGAGGTGTCATCCTATAACTCAACATTGCCTTGTAAAATTCTGATTCCGAACTCGAATTCTTTTTTATAATACTCTTAGCTACTTTAACCGCTGCCTCCACAGCACCGTTGGACTGACTGTAGTACGGACTACTTGTAACATGGACGAAATTATACTCCTGAGCAAACCTTCGAAATTTAGCTTGAAACTGAAGGGCCATTATCCGTTCGCAAAACATCACATATACCAAACCTTGAAAATATTATGTGCATACATCTAATTATGCACTCTTCATTCATAGAATTTAATTGCGAAATTTCAAAGTATCTCGAAAAATAGTCCGTAAAGATAAAATACCATTTACCGTTAATCTTAAATAGGTCCACTGCAGTTTTTTCCATTGGACGCGTTGGGATTAATTCTCTTTCGAACGGCTCTCTATAATTCTCTCTCTCCTCAACACACTGCGGACAGTTACGAATATATGTCTCTAGTTGTGAACTTAAACCCAACCACCATACCGACATTTGTGCACGACGTCTGCTTTTGACTATTCCCTGATGGCCTAAATGAATAAATTCGATCACTTCCCTCTGCAATGCAGGTGGTATAATAATTCTTTACCATTTCAATAATACCCCATCAATCACATTAAAATCATTTCTATGCTGATAGTACAGCCACATAAACACCGACAATCTATTTCTCCCTGGCCATCCTTCATCACAATAACGCTTCAAATTTTTACAAACCTCGTCAAATTCTTGATACTTTCTAATCTTTTCCATATAACTATCTTTAATAGGCAAATTTTCCCTAACAAAATTAACAAATGCTTCCACTTCAATGCCCATTTCATCATACAATTCTTTTGTGCTGCTATCTGGACTACGAGATAAAGCATCCGCAACCACTAATTGTTTGCCTGGTACATAAACCACCTCATAGTCATACCGCATTAATCTAATTCGGAAACGTTCTAGTCTAGGAGTGAGACTATCCAAATCGTTTGATTGAAGAATCTGGATCAATGGCTTATGGTTTGTTTCAAGCATCACCTTCAAACCAAGTATATATTCTGCAAACTTTTCAGCAGCCCAAGTCAAACCTAAAGCCTCTTTTTCAATCTGTGCATAACGACGTTCAGCATCCGTTAAAGTTCGCGATGCATATGCTACAATTTCTCTTACTCCCTCCGAATTCTCTTGTAATAAACAACCCCCAATACTATAGGATGAAGCATCCGCACTAACTACTATCTTCTTTGATGTATCAAAATACGCAAGGGTTGGTGATTCTGATAAAATTTCTTTAATTTTCAAAAATGCCTGTTGTTGATTTATTGCCCATACAAATTCCATACCATTTCTCAACAACGAATTCAAAGGTTCAAGCAGAGTTGATCGATTTCTAATGAATCGATTTACAAAATTCAACATGCCCAAAAACCTGAGGAGCTCTGTTTTGTTCTTAGGTGCGGAATATTCCATTATCGCTCCAATACGATCTGGATCCACCGATATACCCGCTGCCGACAAGCAATGCCCTAGGTATTTGATGTTTTGAACGCCAAACTCACATTTTTGCTTATTAATCGTTATGCCCTCTTGCTTTAATTTGTCTAACACCTGTCTCAAAATTCCATCGTGTTCCTCAATCGAATTAGCGTAAATGAGGATGTCATCCACATGGAACACCACGTTTGGGATTCCTGCTATTACCTGGGAAAATTGCGTAACAAAATATTCTGATGCGCACGATACTCCAAAAGGAAGCCTTTTGAAAACAAAACGACCGAAAGAACAAATAAAGCAAGTAAGCAACTGGCTTGTCTTATCTAATTTAATTTGGTAAAATCCTTTATTAATATCAATTTTGGAAAACCACTGAGCGCCCTGCAATTTATTCAGAACAGAACCGATTCAACCTTAAATATAGGAAAATATGGACGTTGGACATATTTATTCAATTTCGTGTAATCACAACACAGTCTTATTTCTTGTCCTTTGGGAACAATTACAATAGGTGAAACCCACTCTGTTATTTCCTGAATTGGTTCAATCACTTCTAATTCTACTAATCGTTTGAGCTCCGTTTCCAATTTTCCCAATAACAAAATTGGCACCGTGCGTGGTACAGATTGTACAAACGGAATTGCGTTCGGCTGTAATTTTATTGACACCGTTCCTTTGAACTCCCCAATGGGTTTAAAAAGCTCAGGAAATTCTGTATACACTTGAACCGAACTGTTAATTGAACGTACATTTAAAAACTGCTTACACTTTAATGCATTTAACTCCATAATAGCCCTACGCCCCAAAATTGACACCTGCAAACCCTCGACAATATATGCAAAACATTTAAATTCTACATTTTCTAGATTCAAAGTTAAAAAAATCCTACCTTTGACACTCAGCGCCTTACCATCAGGACCCTTTAAAACCAACTTAGCAGGTTCTATTTTATACCTCAACACCTCTGGCACCATGCTACCCGCAATACATACACAGTCAGATCCGGTATCGATCAAAAATCTGTGGATATATCCGAATTCCACAATCAAAATGTCTAATCTCCAGCTACTATGGTCACTACCCTTAATATTATAAATAATAATATTTCCTATTGTAAATTCCGTTGATTGAAGTTCCGCTTCTTCGATACTTTCGGTTTCGATCATATTTGCCCTCTTCTGACCCACATTTGATTTAAATCCTGAAACAGCTGGTTGTGCTGCTTTCATCTCCTTTTTATTTGCGTTAAAGCACGCTACTGCATAATGCCCCCACTTGCCACAGGATAAACAATTTACCCTAAACGCAGGACATTTTACCCTCTCATGCGGCGTCTTAAAGCAAAACATACATTTTTGCTGATTTCTATGTGCGCTCGAAAAAAAATTCCCATGTTTTGAATTTTCTGTCACTGCCCTTATCGATTTTTCTTTATCTTCAAATATTACTTGGGTTTGTTGTTTCTGTAGTTCAGCCGTTCGCGTAATTTCAATTGCTTCTTTCAAAGTGAGGTTAGTTTTTAACTGCATGACCTCACTAACACGTCGATCGTTCACCCCGACTACAATTCTATCACGAATTAACTCTTCTTTTAAGATGTTGTATTCACATCCTTCCGCTATGGAATGCAACTCGCCGATGAACTCCTCTACAGTTTCGCCTTGGTACTGTATTCTTGTATTAAATTTATATCGCTCAAATATTATATTTTTCGTAGGTTTAAAATAAGCGTCAAATTTCTCAAATGCTTTTTCCAATGTAACAGGTGGTTCACTAAACTGCAATGCTATTTCTTCACTTTTTGATCCCATTACATAGAACAATATATCGATTTTTTCTTTATCATCTTTCTTTGTTACACCACTTACTGTCATATATCTTTGGAACCGTTTTTTCCAAACCGGCCATGCCTCAAATTTGTCAAATGTAAAATTATCCGGCGCCTGAATATTTTGCATTTTTTTTTTTTTTTTTTTTTTTTTTTTTAATTTGTAATTTCCACGATTACTGTTATATGGAGCGATATCTTATTATTTTAGTTTAGTTTACCGCTGCCACCATGTTTTGTTTCTCCGATTATAATTAAATTATACACACAATGCTTTTTAATTACATCGTTAATTTATTTAATCCATTTTAGGTTAATTGTGTTATCGAAACACCTCCGTTAACCACTGACGTCTTGTTCCTCTTCTACTTCAACTTCACTCTATCAGAAATACCCTTAGAACAATGTACTTCGATTACACGACACAAAGTAGGTGAGAAACAATCAGTGTTCGGAACAACCGTGTTAGCGCTGCATAGCAATAAAATACGAAATTGAATTGAAATTAAGATTAAAGATGACCCATTGAGAAACCAAACCTAGTATACCGTTTCCAAATATCCAACAAAGTTTTAGAAATGCTCGAAATGGGTATTGGTAGCATTATAGGCAAAAGTAGGAGCTTATAGCTTATGGAATGTATAGTTTTTCAACTACATATTTAGAGTTTGATGTTATTGTCTGAGTTAGACAAGGTTACAATAATACTTTAAATTCGGCTTAAGCATAAAATAAAGATTAAAATTAAGTAAGTAAAATACGGCAGTCTGTATGTGAATAAACATGCTAAAAATCTTTGAACTCGTGGAGATGTCTACCGTGGTAATTGATATTTTGGCAGGTCGCAATTAAAAAGAACTCAATGTAATATCGTTATAAATTTATTTATACGAGAACAAAAAACTGACGCAACTCTTTCTTTTGTAATTAATAATCAGTACCTTTTTTCAGTTACTCACTTCAGTGTACTACTTTTTATGCGTTCGTTCGTCGATATGTATATGTGGAGCATGTTCATATTCCAACATTCCTCCTGGATCTCTGATCCCTAATTGACTTAAATGCTCCATGAGTTTCAAACCATGTATAGATTTGGTTAACGAATCGGCTAAATTATTGTTGGTATTTATGTATTTCAGTGATATGGATCCAATTGAGATCTTTTCTCGAATATGAAACAATTTTAAATCAATATGCTTCGATCTTTCAGAAATTGTTTGATTTTCTGCTAAGTGGATGGCTCCTTGGTTGTCGACGTTAATTACCATTGGTTGGCTCATAAAGTTTGAAAGACCAATTTCTTTCATGAAATTCTTCATCCATGTACATTCTTTCGCAACTTTACTTAATGCGACGAACTCTGCTTCAACTGTACTCAACGCTATGCATCGCTGTTTTCTGATCATCCAATGTACAGCACCTCCAGCTAGTGTTATCACATAACCACTAAATGATTTTCGATCTGTTATGACAGATCCCCAGTCTGCATCACTGTAAATATTTAAATTATCACCGTTAGTATAATAATTTAGTACACAACTTTTTGTGCCTTGTAGGTATCGAAGAACGTGTTTTAATGCTATCCAATTTCCGATGGTCTAGAGTTGAATTGGCTTAATAACGTAATACTATGAGATAAATCAGGCCTTGTGTTTGTTGACAAATACAAGAGACTTCCAATTGTGGTTCTGTATATGTGTGATCGCTGTTCATCAAGTTCATCGGCGTCTTCTGTTTTCATTAACTTCTCGCTCAAATTCATTGGAGACTTCACACTGCTGCATTTTTCCATATTCATGTCAGCCAATAGGTCTTTTGCAATATTAGATTGATCAATGCTATATCCATTTTCAGTTTTGGTTATTTTCATTGACAATACATGTTTCGCTTCACCTAATTCACGCACATCAAATTTATTTCCCAAAGCATTTTTCATAATGTTTACTTCGTCAATAATACCATATAGCAGCAAATCATCTACATATGTAGTTACTATGAGCTCTCTTCTTTCACAATAATACACACAAGGATCGGCCACAGATCTTTTTAAACCTTGCGATTTTAAAAATGAATCTATACAATTGTTCCATTTCAAACCTGATTGGTGTAATCCATATATACTCTTTTTTAATTTGCACACATATTTCTGAGTAGAAATATCATCATGGTATTTGATTGAATTTAAGTCGTAAATCGTCTGACAAAATATTAATGATGCACAACCCATTTTTTCTTTGCTGCTACAGCAAATAATCTTCTCATTAATTTCTTTTGCACAACTGGTGCATATGTTTTATCGTAATCTAGTCCAGGCCTTTGATAATTACCTAATGCCACCACCCTTGATTTGTATCGTTCCAGATAACCATTCTCATCAAATTTCGTCTTAAATACCCACTTGGATTTTATTGGTCGTCTTTTTTTTTGGTGGAATAACAAATTCCCAGGTTTTATTTCTTAACAAATTTTCAATTTCAACAAGCATTGATTGCTTCCACAATTCACTTTTACTTGATGATAATGCTTCATGAGCTGTTTTTGGATCTCGAGGAATTTTAAAATCAACATTCGAAATTTTCATTGCATTTCCAACAATGTCGCTGGTTTCGTAATCGCGCAACCACAACGGTTTTTTAATTTCACGGCCAGTTCGTGTAACGACACCTTCTGATACATTTTCTGCGGATTCATTAACTTCGGATTGTGTAATTTCCGTATCATCATGATTTTCGTCATCATATACTGGGAATATGTTCAAGCCAAATGTTATTACTTCATTTATTTTACTTTCAGATATGCAGTCCACATTTTTATTCCTCATTGGAAAACAAATCTCATCAAATATTACGTCACGGCTTATAAAAACTTTATTTGATACAGGGTTCCAAAGTTTGTATGCCTTAGATGATGATGCCATACCCAATAAAAATACATGGAACGGCACAAGGATAAAATTTGTTCTTTACGTTCTTGAATTTTGACCACGCACAACACACCCACCAACAACCCCATATTTTCATATGAGATAAATTTGTGTATTGTTTTTTCCATTTTTCATAAGGAGATTCACCGTCATTGGCCGTAGTCGAGCATCTGTTACGAATGTAACACGCCGTTGTAATAGCATCGCCCCAAAATTGTAATGGCATACCTGACTCAATCAACATACATCTTGCTGCATTTAATAATGTTTATGGTTAAATCTTTCGGCTACACCATTCTGTTGTGGTGTACCCGGAATCGTCAATTGATGCTCGATACCCAATGATTGAAATTCAGAAGAAAATTTATTTCCACAATATTCACCACCATTATCAGACCGAATATATCAGCAATTTTTCTATTATGCATATTTTCAACATTCAGTCGATAAATGTTAAATGATTTGTAAACATCGCTTTTATGAGAAATATAATCAACTGAAACAAATCTTGAATAGTATGACGGAGGATTAAATGGCCCCATTACGTCTGTGTGTACCAATTCTAATGGGTTTTTCGCCCGTGTTGTACTTTGCTTCGGAAATGACTTCGCCTTCATCTTTCCTGTCATACAAGTATCACATTTATTGACGTCTTCCTCAGTTGTTGTAATTTTTAACTTTGATTCCATTTTTTTCAATGAAGTAATATTTATATGACCCAATCGTTGGTGCCAAATATCTCTGGACTCAGTTTTTAAACATTTTCCAGTATCAACTTTGTCGTTTGCTTGACAGCTGTCATAAAATTTAAACAGTCTTTCGGATTTGATAGCGACTGCAATAACATCATTTTCTTGATCAATCAATACTGCATTATCACTGTTGAGAACAACCTTTATGTTTGTATCAGTAATTCGAGATACGGAAATAAGATTTCCTCCTAATTCCGGTACGACGTACAACACATATTTAACTAAATTAAATGACCACCATTCTTGTCACTCATCTTAATTGATACATCCTATTTGTCCCATTTGCAATTTCAACATAGCTTTTTATTTGTTTGAAATTTATCATTTTGTACTTATGTGAGGTCATATGGTCAGTTGCACCACTATCCAGGATCCAAATACAACCAGTAGTTGTATTTTTATTATCACTTTCAGAGCAAATAAACGATTCACGGTGACTAAAATGTTTTTCATCTGATTTTTGGTCATCGTTCTGTAACCACTTTTGCTATTGAATTCGAGCTAATTGTTCCTATATTGCGTCCTTGTGTTTTAATTGGACAATCTCTACTTAAATTCTAGATGCGAATAACATCGCAAAAATGTTTGTGACTGCTGTGCATTAGCATTATGTCGTCTTCGATGTGTTGATTTATTGTAATTATTATTCTGCCTAACATCTCTTGGTTTATTAGCCTTCTTTGTTGTTAATGCCTTAGTATCATCATTTATTGTATGTGTACCCTGTTCTCTTCTTTCTTCTTCTAGCAGCTTACTCTTTATTTTCATCATTTGCAGATCTTCGTTATCGGCTCGAATATTTCTTGCAACATACTCATATTCAAGTGGTAACTCTAGTAGTGCAAACCCTGCAATTGCTTTTTCGTTGAATTCAAACCCCGCATTTTTGACTTTGTTGTACAATGCATTACGTTTCATTAAATAATCACCAATAGACTGTGATGATTCTTTCTGCAGATTTACAAAATCACGGACAAGTAAAAGGCCGTGCCATGTGTCATACTTTGTATGAATTTGTTGAAGTGTTTTCCATGTTTCCTTCGCCCTCTTACAATCAATGATGTCGTCTAGGCTTTCATCATTAATAGATAGATAAAATATACTTTTCGCCAAATGATCCGTTTTCTTTTGTACATCCGTCATTTCTTTTTCATCTTCAAACCCAGGATCAACTGCATTCCAACATCCTTTTACTTCTAACACACCTTGAATACGTAATGACCAATGTCTGTAATTATTGGCATTTAGTTTATCCAATTTCGTCTCATCCATCATGCGTCTATTTTGAGGTTATCGTAATTCTTTTTTTTTACAAGTCGTCTGGGCCCATAACCTGATATTTTGGGCAGGTCGCAATTAAAGAGAACTCAATGTAATATCGTTATAAATTTATTTATTCGAGAACAAAAAACTGGCGCAACTCATTGTTTTGTAATTAATAATCAGTACCTTTTTCAGTTACTCACTTCAGTGTATTACTTTTTATGCGTTCGTTCGTCGATATGTATATGTGGAGCATGTTCATATTCCAACAGTAAACTTGATTTGATTGATGGACGAACATTTTCTCTCGACATATTTTAAAATCAAAATTAATATTCTTGATGAATTATTTCTACACCACTCGGCTATTTTAGAGCAAAAGCAAGAGGAATTCTTTTCAATATTGCCGAAACTTCTCTAAACACGTTTGAGAAATGGCCATAATATGAATTTTAGTTCATGCGTAGGGGGCGGCCCGTATTTTGTAATTTTCTTAAGAGTTGTGTTACTGATCAGTTTATTCTGTGCGGTTCTTAAATATGGTATATATAAGAAGAAACGGTTCGATCGGTTTTATAGTTTAGAACATAAGCATTTATTTTATTTAATTGCAGCAATACTAGGATATAAAACTCTTTCCCATTGCTATAGGCTCGAGATTTTCCGAGGATTGGACATTGACTGCACGATTTTTAATACCAGCTGGTTTCCAGACAAACGGTTATTTCAATAACATATACAAATTAGAATGCCAATCCCGTACTTTGCAACATTTTTTTTTGGTATTTTGTCGATTTTTCGTAATGGAATTGGTTTTTGAACAAAATTTGAGTCAAAGTCTCAAAGTGTGGTTTTCTTTAGAAGATGTCAGAATATCAACTTTAGATGCTAAATCTACAACAAGCTTCCACAATCACAACTGTTATACAATTTTATTTTACTTTTTGTTAACAAATTTAATTTGGAACATTTTGTGCTTAATAGTTTTTCTGCAAATCTTATATTTTTTGAGATATTTGCTAAATACATTTTCTGCCAGCTTCTGGATGGCTATTTTCACTAAAGTTCACTGTGAGACCTCGATGGATTAAAAAATCTTGGCTGTAGAGAAAATACAAACGGACCGAAAGGCACCATTTCGAAACCGAATTTTTCGAAATCATGAGACCTCAAAATGGAATCCCGAAAAATTTCAAGGTCGAACATTTTCATGATTACTAAACTTTATTTTATTAACGTTGAAGAAAGTAAAAGAGCATAAAAGAAAATGCAAAATTATTCTTTGGGCTTTAAGTTGTTGTCAGTATATTGCTTTCAAGTTTTGAAGAAACGGGCAACAAGCGCTACAATTTTATCGTATTGCAGGTTTAGTGCAAATCATAGAGATAATTGAACCAAATTACCATACAGTGTTTCAGCCCACACGCGTTTGCCATCACTGCAAACATTTCTTAAATGGAAAACCCTACTCTACGACAATGAAGATATTGTTGCCTTCCCTTGAGGTTTAATCAAACCGAACTAATTATAGCCTTAGGATATGTAATATTTTACGTTTTTGTAATAATATTTCATCACCACGCTTTACATATTAGCCCTGCTAAAGGTTGTTCATTACTATATTCATTATCAGATAGTGATTTATTATGGTAAGCAATTAATAAATAATTGCCTTGGCATTTAATTTTTTAGCCTTGGTATTATCAAACCAAACTAATTAGATATGCATCAATCTACAAAATAATATGCGAATTTAACAAAACCTTAAGAAAATACCATAAAACGGAATCCATATCAGTCATTGGGTAAACTTATAGAACGTCAATCTTTAACATTTCCAAGAAAAAAAAGTCAGTCTCTTCGCGTGCGACATATCCATAAATTGTTTACGAATTTCGCAAAATATACGCGATTTCCAAACACGTCAAAAAAAATGTAAAAACATCCGCGAAAGGTAAATATTGATACCTATAAACTTGCATAAGCTAGCATAATCCATAAAATTGTATAGTTTATCAATTTCAACACAAATATGATAAATAAATTGCTGTTATGTCTGTGTCTGATGGTTATTACCCCATTCCCATCAAGTCACTGATATATACCATATATATGTATGTATGACCGTGGTAATCTTTTGTTTTATTCACAAAATCTTTATTTGTTTGCTTATAATCGCGATATATTTTGCAATAAAACTTCGCAGGGGTGCTGTCCTAGTTAACGATGGTTATGACCTTGAAGTCGATATAAATTATACATTATAACAGTTATATTAATAAATGTGTTTTTTTTTGCTTTATTCCAGTGTTCACACAACCCGAAGATGTAACATCCACGGATGCAGATGACATTGATCCAACAAAACAATCTGCTTCGATTGGTTCCAATGAATCGTCTGAAGATAATAAAATCGATGTGACAACCGCTAAAATTGCATCCCGATTCAACAGTAAATCAGACGATGATAATGTAGATGAGGATGAAATTGCAACATTAGTGCGCAGTAATTTAAATCCATTTTCACAGGCACCATCCGTTCCACCGGTACTAATGGTCAAAGTTAAGCAAGAAGTTAATAAGAAACCAACAAAAAATATTAAGAAAAAAGTTAGCCGTGGTTATAACTATCCAAAACCAGATATACCATTTGAATTTGAATCATCAACGGCAGCCGCATCTAATAATAAACCGAATACATTTGGCGGTTATCACTATCCAAAACCAGCCAAACCGTTTACATATCCAAACAAAGCGTAATATGTATGTATTGTATAGAGAGAGAGAGAGACGACGGTGGTAAATTTATAAGAATTTGTTTAATGTAATTCCTATATTTTATATGTATGTGTTTTTAATTTAATTAAGTTAATTAATTTAAGTTCGAATGTGCGGAGATAACTGAAATAAAAAGTTAAATTTAAAAAAATATTCGAGTTTGGCATGTGTTTAATTAGTTCGTGAAAATATGTGGTTACACAAAATGGCGCTGATGTCATTTAACATATTTTATTAAATCATATTGCCGTCATTTAGGGGATGTTTTAATACAGATTTGAATGTTGCGTAGTGTACTGTACTTGTTCGCAATAATTATTTTTTACATAATTATCTAATTACCGTGCAATTAAATTACGATTAATTTTATTTGTTTTAATTGATATTTGTTAGCGTTGATTGATTAGACATTTGGTTGGTTTACGAGTGTTTTAGGTGGGCTCGTAACAAGTCAGACTCGTTTCAACTTTCTCGTCCTCAAAAAATAGTTGTGCTGATGTCTTAAATTGCTGAGACAATTCCCGCCTGATGTCTGCTCTCAAGGGATGATCTAACGATGCACATAGGCTGTGCGTTGGCTTTACTAATTTCCCGTAGCAATTTATTGCTTTATACCCAAATATTTGACTTGCGGTGTACGAAAACGTTGCTTTTTCCAGTTTTACCCGGAACCATATATGACCGCAGCATATACCGCTTCACAAGCGTCAGAGATCCCGGGGCTAGCTCAGCTACCGGGGGGTCAGCACGGTGGCGGATAGCTGAACGGCCGATATATATATAGGTTAGCTGCGAATAACTAATAAGCAGTCCCCGACCGAGCGGTAGAAGCGGAAGATGTGCTGAAAAGGTTACATTTAATCCTGTGAAGTTTCTATGGCAAACAACGCGAGCGTATACCGCTATAAGTACACAGAAACCCGGAAGCGTCTGTCTCATATTGGGCGGCTCTCTGGTCAGCGTCTGTTCTCCATGTCAGGGGCGGCTGCGTTCATACCTGGCAGTAGGTATAAAATGCTATGGGAAGGAACTTAGAATTCAAATACGCAATGGAGACAACCATATAAAACAATGTTACAGGGATTCGGAACCCCAGTACCGGCGGCTTTAGGGAGTGAGCAAGCAGGCTCCCAGCCGTCGAGATCCAGTGACTGCAATGCTGTAGTGGTGGCCCACCTGGTCGCTACAGTAGATACTGCGACAGGGGAAAGCGAGATTGTGGAATCACGCACTGAGAGAGAAAGCATCTTCGGGAAAAGTGCAAAAGTAGAGCGATCTCCAACCACTAAACCACTACCATCAACGAGTAAAGCTGTAGCTGTATCGAACATCAGTCGACCCGACAACGCAATCGAGGCATTGGGTGACAAAATTGCAGAGCTCCACGAATTCGCGAAAACCAAACATAACGTGCATCAGAAGATTAAAAGCATGATCTTAAATCTGAAGACACTTTATAGGCATGCCACGGATAGCCTGAAGGAAAAGGGTTTGATAGAGAGTAAGGCAGAAGCGGTAGGGCAGAGCAAGGCGACACAAATGACACAAACATCTCCTAAGGTTAGCAACTACTACGGTACGAAAGAAGATGAAACTAGCGCTACAGAGCAGGCCCAAGAGGTGGCATCTGTTAAGAGAGGAAAGGAAGATGGAAGCCCGGCGACTCAGACTAGGAAGAGGAAAAAAGCAGGAAGAGTCAAAACAGCTGCTCTAGATTCATCGCGTCCCCACTCTAGTAATCCACTGGACCATGTGCTCGAGGAGACGCCAGAAGTAGAAGCTCCCTGGCTCCAGGTAGGAAGGAAAATCCGGAAAAAACCGCCTCGGCCGGATGCAATCCTCATTAGTAAGGGTGAGGGTATGACCTACGCTGATATCCTTAAGAAGATCAAAGACGACGCTGGCCTCGAGGGATTTGAAAACAATGTAGCCCGAATAAGAAAAACGGCCAAAGGTGAAATGCTTCTTCAATTAACAGAAGCTAAAACAACGCAAACTGCGGCATTTAAATCTTCACTTGATGCTGTATTGGGCGTAAAGGTTCAGGTCAAAGCGTTGACTCAACCGTGCGAGCAACTCGTTGAGATCAAAGATCTTAACGAGGTCACAACTAAAGAGGAGATCCACCAGGCAATAATTAGTAAATTCGAGGGATTCAATGATCTTGATGTAGGCGTAGTGAAATCGCTTAGAGAAGCATATTTCGATACAAAAACAGCTGGGTTGGCTCTACCCCTCACACTGGCTAAGATAGCTACGAGCGAATCAAATTCGCATTGGATGGGTAGTTTGCCGAATCAGGGAGAAAATGAGACCATCAGTTAGATGCATTCGATGCTTTAACTTTGGATACAGAGCCGGAAAATGTAAGAGCACTGAGAATAAATTCAAGGCTTGCATTAAATGCGGAGAGGAGGGACACTTTGTTAAGGCCTGCATAAACCCAGCAAACTGTTACCTATGTCATGGTAAAGGCAAGTCTAAGCACATAGTAGGGTCTAGAGATTGCCCAGCTTTCAAGAGATCGCCACAAAACCCTGAGCTATGATTTTGTTGCAGTTAAACCTTAACCACTGTGAGGTAGCGCAAGACCTCTTAGCCCAGACAGTGCTCGAGCTAAGGGTGGGCATTGCCATTATTAGCGAGCAATACAGGAATATGAATAG
Source organism: Tipula vernalis (assembly GCA_958295665.1). Classification (NCBI taxonomy): domain Eukaryota; kingdom Metazoa; phylum Arthropoda; class Insecta; order Diptera; family Tipulidae; genus Tipula; species Tipula vernalis. The sequence goes on from OY282559.1 coordinate 320,203,324, forward strand.
TGCTAAATGGGCGACTGATACTACGAACAGAGCCGCTGTTTGGTCTTGTGGTCGTTTCATATTTCAAGAATCGGCGTCAGGTATCGAGGCTGACTTCACCAGAGTGTTGCTATGCCTCACCAAATATCCCAATTGAGCAGTTCGAAATCTTTCTGGACCGTCTGTTAGCTGATGCTCTAAATCGCAAGCCTGTCATTATTGCCGGAGATTTTATTGCCTTGGCGATCGAATGGGGATGTCAATGCACAAACCGAAGAGGGCAGGTTCTGATGGAGGCATTCTCGGTACTGAACGTCGTACTTTGTAATGTTGGAAAGGTTCTCACGTTTCGCAGGGCCGGAGTCAGATCAGTGGTAGACCTTACCTTTGTCAGTGCACGTCTTACACTCAAAGCGACCATCAAGCAATCATAATTAAACTTAATACCTGGAAAAGCGAGCCACGAGAACAAGCTAGGAAATTTGCTGGATGAAAGTCAACGCCTTTCGACCAAGAATCTTTTCTACTGATGACTAAGGATATCAAACTGCTTGGATCTATTAACGATAAGGTAAGCCAATTAACAACTGGCATTATTGCCTGTGATGCAACAATGACCAGAAGATTTGTAGGTCGCCGTCTTTTCCCAGTTTACTGGTGGACCGAGGAAATAGCCCAGCTTCGCAAAGCCTGCCATAGTATTCGACGGAAATTTCAGCGGTCAAAGCGTACTTCTAGTTCAGTTGGTCTCCAAAACGAATTTCGTGAAGCTCGTAGGAGGCTTAAAGAGGCCATTTGTGAAAAGCAAGCGGCGCTGTTTTGCTGAACTGTGCGGGGAGGTGGATCGCGACCCCTGGGGCAGACCCTATAAGCTGATAATGGGCAAGCTTAGGCGTCCACAAAATCAAGCCCCGACCTGTGCCAAAACAATGAGGGAAATTGTTTCCAGTCTTTTTCCGCAACAATTCGGAAAGATCCCAGAAATCGAACGAAGATTGGAAGGTGAAACAGTGCCAGAAATCTCCTTGGAAGAGCTGAATGAGGCTTGTTTTAGGATTGAAAATACCAAACGTGGCAGTAAAAGCGGCAATTACCGCCAAACCAGGAATATTCCTCGAGGTGTATAATCAATGTCTAAGCGAAGGCATATTCCCGAAACAGTGGAAACTACAAACCCTGGTCCTGATTCCTAAAGCTGGTAAGCCATTCGACTTACCGTTAGATTACCGCCCTATATGTCTGCTCGATACGATGGGGAAGGTGTTTGAGCGTATAATATGCAACAGGCTTGATTCATATATTGGAGAAATTGGTGGTCTCTCGGATAAGCAGTTTGGCTTTAGGAAGGGCCGATCTACCATTGATGCGGTGGAACTTGTCAAAAACATTGCTCAAAGTGCGATCGAGGGAAAGAGATGGAAAGGTGGCAAGAAAAAATATTGTGCTGTGATTACGCTCGACGTTAAGAACGCATTTAATACTGCTAATTGGAAAGAAATCCTCTTAGCCATAAAAAGGATGAATGTCCCACTCTACTTACAGAGAATTGTTAAGGATTATTTCAGGAATAGAGTACTGAAATATGACAAAGACGATGGGCCAATCGATTATGAGATTCTAGGTGGCGTACCCCAGGGTTCAGTTTTGGGGCCGACGCTGTGGAACATCATGTATGACGGTGTACTCAGACTCGTTTTACCTAAAGAAACCCTGATCGTAGGATTTGCTGATGATCGTAGGATTTGTTGAGGAAATTCAACTCATATGGATGGAGTTACTTGAGAAAGTTGAAAGCTGGATGTCAGCTGTAGGTTTGACGCTGGCACAGCATAAAACAGAAGCAATTCTTATCACAAGCAGGAAAACTAAGGAGTAAAAACCTCTCCAATTGATAGATCATGAAGTACTGTCGACGTCAGCTATCAGATATCTGGGAATGATGATGGATGCCAGACTTTCATTCAAGGATCACATAGAATTTGTCAGTAACAAGGCAGCAAAGGCTGTTTTTATGCTCTCTAGGCTAATGCCAAATGTAGGTGGTCCAACCTACAAAAGCAAGAAACTCCTATCGAACGTGATTACCTCTATTATGCTATATGGAGCACCAGGTTGGGCTGAGGCGCTCAATGTACCGAGCTATAGGAGCAGATTAAATGCAGTATACAGAAGATGCGCCTTAAGAGTTGCCTGTGATTTCGTACGGTCTCTGACGATGCTGCTTACGTCGTGGCTGGCATGCCGCCTATTGATCTGTTAGCTATGGAAAGGCAAAGGCTATACGCTCAGAGAAACGTACCGAACAGGAGTTCACTACCCAACACCGCAAGAGCAGAGTTAATGGAACGGTGGCAGGCTCGGTGGGATACGTCCTCAAAAGGCCGATGGTATCGGCTAATACCGGATTTAGCTGTGTGGATGAACCGTAATCACGGGGATGTCGATTTTTATCTCCCCGACAAGTTGCAGCCCCTTGAAGCTAATTGTTGTTAATGTTTTCATTGAAGAATCAAAAACCACTCTATACTTGATTGTTGTGCTGACCTTTTCCTTAACAGCGTGGTGCAGTAAGTACCATTTCGTATTACTTGATTGTTCTGTTAGAAACATGTGTCCCAATTCGAAATATTCGTTCATAAATTTAAGATGGTCCTGCTTGAATATAGGATGGTTTTTGAAACGTTTTCTACTTGGCGAAATCTCGCTATAGTCTGGTTTTTTGATTTGTCTAATTCTAAACTTCTTCACACTGTGCTTGGATTCTAATGTTAGTTGTTTAGATGCTTCTACTTCCTCAATTTCCGAAAATCTTTGTAGGTCGCTGTTTACATTCGAGCCCATTAAATTTGGGAAACGCCCAAATGAAGCCGTTGATGTGTTTCCATGTATTTAATACTTTGTTGGGCAATGTTCGTGTTAATTTAGGTAACACGTACGCATTAATTTGAACTATAAATACTGCTTTCCTCAATTCCTGATGTTTCTACGTTTGCCCTGTTCTTTCAGACTCTAAGCTTCTCTGTTGTTGTTTCATTAATGTATGGTGCCTGAGAACCGCTGCCTGAAAAGTTCTGCCTTTATTGCAAATTCGTTCGTCCATTTTGGGCTAAGATGTTTAAAGTTGATAATGAAATGAACCGCCTTACAATACCTACACAAATTTTGAACGGTATTGTGGAACGTGTTTGATGTATAACTTGCATTTCTTGGTACGTGATGCGGCCTGGTGGTTTGATAAGCTATATAAGCAAGTTCGTTTCACGATGGAATTCCTTTGGGATGTTTCAGCATCTAATTTCGGTAGCAACAGTTCTAATAACAAAGGATCCCATGATGTTACGTTGATCCCTAATTTTGTAATACATTGCAAAGTTTCTCTTGACGTATCGACCAGTTTCCTTGGTGGTGCTGCTGATTCAGTTTAACTTGGCGGTATATTTATAAGTCTTTTGATATGTGTGAAAATCAGCGTTGTAACGTTTCCCATGTTTGTCGTGTTAACTGCACCGATGCTGGTTTTCCTTGTTGTAGGTATTCCAACTTACCTTCTAATTGTGGTACTGTGCCGTCACTCTGGCTTTCCCATTCATTGTTATGATCAATATATTGGGTTTTTTTGATTTTTATAAACGGCTTCTGGATGTGCTGTCGGATAACTTACCCATTTGTTTTTTAAAGTTTGTAATTTTTGTTTCAGATTACGATTTCGTACTGAGCTCACTGCCTCGATCAAGATGCAAGACTTCAACCCTCTTGTTGTAAAAATCGGTTTTGTTGTCCATGCGGTATTTGCAGTCTATTGCACCACATGTTGAAAACGGAGTACATTTCAGTCTCTTCGAGTACAACTTTTTATTATTAGATGGTAGCAAAACGTTTGCATACTGTTTGCTAAACTTTCCGAGTATTTCTCGACATTTAAACTTCCAGGAATTTCCAAAACCTTTTCGATTAAAAGTAATTTCCCTATTTTCGATTCTTTGTTCTGCAATTTATACTTATCAAAAGATTCTTCTGTAGGCGTCGGCAATTTTCTTAAATAAAATAGAAAAATGTTACTAAATGCTCTTGATTCTGAAATTATCAAATGGCCGATTCCATCCATAAAACTCCGCCGATGAAATTTCTTCAACAATAATCAATAGACCGAGAAAGAACTACTAGCAAAATTAATTCTGCCTTTAACGTTGATCGCACTCTTCTCTGACAGTTTGTAGAACCCGACAATTCTCGTTGAAGCATTGGCCGTTATGGTGTCGGTTCTTAAAATTGGTATCATTCAATTTCCATAATTATAAAAGTGTAAAAAACTTTACAACAGCATTTAGAGTACAAAAAAAACGAAAAAACAATTTGGGCGTAAATATCGGTTAATAAAAATACAACGTAATCATTTAGGCGGACAATTAATAAATCTTTGGTATTTAGGCGAAATCTTCGTGTTGTGTTATTGAAGTTGTTTAGTATTACAGTAAAATAACAAGATTTTATCCCTCTACATAACGAAAACCTCTTTATAATAGACTAATTCCAATACAAATGAGAGCCTCATCAGAGCCAGCTCATGGCCTGAAAGTGAGCGATACGAAATTTTACGCTTCGTCAGGAGCAATTAATCATCAACAATAAGCATTACCTTTAATTTAAACATATGATTACGTAGGTTGTGAGAAGGCAGTGCCGCGAACCTCTGATTTTGAGCGAGGAAAGCCGTGCCACGAACCTCCGATTGCGAGCGATTTATAACGTTTAAACCGTAGCGAGAGAATGGCTCATCTGATCGGACCAATTCTGGTGTCAATTTGTGCGTAAAGAAACAGTATCGATTAATTAATGTTAAATTAAAATACTAAATCGCCATGAAGCTAATAATAAATAAATTGATTTTAACAAACATATACCATAATTTCTCTCACTGAGTAGACGACACATTCCACTCCGCTCCTCCCTCTGTTAACATTCCGTGCAAAAACTTTCTGTGATGCAGGAAAAGGCGAGTTGTCAATTGTCTAGGAGCAAATTATAAAAAACAAGCAAAAATATAATAACATTGGCAGATATACTTTGCTATTTCCAGCCATGATTAAAAACTTAATTGCTGAATTATCATCAAAAATGTAAAAAAAATCATTCGCGCTGATTTTGCTTGTAACGCTTATCTGTTCTATTCGAACAAATAAAGCGCCATTCCCGGACTGTTTGGTTGGGGGGCAAATCAGTATCAGACCGGGGTAGAGTAATAGTTGTCACGCTGGAGATAAATCTTATTTTAGACTAATTTCATCATTGGAAAATATCATTGGTTTGATAGAGAATATTTACCTGTTGTTGACAATGATGTTCTTCGTCAATGAAAATGGTTCAATTTAATAATGTTAAAACCAATTTTGAGGCAATAAAATTATGAATGAATGAATCTCCGATTCTGGCAATTCTGATTATTATGATCGGGAACGATTACAATATAGAATAAGATAATCATATTATTAGTTTCTTCTTATTATTAATAATTAAGGCCACATTTTTAAATAAAAAATGAGTTAAAACATTTTTTTTTTGATTGATTTGAATATTGATTGGAAAATAATGAAATGAGAATCGTAATGATAAATTAAAATTTTATCCAGTCTGGCATTACTCCCCTTTTCCAATCTGTCAATTATATATCCTTATTTCACAATGTATTATAATGCCAAATTGTATAAAATGAGATTGTTCCTTCCTTAAAAATTTAACGACTTACCGTAGCCTATGGTCACCTTTTACGCTCGCTTGAACAGACTATAATAGTTACTTTACAAATACTGACATTATACCGACTTATTCAATTATTGAAAGTAAATTCAGCATGTATGATGATGTAGTTTGAGTATTTCTGTACATTTGTGATTTACTGAATTAAGCCTTTACTTCCAGCATTTAACTTTTAAGTAAGATGTTTTTTAAAACTCGCGGCTGGAAATACCAATGTGTATAACATTTATTTTAATTTTATTTTTTGTTTTCAATTAGGTTTTGAGAAACGTCATCCTCAAAGACTCTCTCTATTATTTGCATTTCTAGTTTGCCACTTGGTGAGCCGTTGTAGCTCACACACATACTCAGAAGACCACCATTTTCAGAAAATTTGTGTACGGTATTGAAGTCGTTGGTATTGCGATAGTCGGTTAAAAGTTAAGTTCATTAATTGTGAGATCAGGCAAACATTTCAAAGGACATCCAGTAAGAAAATGTCCCGGTGTAATAGGCGCTAAATCATAAACGTAATAGGTTTTGAACTAAGGATTGCTTCTGTTTAAGCAGTAACTGTCATTAGTTCTTCGATTGTACAATTGTACGTTCCCAGGGATACTTTAAGATGATGTTTCATGCTTTTCACGGCTGCCTCTCACAATCAACCGAAATGACATGAACGTGGATAAATAGTCATCCAACTGATACTTTCTGCAGCAAAGTACTTAGCGAGCTTTTAGCGATGAATATCTGAGTCAAACAATCTCTGAAGTTCTCTGATGTGCACTATAGCTTGCCTCATTTCAGTTTCGTTGCATTCCATTTCAACACCGTCATTCGTTATTTTATTTTCTGACCATGCAACACTCGAATCTACTAAAAATGATGGGGCATGCCACCACATTTCAGACATTTTGAATTCCTAAACTTTTGACCGTCTTGAAACAATAACAGCGGGATTCATTTTGCTTGAAAGATATATCGAAGAATCTATTTAAGGGAGATTTTTAATTTTGAGTGGCCGATTCTGTACAAATACACAATACTTGAAGTTCATTTATGGCAGTGTTTATCTTGCGTAAACTGGACAAATCGACCATAGCTGCATGGGAAATGGACCGCGATCCCTTTGCTCCACCATCACTTCGGGATCTGCTACCATTCCTCGAACGCCGTATTCTAGCAATACGGAATTTAAAGGCCAATCAAGTGCCACAAGCTGGTCATCATAACCAAAATAATATCTATCCACCGAATGAGAATCGCAACAAGCGCCATGCTTCGCATTTTCATGATAATCACTCCAAACGCTTAAAAACGGATAGGGATAGATCAAACAACCAACAATCATCAAACTCATTCGCAAGTAATAAGAAAGTGGATACTTGTGTATACTGCAACGGAAATCACCGTACGTGGAATTGTGAGAAACTAGCTAAATTGGAATACACGGACCGACTGAATAAAATTAAAGATATGAATGTATGCAATTCTTGTCTAACGAATCAGCATTCACAAAACGAATGTACGTGGAAAGGGTGCAAAAGCTGTGACTATACTAAACATAATCGCATGAATTGCCCTAAATATCCAGCGATTCGAGTAAATCATATCCAAAATAACCGTTACAACCATGTTCATAAACGACGAGGTAGCAGAAATCAACGTTCATCGTATCATATCAGCGTTGAGAATCCAATTCCATCAGAAAGTATGCAGGCAAACCAAATGGATGAACAATCCAATCACGACAATGGTCTACCCATAATTGGCACGGCATTGTGTAGGTTACAACAACCGAACACGATAACTGGAAATGTTCGCGTACTTTGTGACTCTGGATCACAAATTATTTTGATAGCACTAGAATGTGTTCAAAAGTGGAACCTCGTTCGGAAACAATGTAAAATTATGATTTCAAGCATTGGTAACTCACGGCCGAGGAAATCATTGGGCATGATGGACTGCGTGTTGCGTCATCGCTATGATTTATCAGCTACAATGCAGGGACGTATGTGGTCAAATCAGATTGCGATTTGGATAAACAGTAGGAACAATTTTGGTCTGTGGATAATTCCGAATCCCATACCCCTCGTACTGCCGAGGAACAACGAGCTGAAGATATTTTTATGTCCACACACACTAGAGGAGTTGATGGTCTCGTCATACAGCTTTCAATCGTTTCATCGGATTAGAAAAGCGTCTCAAGAAAAATGCGGAAATGGCTGCTGCATATAAAGAATTCATGCTGGACTACGTTGATTCAGGTCAATTGATTCCAGCTCCAGATAGTCCGGATAAGTCATACTACATACCATACCATATAATATCAAAGAAAAAATTTCGCGTCGTGAACATCATCGGGAGCATCATTCAACGATCAACAACTGCCGGGCGAGAAATTGCAAGTTGATCTATGTGAAACGTTGTTGCTATTTCGAAAGTACCGATTTGCCTTGACAGCGGAAATCGTGAAGATGTTTCGCCAAATAAAGGTCCACCATAGGATCAATGGGATTTCCAACGAATTTTTTTTCGTCCAGCAGCAAATGAATCCATTGGGGAATATTTCATCACTTGTGTCATTTTGGGGTTTACGTCGGCGGGGTTTAACTCTGTTCGAGCTCTACAACAATGCGCCAGGGACGAAGCAATATGGTTTCCGGCTGCTTCTATGGCCACCCTGGAAAATTTTTACATAGATGACTTCCTATCTGGTGCTGAAACATTGGAAGAATTAAAAACACTGCATAGCCAAATGATTGAAATGCTAGATTCTGTTGGATTTGAATTAGCAAAATGGGCTACCAGTAACTCGGAATTGGCTAAAGAACTTGTTCAAAATGAGTTGCGTGAAATCGAACTACAACCTAATATCGGGAAATTAGGTATGATGTGGGATCCAAGCAAAGACGATTTTTATATCAAAATCGATGATTATCCAGCAAACAAGAACAAAACCTTTACCAAACGACAATTCATCAGTCGAATTGCTCAAGTATACGACCCTACTAGACTTTTCCCACCAGTTATCATTGCTGGTAAGATTGCCATGCAAGAAATTTGGAAACTAAATATTGGTTGGGACGACCTTGTTCCTAATCACATCATGGCATTAAGGTCATCGTTTCATCAGAGCGTAACTGAATTGGTAACAATACCCGTTCCAAGATGGATAGCCTACTCAAAAGAAGTGCAACTGCAGCTGCATTTGTTTTCAGATGCCTCGAAAGCAGCATATGGATCATGTGCCTACCTTCGGTCAGTTCATCATAATGGAAATGTGATTGTTCGTCTCATTACATCAAGAAATAAGATCGCACCAATTAAGCCACAAACAGTTCCTCGTTTAAACTAATGGGGCTGTCATGAGTGTCAATTTATGCAAATTCGTTCAAAAGGCATGCAAGCTGTCAGATATAACTGTTCATTACTGGACGGACTCAACCATCGTCATTCGCAAATCGAACTACTGCTGTATTATCATCTTCAGATGTTAATGACTGGCATCATATTCCTGGAGATCAGAATCCAGTAGATTTGTTATCGAGAGGCTGTGCTGCTATGCAATTAAAAAATTACCAACTATGGTGGAATGGTCCGCAATGGCCCCAAGAAGAACCGAACAACTGGCCAAACAATATGCGGTTGAACTTATCTGAGGACGACATGAACACTGATGAAGCCGAATCAAAGGTAAGATATTATTAAATGCGCATATCAACATCTACTATGAATTTCCAGTGGCAGCCTTTATGGTTAATGAGGAACCACTGATTAATAGAGCGTCCACGCTGAATGAATTGATACGAACAACAAACAGCGTTTGTTTTCCGGTTCATTCGAAGAATAAAGGGAAATAGCGTTAAACCTGTCAAACCAGCAACATTTCAAGACGTTACTCTCGTGTCATCAGTTGTGCGCGATAACGCAATAAAATATTGGTCCCGCTTAGTACAGATCGAATGCTTTAGTTTAGAGTGGAAGGCTCTACAGTATAAAAAGGAGATACCATCGAACTCAAAATTGCGTCAACTGTGTCCGTTTATCGATAGTGAACATGTGGTTCATGTCGGTGGACGATTAGCCAAATCAAATCTGCCATTGGAAATGAAGCATCAAATCATCATTCATCCAGAATCAAAGTCCACATTCCATGGTGGAACACAGTTGACAATGGCCATCATTCGGCACAAATGTTGGGTAACAAATCTACGCGCGGCAGTCAATAAAGTCATAAACAAGTGTGTAATTTGCATACGGTTCAAGAAGGATGCCGCCAAACAATTGATGGGTTCATTACCTCCAGCTAGAACCAATCAACCATTTCCATTTGTGGTATCTGGCGTCGATTTTGCAGGACCGGTTGAGGTTCGTAAAACGCTTGCGCCACAGATGAACGGACGACAACTAGCAGCGAAAACATATAAACCTCCAGCGACCATAAAATGTTGAGTTGTGGTTTTCGTATGCATGACAACTCGTCTATCGGTGGAGGCATTCTTGGAAGTTTTTGCAAGATTTATCAGTCGACGTGGGCAATGTAGTCAGTTATGGAGCGATAACGGCACGAATTTCGTTGGTTCAAATAAGGAATTGCAACGTGTTCGTCAAGAATGGCAAAATAAAATCCCTCATCGAGAGTTGGCTAATTTGGGTACAACCTGGCGGTTCAACTCACCTGCTGCTCCACACCAAGGCGGGCTTTGGGAGGCGTGCATGAAATCCATGAAGTACCACCTGAGAAGAGTCATCGGTCAACGTATATTGTCCAAGGGAATCAGCTGAGAGGCTCTTACACCTGGTCACTTTTTGGCTGGTCGATCATTATTGCATCATCCACTATCAGAAGATTTAATAAATTGCAATGACAACCGTCTCACACATTCTGGCATCGCTGGAAGGATGATTTTCTTGTATCATTACAGAAACGAAGCAAATGGTATCGACCCCAAGAAAACATTAAGACCGGTGACATGGTAATCGTACTGGAGGAAAATCTACCACCGACGTGTTGGGCCCTTGGTCGAATCGAAGAAGTTCATCTCGGTCATGATGGTCTTGTACGTAATGTGACCGTTAGAACAGCTGCTGGCAACAAAAACTGCCCTATTGAAAAACTCTGCGTACTTCCCATCAATCACTTGTAGGCGCGAGTGCTTCGTGGCATCTCAACCCCCCTAGTGATCTGGAAATGTGTTTTCCCCTAGCTGTTCTAGCTAAGTTTTTCCGTTTCCCTTGCACAAATGTGGGATCAACCTTGGGCCCTCAGCCATTGGTGGGGGGAATACATTTCACACCACACAGTTTGTTTTTCGTTTGTGTTAATTTTTTAGTAAACCTTGTGTTATAATTCGCACAGCGCTCACGAAATAAAGAAAAAATAAAATAAATCGTACTCGAAAATAGTCGTTATTATTAAGAGTCCACAAATACAACACTATTATTGAATGTAATCGGAACAAGTGGTAACTCTCCATACCTGCTCGTATACCTGCTTTTTCAATTGCCTTACACATATCGTTAATCCCGGAAACTAATGAAAGAGTAGCATTCTTTTGTATTGTAACATTTGACAAAAAATTTCGGTTACGAAATTTTTGTTAGAATGCGAATCGACTAGGACACGACAGAGATATTTTACACCACTAGCACTACTATAAAACCAAATTACGGCATTGTATAGAAGAATTTTAAATGTATTTGCGAAACCCTGAAGCCTCACCTTGATTTTGAAGCTACCGAATTAGATTGAGGTTGATCACTCTGAACCGAGCAATTAAGTGTTGATGGGTTGCCTTTAATAGAAAATGTTTCTGAACTTTGTGCCAGGCACTCTGCTAGTCCTTACGTAGTGCAACAAAGTATGATGGCGGGAACCACAATTTCTGCACCCGCGGGACTGGCACGAATTGAAATGAACTCCATCTGAAAATATTGTGACTTGATCTACAACATTTGCAAATCACTGGGTTGCCAGGTATCAGCGGGATGACGAACTAGCTTCCAGAACCCTAGCACGCCGTGATATCAAAGTCTTCGTTAATTGCGAAAAGTATACTACACGCCTTTTTTGACTCTATTTTCTATCGTGTGGTATTATCGACGAGTTCTGTTATATGATGGGCGAGATCTAAATCCAAAGCCTTTAAACATTGTATTGATTTAAAAACAATTTATTTCAAAAATATTTTATGTAGAAATAAAGAATTGCAACTTTAAAATATTCGTTTGTATAATTTCTGCTTATAACGAACAAAAAAATTTCCTACAAACCCTCTTTATAAAAAATACTGATTATAACGGAAAAAATATCTGTGCAGAGCATTTCATTATAACCCGGTTTTACTGTAAACGTGACTATTAAATTGTATACATTCAGGCGAAATTTTATTTAATTGTGATGCATAACTTGGCTAAGTAGGTCTTTAGGGTGGAAAGTAACTAACCAAGACTGTCACGATAGTTAAATTGCGAATCATTCGATTAATTTCAAATCATATACTTTAGTCTAAATATAAATAAAAATTAAAATTCTTTACTGTTCGCATAATGAGCTAATAATAACAATACTCGTAGATTTTTATGTACACAAAGATTGATCTCATCGTACATTAAATATAAAGTTAAGATGTTATTATAAAGCATAAATAAAAAATCGATTGATTTGTATGCGATGATTAATTCTAAGTTTATAATAAGACAAAAAATACCGTAAGGTCGTATGCAATCATCTTTAAGACGATATGAAATCATACCATCGGTATGCTATAGATGTACGTGAATTAAAACACAATGGGTTAGAATTTTTTTTTAATTAATTTATTAAATTAATTACGACAGATTGTTTGCTTTTTTTATACTCAAGTTCATAATGGTTATAACAGGACAACTTCTGATGGAAATTACAATTTGCGATTTATACTTTGCCTTTGTTTACAGTGGTTTCTACTTTCCCATCTGGGCCAAAACGATGTGTCGTTTCTACATATTTTCCATTGTTGCTGTGATATGTTGAGGATTGTCCTACAGAGTGCCCCTGTAACTGTGGACCATCATTTTCACCAAAACGTGAATTTAGATCTGGTCCTGTATTATATTTGTTTGTATTTGTTTGTACTTTCCCATCTGCGCCAAAACGGTGTGTGGTTTCAACCGTTTGACCATTGTTGCTGTGAAAAGTTGTGGTTTGTCCCTGGGTTTGGGGCCCGTTATCTTCACCAAAACGTGAATTTAGATCTGGTCCTGAATTACTGTGAAAAGTAAAAAAAAAAAAAATTATTTTGTGCTTTGGGATTTTTCCATATTATATTGAACCGGTTTCCATAGCTTAATTGGTTTGTTTACTTAAATTTTTCGTTATAATAAACATAAACCAATGTAAATACTTGCTTTGAGTTAATAATCTTTCAAGAATTTATTATATAAAGGACTACACACTAAATTTGTGTGTACACACTTAAATTTATTTAAGACTTGTCCAATCTCTCTACGGTTATTTATTATATGCAATACTCAGAACGAGGTTATCGATATTAATTTAAAGTCAATTTTAATCACGGTACGACATAAACAAATTATTTAAAGTAAAATAAAATAAATAAATAGATCTGATAAGTTGTACTGTGGTCGCAAAAACATTTCTAACGTATTACATAATTAAATAAGAAGTCAAATGAATCTTGTTTTACATAATAAAGCGAAATATAATAACTTACACAGATGATGAAACTCCAGAAATTTGAACTCCTTGTCCTGGAGTTATTGCTGGAAATCCAAATTGTGGGAATGGTTGGAAACCAAAACCGAAACCTGGTTGAATTTGTGGTGAACGTCTGTAACGTGGATGGACTCCAGCTGCGGGCACTTCAATGAAATACGTTTGTGATTTTTGACCATTTTCATCGATTCGGTAAAACGCTTTAGGCACATAATAACCGTAATCTGTGAAAATACAAAGTGGAAAAAAATAACATCGGTTTCGTCGTTCTTCTACCATTCAAATCTTTTGTCCGGGTTCTATCATTTTAAATGTATAATCTATTTACGTATGTGTGACGTGGTTTAACAAAAAAAAACACAATGTTTGCGGTCTTCCAAACAAAACAAAAAAATTAATAAATAAACTATCAATGTCAATATTAGCGTTTAATTGAATGTGCGCTATACATCATCGCGATTTTTTTTTTTTTTTTTACCAAAACAACGATTTACAATATTTCCGAAGCGCACATACACAATGTTTGCATTGATAATGAATGAGATAATTCAAGGTTTAGTTGGCATTGAGACGCGACTCACGATTGAAGCTATAGGGTTAAATCTTACAAACCGGTATTTGGTTACACAATTGCGTCTATATCATATACACTTAAATATAAAGAATTCCGCGTATCTCTCATTTAATTACCTGCTACAACGCAGGCAACAATAGTTAAACATAACACAGCACTTAATAGTTTCATATTCACTGTAACAACAAAAATGATTAGGTTTAAATTAAATTCGTATAATGATATCACACTTTTGGTTATTGTATTACACAAAAGCACTGTACACTGATCGACTAACCTTTGAATTATCACAAAACTTAAATTTAATTTAATAAAAATACTAAAAACTTCTTCTCTCAAATTTTAAAACGAAAAACGTAGCAAAAATAATTATCATCTTCTTATATAGTGCTCAACTCCCCACTTCTTAACAATACAAAGAAGAAAAAGAAAGAAAAAAAAACGGTTTACGATCAACATTCTAACCAAAACGATCGTTTAGTTGAGATTTTATTTTGTTTTCTTTGCACGACCTCTTATTTTTAGAACTTGTTGTGTTGTTGTTGTTGATGCCGAAATGTACGTGCTATTTTAGAGATCTATAAACATAAATAAAGTCATATAATATACAATACATAATCTTAAGATCTTAAGATATACGAAATAAAACATAATTAGTTTAGAATTTTTCTTAACGCCTTCAATTAATTACGACAAATTTATTTTCTTTCGATTCATAGAATTTTACACTCTGCCTGTGTTTACATATGTTTGCACTCTACCACCGGGGCCAAAATGTTGTGTGGTTTCTTTGTATTGACCATTGTTACTTTGAAATGTTGTGGTTTGGCTATGGGTTTGGGGGCCATCATCATCTTCACCAAAACGTGAATATAGAGCTGGTTTACCTGAATTACTGGGACCAAAATGAAAAAAATGTTAAAATTTATTGTTAAAATGCTTATTACATTCACATACACATATGATGATGTTGAAACGCCTGAAAATTGGCCACCATGCGCTGGATGTATTGGTGGGAAACCAAATTGTGGAAATGACTGAAAATTAAAACCGTATTGTGGTGTACGTCTGAAACGTCGATGAACATCAGCTTCGGGCACTTGTCCATTTTCATCGATTCGGTAAAATGCTTTGGGAATATAATAACCGTAATCTGAGGATATGCAAAATTGTTGGTTAGTATACGTGACTGATAATAATCCAAATTTCAGTCAATATTTAATCCTAATTACCTGCTGCGACATACGCAACAATCGTTAAACACAACACGGCAGCACATAATAGTTTCATTTTCATTAAATGCAACAAATAAATTGAAACTTAATAAAATCAATCGCCTCGTCTTATGTATGTAAATGACGATTGCACAAACTTTAAAATCTTAGAACGTAATAGATATTAAAAATAATTATTGTCTTCTTATATAGTACTCGAAGTACCAAAAGAAAAAAACTTCGTTCAGAATGTTAAAAAAATACAAAGATGTTATTAGTTGTTATTTTGTATTATTTACGCGCGACTTATTTCTAGAACTCCTTGTAGTACCTGCTGGTATGTAGAATGATAAAACGTTGATGTTGAATTGTTAGTTATACATTTTTATAAGCGTAACCAAAATTTCGAATTAACTTTAGTTTCAACATAATATGTCATGTTTAATCTTAGTTTCAAACTCTGAATTCGTTGTTGAATAACATAGTTTTCTCATTTCGTTACATTTTAGTGCAGGCAGTGCTGAAATAGATGTTCCGAAGACTATAAACTACTTTAATTTTTTCCTCGGCCATATTGGTTTCCACTTGTCATGCCACGTATGACTAATATTTTTTCATTAGAAAATTTAAAAATTTTCGAGGGTGGCTTGAGTCTGAAAATCACCCGACAGTTGCGATTGTCGAACTATCATCCTGTTTTTTATACTGGGCCAACTCTTAGTTGTTTATTAGGTAGCAATAAACCAATAATTGATCCTCTAAGATGATTTAGTTGTTTAAAAATTATCGTATAATGATTGTAGTTCCTTATATGCAGAACACAATTTCAGTATAGAACATATTCATTTAATTCTAGATAGCTTTGTTACGGCTCATACTATGAGCGTAACTTATTTTCTACTCATGCTTTGTTCTCGTGCGCGTATGAGGGTACCTGGAGTAGGGAATACCGTTCTCATACCGTTACAACCGAATTTCTGCTAATTAGTGCTAAGCCTTTCATATTAGTGCTTTCATATTTCGCCTGAAAAACGGTAAAAAATACAAAAACAGAACTGATTTTTGTAAACGAAATTTGTGCTTATCACAAAAATATAAATTTTGACAATTTTCATTTATTAAATTGTGAAGACTTTCTTGTCTTCGGTCGTAAATTTTTTTTTTTTTTTTTTTTTTTTTTCCCGCAAAATTTTTATTTAATTTCTTTTTTAAATTTGAATTTAATTTAATTCGGGTCCCAAGCTAATCGAGGTAAAAATGGTTAGTTGTCTTCAGCTCTACTCATCAGGTCACTTCTGGTGCTCAGGTCACCGAAGCGATAGTGGAAGAGGTGGATCCCGGTCGGGTTAGCCCAAAACGTTACAGGCAGGAATCGTCGCTATCAAAGTCCTAAATCGAAAAATCAAGCTGAAACTGCTTTTCAGAGTACTAATGTTCTTAGACCTGAGACCACTTGATTGTCTATAATAGCACGGGTTTGCATGAAATTGGCATTTTATATTTTCAAAATTTCATAATAACAAAATAACCCAACAAGGGGACGGAATGCATTATTCTGAAAGTGTAATACAAATATGCTAATAAAGATAAGACACCACCACAGATATGAATAAGTGCCGCGATTCTGAAGCAATTAGTTTTATAGTTTTTTTTTAAAATAATTTATTATGTTAATTCACTTCATGCTGCACAATCTGTTGTGAATGAGCTACAGCTCAAAACAGGGTGTGTTAGCTTGGGGTACAAAATATATGTATGTCAATAAAACAAGCAAATAAAACAAATAAATAAAATAAATAAATAAATAAATAAAATGATAATCAATCCTTACCCCTAAATGATACTGTTCGAAACCATCCAAGACACATTTTGCGTTCAATAATTTCCAAATTGAACAACAAAAATAATTGATTTAAACTATTTCCGACATAAAATGTTTTACAAACCAATACAAATGTTATGTCTGATTACACACAAACCTATCCCCTTATCTTTTCCATTAGTTAACACATTGAAGAAATTTGTGTTTATCACGAAAATATAAATGTCGAATATTTTCATTGATAAAACAATGAAATATGCAAATTTATCAACAAATTTTGAATCATCCAAGACACCTTGCTTGTTCAATAAATTACGATTAACGGCAGAAGGGAATCTTTCGAATTTAAGCTGAAACTTCTTATACCGTTAGAACCGGATTTGAGCTAATTGGAAAGTTTGCCGACATTGTTTTATCAATATATATTTATATATATATATATATATATATATATATATATATATATATATATATATATATATATATAAATTTGACTAACGCATCTATACACAGTGTAGTTTTAAAGTTGTATGCAGCAGCCAAACCTTTAGTATTGACATGAAAAGTGTTTCAATCGAATTCGGCATATCAACAAAGAGTTACATATGTGTTTATATAGCCGGCTTGAGGTATCACTGTGCTATTGATTGGTTAGTTTAAATTCATTCTAGTAAATTCTGGATTAGTACAAATTGAACCGCAACGTTTATTGGTTTCTAAAACATTTTATGTCAGAAATAGTTAAAATCAATAATCTTTTTGTTCAATTCGGAAATTATTGAACGTATAATACTATGGTCCGAATTTATAGTCGTTACTACAACTATAACTCATGTTATAATAACTGTTTTCGTATTTATAAACCTCACTATAGTGATCAAAATCCCTCACTATAAACATTGTTACAAAGTATCGAAATCACGAATATAAATTCCAAATTCATATCGCATTTTTGTTGCTATAATTATAGTAATTGCTACTACTATAAATTCAGACTTATCGGTATTCGATACAGTTTCATTAAGGGTTATTGATTGATTTTCATTTTTCATTGTTTTATATCAATTGTTTTCATGATAAGCACAAATTTCTTCAATGTGTTCACTAAACGGAACCCGAACGTGTAATCAGACATAACATTTGTATTGGTTTGTAAAACATTTTATGTCGTAAATAATTTAAATCAATTATTTTTGTTGTTCAATTTGGAAATTATTGAACGGAAAATGTGTCTTGGATGGTTTCGCATAGTATCATTTAGGGGTGAACATTGATTATAATTTTACACAATTTAATTTAATGTCAAAATTTATATTTTTGTGATAAGCTCAAATTTCTTCATTGTATTTTCCAACTTCCAACAATATTAAGTTAATTGGTTAATCTTTTCTGATTTCCGCCGAAAATCAGGTTTTTGTTTTTTTTACCGTCTTTCAGGCGGAATATGAAAATTCTTTTCCATTTTCTCAGCTCCTGGATTAGCATTAATTTTTTCCAATGAGCACTAATTAGCAGAAATTCGGTTCTAATGGTATGAGAAATTGCAAGCTTAAATTTGAAAGTTTCCCTGCTGCAGTTACCCACATGGTGCGCGTGTTCACTAGCTTGCCCAGTTTTGTTCAATGTTCAATTTCATTCACCCCGTAATGTTGATTATTCATAATTAGGTGCTCTCATATACGTGATTATTCTTGGTTGTGTTTTTGTAGTATTTTTAGTAGCATTGTACATAATACAAGGAGAAATTTTAAGATTAATTATTACGTGCACGGTGCACTACGTCCACCAATCGTTTGTTGGTTTTGGATGTGTGATCAGTGCTGCCAAGTAATTTTTATTTTTTTCTGTAAATTTTTCAAAAAAATTCTGTTTTTCAACAAAAAAATCTGTTTTTTTTTTTTCAAAATGTCGAAACACTTAACTACTTGAGAGACTCAATAGTGGATTAATTAAATAATAATTTTATTTCTATATGATTTTTAATATGTTCCGAGGATTGTAGTAAGAGAATTCAATCCAGTTTCGAACTGATGAGCTTATGATTATAAAAAAAAAACTTCTCATCAGGCCCCGGCGACTGGACTGATTATATCACACCCAAGTAGTATTTTTATTTGTCCATTGGTTCTCACATTACTGTGACAACTAATTTCCCCGCCTTTTTGTTGTAGCGAACCGTTTACCACAACAGCATTACAACGTGTCACATAGCTATTTTGGTGAAAATAATTGTTTTCCATAGCTTTGTGAAAGCGGTATAAGGAGTTGTGGTTGTTTTTCACAACTTTTAATTGAACGTGAAACGGTTGTAAAATATTTTCGAAATATGCATTTGAATATCGTCACAACCTGTACCCCACGCTGTCACAGCTCTCTGTCAACTATTTGAAAACTAATAATTGTGGTCAAAAACAGAACTACACAACATAATCTACAACTTCTGCACAAGTAAAATGGTAATAACAAAACTTATGACAACCATTATAATAATAATTAGTTGTACTCATATTACAAAAATACAATATGTGTAACTAAATACAATATGACACTATAAACATAAAATATATGATGGAAGAAAATATTACATTATTCTGATTGATATTTATGCAATTCTAATTTTCGATAAATATCGCACATATACGCGGGAGAAATAATGGGAAATACATTTTTACTGTAAAATGAGGATTTCTAGGTCGAAAAATGAAGCATCGCTCCAAATTTTTTGATTCCTGAGGAAAATTAAATTATAGTTAAAAATATTTAAAAAAATAATTGATATGACCGATTATGTCATTGAACTACATTTTTTATTTTAATACGATTAATTTCAAAATGGAGTCGCATATTGGCTTTATAAATATGGCGTAATGCAAGTAAGGCACTACGACAACCGTTGTACAACCAGTACAACCAATTTGGTTAAATGGATTTGTTCACAACTAGTATAACGAAAAAAAATTGTGAAGTTGTTATGAAGCAAACTTTCTGCATCCTGTAGTTGTGCTCAGAACCGATCTGACAATATTTATTTGTGTTAGGGTTTTGAAACAGATAGTTTTATTGACAATAAATGACATAGTTTTATTATCGTGATTCCATTCGCCCACTACAACACATTTTAGGCATCCATGTTTACCATTCAAATTTACAACACCTTTTAAAAACGCCCTCGCTGGAGAATCACAAACAAAACATCCTGATGTTAATTTTCACGAGACAAAACATCTGAAGTTAATTTTCACCAGTATTCAATAGCAATTTTAACTCATCCAAGAAAGGCCTATATAAAGACAGCAAATCAATAAGTTAATTTGTAAAGATCAAATTCAAAATATTCGGTTAAATAATTAAATATCACATTACCTTAAGAAATCTTCTACAGATTGAGGTTTCGCTACCCCACTCCAGATCTCAACTACCATTGGGCTGTATGTTGGCATTTCATAAATATTAAATAATACTGGCCAAAATTCTTCTCTGGAGCTTTTGTAAATTGGTAGGCCGTCGATATTAAAATTTAGAGATATACGAGTATCTAATGCTTTATTAATATCGTGCAAAATGTATTTAAGGCAAACTTCAAGACCTTGGTGCCAGTAAATACCATGACCAATAGTTCTCAATTTTATAGATTTTGGTGTCTCGAGTAACGTTCGTGCAGCGGATGGCACATATATACCGCCGTCTGCTTCTTTATTATTTTTAGCAATGCATTGATTGCTTTATGTCTAATATTGTGTGTTGTAGCCAAAATCCTAAAATTCTCTGTAAAATCAGTGTCATTCTCGTATTTTGATCTTCATTTTCACTGTCCGAGAAATTGTCCAAATCTTCATTAATGAGTTCATCTTCCACATTACAATCTCTATCGTCGAAGTCGTTCTGGCTGTTAGAAGGAATTGCTGCATTCGTTTGGTTACTCCCTGATGGATAATCTTGGGTTGGAAATTGATTATTCGCAGACGTCGAGTTTTCACCTGAACCATTTTCTATAAATCTGAACTTTAATCGATTCCTTATCACCAACCGTCTATATGAACCACTTTTTTATATTTTTTCCATTCGGAAATGTCCAATTTAGGTCTTCTATACATTTTTATTTAAATACGCACATATAAATAAATACACAACTTGAAAATAAAATTCAAATGAGAAGTGAACAAAATGGCTTTAGTGCTCAATATACATAAATGTGAAATATATACAGCTAAATAACAACTAAAGGATTGGCAAAACGGAAAAAGAATTCAGATCACAACTTCTGATGTGAAAAGGGAAAGCGAATCTGAAATGGTGATGGTATTCAGCTGTGACAACTACTTGACAACAAATTTTGTGAACTGTTTTTTTCGGTTCTTTATTAGTGATTAAAGAAGTTGTCACGTGCATGTGCTAACCATCTTTGCAAACCAATTAGTATTGGATCTCAAATGGTAATAATATTAGTTGTGTAATGCATGTCCCAACCAATTTTGCGAGCAAATTAGCTGGATGTATGAATCAGTGGTGTATTTTATTAGAAACAAGTATTTTACAACTACAATTTTCTGTCGAAAATTTTAATAAGTTTGACAACCATTCAACAAGCAATTACTGGTTGTGAAAACATTCTCACAACCTGAAATTAGCTGTGCACAACTAATAGCTATACGATGCTACTTGGGAGTGAGATTCAAGGCTTCTAGTGACTCATATTTTGTATCATCAAGAGTGTTTTCCTCGGTCAGACAACTTATTTGTTTGTTACTCTGGTTATTCTTATTATATTTACTATGAATATTGTTTTTATTTTGAATAACGTTTTTATATTTGCTCCTATAAGCTAGGCCTAGATGTCCCTTTTTCTTGCACAACTCACACACTTTGCCAAAAGCTGGACAACTTTCGGGGCCATGCGTGGTTTTACATCTATTGCAAGAAAATACATTGCTTTGATTCTCTACACTAAGTTTTTTATTTTTAACTATATGTATCGTTTCATTTTTAAACGATTGTACCTGTTGCCTCGTAATTTCTTCTGTTTTACATTTATTATTGACCTCGTTAAGAGTCAACTTATCATCTGACAGCAGTCTCTGTCGCAGATCGTTTTTTATTATCCCCATTATTATTTTGTCTTTTAAAATATCGTCTGGGGTTATTTTCAATAAATTACATCTATTTAATTGCAATCTACATCTAGTTAAAAATTCGTCGAATTTTTCACCCGTTTCTTGTTTTAAGTTATTTAGCATGAATCGTTCATACGAATAATTGATTCTCGGCGTGAAATATTCGGTGAACTTTTTTGTTACCTTATTAAAATCGTCGTCATCTTCGATATTTAGTGTATCTGCTATCTTGTTGGCTTCGATGCCGATGCAGGTCATCAAAGTTGCTACTTTGATTTTTTCTTCTTTTTTGTCCAATTCTGTTGCTACTGCATAATATTTGAATTGTTTCAGCCAGTTCTTCCATTCTTTTTCTATGTTGTCGTTGATAATTAATTGTTTTGGTGGTTTTAGCCCATCCATTTTTTATCCACGTTGTTTTGATGGTGTGATCTGGTTGTTTGTATCCTCAATATTTTATTTTAAATTGTATTATTCACTTTCTGATGTTTGTATTTTTGAAATATAATTTTTTGTTATTATTCTACCATTAGTGTCTCTTTTCTTTATTTTTAGTACACTTTTTTGTTTTTGTTTTTATTCTCGCCACGTTATTTCTCGTGTAGCGTTAAAAAAAAAATTAATTTTTAATCTCAAAATATTGATGATGTTATTTATCATCGGCGTATAATATTTGCTATTATACTTTTCTTTTGTATTAATTTTGATTATTTTATAATTATTTATCAATTTTCTTTATTTATTAACACTTTATTTCTCTTTTTTCTTTTAGTTAATTCGCCATCTTCTGACACCATGTGATGAGGATAAATCAGAGACACGTATTTTGCTATTGACGGCTAATACAAAACATACTTTATTACAGTTCAGTTCATACATTCGTATTCTAATGTTGTGTTTACATGTTATTGTTATAATACTATATGGGACGTTTTCATGTGTTATAATATTGTTATTATGTTATTATGTGGATTATGTTGTTACAGGTTCTGGTTGTAGATACATATGTATATAGGGTGGGCCATCTAACTTTTATTTTTTTGAACTAGCGGTTATTTTGAGTATGGTAAGGATTATGTCACTTTTGATTTGACAGAAAGTTAGTTTTATCCTTCAGCTGAACGAAAATGGTTGTGTATTAGCTTGAACAACGCTGGGAAATATTGAAACATTACTTCGAAAATCTTGGCAAAAAAAATCATTTTTTCTGATGAGGCGCATTTCCATCTTGGCGGCTATGTAAACAAGCAGAATTGTCGCATTTGGGCCACGGAAAACCCGCACGTGATCGTAGAGAAGCCGATGCATCCTCAACGAGTGACTGTTTGGTGCGGATTTTGGTCCGATGGCACCATTGGGCCATTTTTCTTTTAAAATGAGCAATGAGCCGCCGTTACTGTCAATGGTGAGCGCTACCGCGCCATGATAAACGATTTTTTGTTCCCGGCACTTGAAAAGGAGGACATAGCAAGCAACATTTGGTTTCAACAAGACGGCGCTCCGTGCCACACAGCACACGTTTCAATTGATCTTTTGCGCATTGTCTTCGAAGATCGAATTATCAGACGAAATGCTAATGTGATTTGGCCGCCTCGAAGCTGTGATTTGACGCCGTTGGACTATTATCTTTTGGGTGCCGTCAAAGATAAGTGTTACGCCGACAAACCAGCAACGATTGACGCTCTCAAGAACAATATTCGCATTGCCATTGAAGACATAATGCCGCCTACCTTCGAAAATGTGCTCAAAAATTGGACCGACCGTATGGGGTACGTCAAGGCCAGCCGAGGCACTCATATTAATGAAATAGTATTCCATAATTAATCGGAAGGATTGTTCTTTACAATGAAAAAATAAATTTGAAAAAATATTGAGAACTTTTTGTTTTATTGCATTTAAAAAAAAAAAAATTATTTGGCCCACCCTGTATATAACAAAAAACAATATTTAAGGAAATTTTCATTGTGTTTATTTTGTTTTGGTTCTTTAATATTTTTTCAACAAATCCAGATTTCGATCCAACTGCTACCACCTATATTCTTATACTTTGTTTCGTTTTTTATCTTTTTTTACGCCCGGCTTAAACAAACGAAGGACACATTCGAGATGATACCATTTGTTCTGTGTACACCAAAAACCAAAGTGAAACTTGGGAAGTTCCATCATGACCATTTGAAGTCAATATTTTTGAATTTTAGGTTTCATCAAGTTCAGCTTCAGGAACTTTTACTTAATGAGTAGCAATAATTGAATTGCACTCTTCTTAATATGGGAAACTTATCCAAATTCTAAGATTACAGTTCCAGCGAAAAACTTACGATTCTTGAACATTATATATTTGTTGCATTTTGGCTAGCAACTCTGAAATTAAATTCTGGCAGTGTTTAAATTTAAATTAATAATTTGTTTCGGATTCTAAGATGCTGTAGTTTTAATATTTTTCTATTAAGCAGCCATATAATGTACTCTTTTTAAAATTGGTTTAGTGTAAAATTTACTTAATATGTAACAGTATAGGTTTAGCTCGTATTTGTAGTATGGAAAATAGTACGAAAAAAAAGCACAAATTGCATATTGGGTTCAAACAATTGAAGCGACACGAAAACCCTCCCGGCGCAAAAATGTACAGCGTACGAACAGTTTACGAACGCTTTTTTTTATAATACACTACTATACGCACATTATCGGCAGTCTAACGTAATATTTTGATAAGGCAGACTTAAAGAAAGTCTTACCTTTCTTAGTTCATTAGTGCAATTATGAACAATTGTGATTTTAAAATTTAATATTTTTAATAAGGCAGAATTTAAAGTCCTTAGTCTTACGTGATATTTTGATAAGGCACACTTTTTAATTATGAATAATTGGTGATTTTAATAAGGTAGAATATAAAGTCCTTAATATTAATTAATTTTATATGCATGTAAAAAACAAACAAAACTGTGTTTTTACATTTTTTAATTAACATAATAAAAAATCTTAATTATAAAAATTTGTTTTATTCTTTAAAATTAAATGGGGCGATTCGCACGATACCGTACGTAAATGTTTCGCCGCCCAGTGCCCGAATTCCGGTTCGATGACAAATGATAATGAGAAATGACTTGATTTTTTATTTCAACTAGTCGGTTGCATTTTTATTTAGAGTAGGCGAAATAAAAAATAAAGTCATTTCTCATTCTCATTTGTCATTGAACCGGAATTCGAGTGTTGGAGACTCATAAATGTCAAGCCTAAAGGTCGAGTTACAATGAATCCGTCTCGCTTCGTCCCGTCGTTCTCCGTCTCGTCTTTTCCGTTTGTTGGTTACATTGCGTCCGTTCCGTCTGTTCAAACTGACATTTGAAAAACAAATAAAAAAATAAAATGGAAGACTACGGAACTCAAAAATCTTTAGAAATTCTCTTTGATTTATACGTTTTGTATAAACAATATTAAATAATTTATAAGAAAAAAGAAGATGGTGGGATAGGAACGAGGCTGGATATTTTAAGACTAGCTTTCTTCAAATGAAAGTGTTAGATAGTGATCCATTTTTGTAAATTTAATTTAATTTTCAACAATTTAAATTTTTTTTTAATGTTTTCAAATAAATAATCGCAAATCCCTATGTAGTTACAGCCTACTTCTCACGTTATGTCAAAAAAAAAGTAATTTGATTTGTTTGGTTAAGATGTTCCGTCTTTCCGTAAATTCTAAAGCCCCAGGCACAATGCATCCGTTCCGTCCCGTCCCGCTTTTCTGTCAAATTTAAATTTTGACATTTTCTATGTAGTTTAAATGAAAAGACGGAAAGGTTAGTCACAATGAGCGGAATTAGACGGCCGTAGACGGAAAGATTTTTCTAAAAAATTAAAACTTTGCGGAAAGATCGGAAAACATAACCTATTATTTGACAGTATATAATCAAAAAGCGCGCAATATTGTAACTACAAATACAATGCCAATTTAATAATTTTAAAGGCCCAGTTACAATGCATCCGTTCCATCCCGTTCCGCTTTGCCAAAATTGTTTCCGATCCGTCTTTTCCGTTCGCTAGTTACAATGTATCCGTTCAGTTTATCTTAAATTATTTTTAGCTGTCAAAAATATTAAAAATGGATGACTACGAGGATTTAGAATTGTTGTTTGATTTATATATTTTATATAAAAATATTCTGAATTATTTAAAAAAAAAGAGGAGATGGTGGGTATGTCCATTAAATTTAGACCCAAATAAATTAAGACCCACTTAATTTTAGTCCATTAAATTTAGGGAATTTCTTTATTTCTTCAATAAATGATTCGATATCCATTATTTTGAATATTTATTATTTGTATTTTTGTGTATTTATTATTTTAAAAAATTAAATCATATACATACTAATGATGCGAGAGTGATGTTAGATTGGTATTATAAGTACTGTCAAAGTATCAAGAATTAAAATTGAGGATATACTTTCCTCCTTTCCGTAAAATTTAAAATTTTTAAAAAAATATGTCCGTCTTCGTCCGTCGGATTCCGCTCATTGTAACAAACCTTTCCGTTTATTCATATAAATTATATAGAAAATGTCAAATTTTAATTTTGGCGGAAAAGCGGAACGAGACGGAACGGATGCATTGTAACTGGGCCTTAATATAACTAATCATTCCGTTTCTTCATTCAAAATATACAGAAAATGTCTAAAATTAAAGTCGACGGAGAAGCGGAACAGAATGGAACGGATCCATTGTAACTCGACCTTTAGGCGTACACATTATAAACACTTTTATTTATACTAATACATATACAAGTCTTCGTAAATTTGTTTCACTTCTCATGTGACAAAATTATCGTTTATGTTACTTTTCCGTTTAGTTTTAGCTTACCGTTTACGTATACCTCAGTATAACAAAGTCTTCGTAAACAGTACGTTTATGTTACGCCTGGTCAGGAGGGAAGTAACTGTTTTTTAACCAACCAAACTTTGCTTTGGAATATGATTTTAAATAGATTCCACATTTGTATATGTAAACCCATACCACATTATACCCAGTAGACAATTTTGTGCGTTTTT
The DNA here is from genome assembly GCA_958295665.1 of Tipula vernalis. Lineage (NCBI taxonomy): Eukaryota > Metazoa > Arthropoda > Insecta > Diptera > Tipulidae > Tipula > Tipula vernalis. The sequence continues at coordinate 320,230,517 of OY282559.1, forward strand.
GAAACGAATTTGTTATCCATTATTATTACATAAATATTTATTTCAAATTAATTTGTTTTGTTTAACAAAATCTGCAAAAATCTGGAAATATCGTGTTAAATCTGTATCTCTGTTTTGAGAAAATCTGTCAATAATAGAAAAATCTGTCGACTTGGCAGCACTGTTTGTGATAAGTCAGAGGATGGCGCGCGTGGGGTTTTTGTTTGTGGTTCGATATCATAACCTGCTAAAATTCTCTCTTTCTCTAAAGAGAGAATTTTAGCAGGTTATGTTCGATATGCATAATGTCACGTATGCGAGTAATTCTTTTTGGTTTTGTATTAAAACTATTCTTTTTGATGTATGTGTATGATCACGCGACGACAGTAGTAAATTGAAATTTGTTTTGCTACTGAGTACGTTTATGCTTAGGGTTCAACCTGGTTTGAACCTAGGTTATCTTTTACTATAAACGGAGTCGAGTCATCTTGTAGTTAACTCGACTCGACCTAAAAAATTTCTAGGGTCGAGTCGAGTTAACTCTAAAATCATCCACTATAAACGGAGTCGAGTCGAAAAATAAAAACAACAAAAAAGAATAATAAAAAGACACCATTTTGATTTCTTAATTCGTGTGCGCATCTCCGATTTTTGTGTTTATGTAATTTTGTATACTGCAAACTTGTAAAATAAATTGCTTTAATCATAATTTTAATAATCATAATTTTTATTGAAAATAAAAATTATGATTTTTTTTTTACGTTTCTGACTCGGTTTCAACCTAGTTTCGACTCGACTACGATTTGACTCTGCAGTATAAACGCTAAAAAAGATAACTACAAGATGATCCAAAGTTAACTAAAAGATGACTCGACTCTGAGCATAAACGTACTCACTTTTGGTAAAAAAAAAATGGAAAAGGAAAGAATAATGAAAGACGAAAACTTGGTCGGTCGGGTTTTGTTTTTTTTTAAATAAAATTTATTCAGTCTATTTTGGAGTTGGATAGCGAGCGGGCGAGTGGCTTTCTTCTCGACCGCGGACTATTCAAATATCAAGTGTTTTTTTTTTAATGTGTTAGATTTAAATTGTTAATTATTATTAACTTTAGTGCCGAGTGGCCATTGTGAAGAAATTGGCTTCCAACAGTCCATACAAATATTAATTGTGTTAAAATTTTTTTCTTTTCTCTGGGATTTAATAAAAATTAGTAATATACTGTTGAGATGAAAAATTAGTAATATACCTTTGACATTAGTTGGTTTGGGATTGTTTCCTGATCGTTTTTTTTTTTGTGTACAAGTATATTGTGAATTAAATAAATCTACTATCATTGCGATTGTTTTTTTTTTATGTTTTTTTTTTTGGTGTGAGTCCATGATTAATTCATATTGAATCTGATGTGTAGTGGATTGAGTGAATTGAAATAAAATACAAGCTAAATTGCTAGTGAATAGTGGCGTTATAAATCGAACAGTGCCAGTGAGGCAATTTCCGTGTCATGCGATAACGTGGCTTGTAGCATCTCCGGTTGGTTTTGTTTCAATCGATACGGTTCTAGTGGACATAATAGTGAATACTGTCGTGGTATATTACCATATGTGGTGAAAATACCATGTTAGGAGTTAAGTGGCAGAAGTCCTGCGTCGACGGTATACAAAGCGGGCCGATCTGAAGTAAGGTACTGTCATTTCGGGAAGGCGAAAACTACGGTCAATAATTTTTTGTAAAGACTAAATTTTGCTTATCATCTTATATTCATAAATTTTTTTTTGCTTTTTCTGAGACAAATTTGGCTAATAGTTTTCGCATTCTTCTTTTATTATATTTTTTTTTGCTTTTTCCATTATATATTCTTTCTATTATATAACGTTTTAGTTTTCAGCTATTGTGGTGGCGTGTTCATACACAATACACATATCATGTCATTTTTTTCCCCCGTTAATTATTTATCCGCTCATTTTAATAATTCCGATGTTTATTTTAATAGTGAGTGCTTATGGTTTTAGTGATTTTTCTGGGTGTTTTTTTGAATTTCCTTTTTATTTACTGTCATTTGTTCTCGGTCTTTGAAATCATGTTCGGCCACACCGCGAGGGACTGCCTCCTAGTGGAGTGATTGAATGTGTTGTGAGGTAGACTCCTTGCGGCCGGTAGGCTTTCCATCTCTTTCCGGTCGTGTTGCTCACTTCGGCAGGCTGTGGGAGGGAGCAGCACGATACACGTGTTAGTCGTTCCTTAAGGATGACGGTTTCTGTGCCGTAAGGTAATCGAGTGGTCTGTTGGGAAGGAGGTCCTTCCATCCCTTATTGGCATCGGTGACCGCCGCGACCGGGAAGGCTATTCTGGTAGGCGGGTCGATGATAAGGGGGCCTTCGTAGCAGACGGGGATCGAGCTGGACAGGACTGTCATTTCGACCGACTGCACCCTAATTATCATTTGCCTTAACTCCTGAGGGCGTGGCACACAGTGTTTCGTTTTTCTTCTTTTGTTTGTCTTTTTATTTAATTCTTTTTCTCATGCAGTTATTCAAGCACGGGATCATGTCTGGAAACTCTCACGACACACCGAGGGCTTTAGTCAGCTACTAGACCGCACCAGACCTCTGATCCCGTGTCTGTTAAGGAAACCTTACGATTTCGTTTCACCTTTAAATAATGATATTTTACTGAACGACTAAATGAACTTATCTGTGACCCTTCTTCTCCCTCCCCTTCCTATTACAGCCGATTGAGTAGCGGTGATTTTGTTGTATGTTATTCTTGATGGATAGTCAGTAGTGTAAAGTACGGGGTTATATCCCACCCCAAATAGGGTAATCTTAATAATCTTAATAAAATGGCAATTGAAAGAAAAAGCAATTGACAGAAAAAACAAGGGACAGAAAAGGCAATTGACAGAAAAAACAATTGACAAAAAAAGCAATTGACAGAAAAATAAATTGACAGAAAAAGCAATTGACAGAAAATATAATTATTTTTCTGTCAATTGAGAGAAAAAACAATTGACAGAAAAAACAATTGACAGAAAATATAAATGACAGAAAAGGCAATTGACAGAACAAACAATTGACAGAAAAATAATTATATTTTCTGTCAATTGTTTTTTCTGTCAATTGTTTTTTCTGTCAATTATTTTTTCTGTCAATTGCTTTTTCTGTCAATTGCTTTTTCTGTCAATTGTTTTTTCTGTCAATTGTTATTTGTGTCAATTGCTTTTTGGTCAATTGTTTTTTCTGTCAATTGTTTTTTCTGTCAATTGCTTTTTCTGTCAATTATTTTTCCTAGCTTTTTGAAAGCTACCCAACTTTTTAGTACTCAGATTGATTAGATCAGAAATAAGAAACACAGCTTTAGTAGAAATATAAAAAAAGAAGTAGAATTTTCTTTGTTCACTTCTAAAATATGCCATTTTATTCAAAATGTTGTTGCAAAACCCCGTTTTGCATTAACGAAAATTTGAAAAAAAGGACCTTTCGAGACCCCCCCCCCACCGTTAGCTTCACCCCCACCTCTCAGTACTTTTAGTATGTTGTTAAGGACACCTTCCCCTACAACTGTACCAATTTTGGCTTCTACATGAATTATTTCCGCTATTTTTCCTTCGTTGCCTGGACTACAGATCTCCAAATAATTTACAATATATATTAAAGATACATGTTAGACCGAAAGTGATCTGACTGAGTTTTATCTGAAAGTGATCTGACAGAAAATTTGAGTTGGTGGTTACATAGGACTTTTTTATTTGATCTGAGCTGACAGTTCAAATGTCACTTAGTTCTAAAATTACATTTAAATTATTAAAAAATTATTTAAAATAATTTTAAAACCACTTCGAAAATGTGTAAAAACCTTCTGCCTTTTTAACAGAATGAACAAATCTCTCAACACACAAAGTGACTCAACCAACCAAATTTAAGTTGACCGAACTCATACTACTTCAGATAACTTTCAGTCAAGTCACCGTTTACATATTGAATTTATCTCGGACGTTTTCAGTCAGATCCCTTTCGGTTTAACATGTATCTTTAGTAAGAGGTATTTGGAGAGTTTTTAAGAGATATTTTAAGAGGACTACGAACAGAATTTCTATTAAGAGGTTCTCTTAAAGAAAAACTATTACCAAAATTTCTCTTACTGTTAAGGCTCAAACAGAATGATATCCGTTCCACTTCGCTCAGCTTTTTTATATCAATTTGCTCTATAATTTTTAATGAAAGGAGAAAACTTTAATACAAAACAGAAAAGACAACTGGCAGAAAAAGCAATTGACAGAAAAAATAATTGACAGGAAATAATCAGAAAAAATAATTGACAGAAAAAACAATCAGACAAAATAATTGTCAGAAAAAGTAATTGACAGAAAAAAAAATTGACAGAAAAGGTAATTGACAGAAAAAACAATTGACAGAAAAAACAACAACAATTGACAGAAAAAACAATCAGAAAAAATAATTGACAGAAAAAACAATCAGAAAAAATAATTGACAGAAAAAGTAATTGACAGAAAAAACAATTATCAGAACAAACAATTGACAGAAAAAACAATCTGAAAAATTGACAGAAAAAACAATCAGAAAAAATAATTGACAGAAAAAACAATCAGACAAAATAATTGTCAGAAAAAATAATCACAAAAAATAATTGACAGAAAAAGTAATTGACACAAAAACAATTGACAGAAAAAATAATTGGCAGAAAAAATAAGTGACAGAAAAAACAATCAGAAAAATAATTGACAGAAAAACAAATGACAGAAAAACAATTGACAGAAATATATATATATATATATATATATATATATATATAATAATAATATAATATATATATATATATATATATATATATATATATATATATATATATATATATATATATATATATATATATATATATATATATATATATATATATATATATATATATATAGTATATACATATATATGTATATAATATTTTTCTGTCAATTGTTTTTTCTGTCAAATGTTTTTTCTGTCAATTGTTTTTCTGTCAATTATTTTTTCTGTAAATTATTTTTTCTGTCACTTATTTTTTCTGACAATTATTTTTCTGTCGCTTACGTTTTCTGTCGGATATATTTTTTTCTGTCAATTGTTTTTTCTGTCACTTGCTTTTTCTGTCAATTGTTTTTTCTGTAAACTACTTTTTCTTGCAATTACTTTTTCTGTCAATTGTTTTTTCTGTCATTTGTTTTTTCTGTCAATTGTTTTTTCTATCAATTGTTTTTTCTGTCAATTATTTTTTCTGTAAACTAATTTTTCTGACATATATTTTTTCTGTCACTTATTTTTTCTGTCAATTACTTTTTCTGTCAATTGTTTTTTCTTTCAATTATTTTTTCTGTCAATTGTTTTTTCTTTCAATTATTTTTCTGTCACTTGCTTTTTCTGTCAATTTTGTTTTTCTGTCAATTTTTTTTTTCAATTGTTTTTTCTGTTTATTTTTTTTTCTGTCAATCGTTTTTCTGTTTATTGTTTTTTCTATCAATCGATTTTTCTGTAAATTATTTTTTCTGTCAATTGTTTTTTCTGTCAATTGTTTTTTCTGTCAATTATTTTTTCTGTCAGTTATTTTTTCTGTCAATTGCTTTTTCTGTCAGTTGCTTTTTCTGCTAATTGCTTTTTCTGTCAATTGTTTTTCCTAGCTTTTTGAAAAGCTACACAACTTTTTAGTACTCATATCAATCAGGTTGATTAGATCAGAAATAAGAAACACAGCTTTAGTAGAAATATATAGAAAGAAATACAATTTTTCTTCACTTCTAAAATATGCCATTTTATTCAAAATGTTGTTGCAAAACTCCGTTGCAACAAAAATAAAAGGAAAATGTAGTGGTATGCCTTTTTTTTATTGATATCCAGTGAGATATAATTTAATTTTTTGCTGATATCCAGTATAATCGCTTATTTTGGAAAATGCTGAAATAAAACAAAAATTAAAAAAATCAAAATAAATATCTGAAAAACGGAGATTTCATGTTTTTAATTTTTTTTGTTGTAATTTGGTAGTTTGGAAAATACACAATTTGACAAAAAAGCGTTGTTTTAATTTAATTTTAGTACTTAAAAATTATAATTTAAAAAAAAATGCCCATGTGGTTGTAAAAAAATGTGCTTTTAAAAAATTGGCGCTGAATTTCATTTGGCGTCGAAAATGTAAGTTTAGTCCATTATATTTTGTGCAATCCTTGATTCCTTCCTTATATTTAATTTTTGACAGTTCGATTCGGTTTTTTGATTCTTGGTTAATTAATTTCTTTTCTGGTTTGGTGAACGCTTGCCGTGATTTTGTGTTGTAAAAAGATTTAATTTTAGTGTACTAGTATTTAAATCATTAAATGAGATGTGTATTTTAGTTAAATTGATATAAAGATAAGGTTTAATAAGGTAAGTAAAAATTTTGTTACTGACTTTATTTTCAGACATGAATATTCGTGTTCAAATGAACGACGTTTTATTGGCTTACAGCGAAATAAAATGGTTTGTGTGGGTGGTATATTTTTAGGGTGAAATGCATCATGAATCATAATTTACATTTTTTAATGTAGGTGGGGGGAGGTTATGATATCCGCAAACTTTATCATGATTGCAGTTGCAATTTAAGTTCTCTTAATTTTGCGTTTTAAAAATCTGCTTTTGTTAAAGCTTACAAATTAAAATTTACTTAAAAATATGTCGTTTTAAAACATAATGGGAAGTCCACCGTGGTTGCACTTAAATTTTCAAAAACTTATTTAAATTTAAATTTGAATTCATTATCTACAAATATTTAGTTTTGTATATGTAATTTGACAGATCGTAAATGATGTTTTATATTTCCCAATTTTCGAAAATAGCCGTATTCACTGTTTTAGCCATCGATATCGAGGTATAAATCCGAGGATCCAATTTTAATCCACATTTCATTCAGTGGATTTATCTTCGTTTAAAAATACGAAAGAGGGGATAAATTCGCTGATTTATCACTACCCTAGTTTAAAATTACGGGTCTTAGAACAGAATCTTGCTGAATCAAACGACTCTTAGAACACTTTTCAATATTCTTAACTGTCATATCAATGTTTTTACAAAGAACAGTTAATTCTGACAGTTTATCACTATTTATCTTAAAAATGTTTTTGTAATTATCGCAGAACCAATTTACATTATTGGAACCGGATATCAAGTCACAAACTGCCTTCTTCAAGCCTGCCTGACTACACTGTCACATTTAAAATACACGTAGACTACTATTATAATGGACAGAACCAATAGTTCGCAACACTCGTCTTGTAAAAACAAGCACAAATAAAATTAAACTGACAACAATAACAACATCATCAATAACAACAACAATTTTTAAATTCCCAACAAAACATTCGATGTTTATCGCAAAGCACACTCTATCTCTCTGACTTTTTCAAATAAAACAACAAAAAGAAAGAACAATTTGGCATCTGGTGTCAGGTGGTATAACTAAAAATAGGAATGAATTAAATCGTCGCGAGGATTTGTTGTTTGAACATTTTCAAGGAATGTTTTTTTGAAAAATGGTTGAAATTGAAGTGTATTTCGTAATTTTGTTAACTAATATCCAATCGTTTTCTGCTGGTAGTGAAGAAAACAAGTAAGTTTTTTGTTTGATGGTGCATAGAAGATTTTTCTTACATAAATCCAAAACATCCTGAAATGTGAAGGCTGTTGCTGTCCAGGATTTATCAATTCTTGCAAAGTTCCATTATTAAAACGTAGAATTTTAAACAGAAGTGCTGCAGAATGTTCTAAATGTGGTATATGGTATATCTGAATTAGGAAATATATTTTAGTGAACTTTACTTTACTTTTTTAACCAAACTTACATATTATATTACATATAACTAAAAATTCATTTTCCTATTTGCCCTAACATTTTTTAGCCGCGGCAAGTAATAAAACAATCAAACGAAATGTGTCATTTCAGCTTTGATTTCTTTATTGGATTCGACAAACTTCAAACCCAAATAAATTATAAAAGTAAATATGTAAACGTTTTTTTTTTGTCATTTCATATTCAAATTGATAACCGAACCTAATGCGGCAGCAAATACCAATAAATGTTCTAGACATAAGTGTGGGTCACAAAATCTTTTATGAGTGCATATCGTGATAAATCAATCATTCTATATCTATAAATATAATATTATGCAAAAATGAAAGATTAAGACAACAACTATATTTAAACAGAACCAGTCTGAATTGAATATAAAACTTGACATGTAAGTAGTAAGTAAGTCCGCGAAAGAGTTATAAATTAATATTCATGACTGCATTTGACAAAAACTAAATAAGTTTTATATTTTAAATGTAATACATCTCATAACTATAAAACTGGTTTGAGACAAAAATTAACGAAACAAATAAAACTTATTGATTTTATCACTACTATATGGGTTTGACACTAATCTACATGACATGCTTGTAACGATTGCAGAATCCTTGAAGATGTTTTTCTAGTTTTAGTGTTTTTTGGAACATTTCACAATTATTTGATCATACTAACGTCAGAAATGCATGACCCGATTATAAAATTTACCAATTCCAGTTTTAAAATTGTAATCTACTTATTATATTCTCAGTGCATTGTACATACATATATAATTCACATTTATGTTTGTACATATTTTGTAATTCTATAAAGACAAATTTACCGTTTTGAAAATTGTTTTAATGTAAATTGAAAATAAAAAATGTTCGCGTAACGAATATTTAATTGGAAAATAAATAGAAAAATAAATAATATTGATAGAAATTTAACAAATCTTTCACTGTTCTATAGAACTATTCTTTGTGTTTTGTCTCGTACATATCTATCCACTATTACTTTCTGATAGAAGTGGAGCGGACGATAAACATAAAGACTAAAATGTTGATTTTAAATTTTCTTATTCCAATCACACGTTACACATTAATTCGCATTAAGAATGTTTTATGCACTTGAGAATGTTATACAAAATCAAAAAAAAAAAAATTCAACCAGTTACCACCTATAATGTAAATGTTGAATAATGAAGATATGCTCGATAACTTAAGCGTATACATATTTGAATGCTAATTTTAATTAAAGCGTAACATTTTATATTAACACCATCGGGTGATTTCCATGCTGATTATATATTAAGTGTTAATTATAAAGGTACGTGCTTGAAACCCGTTGGGTATATTATACCATTCGCTTGTGTACTCATATAAGGGCAATTTATAATTATAATACTGATTGTAAATTGTGTTATTTTTGTTGTCGAACTAAACATGTAGTGGTAAATCGGCTTACCAGCAGTACATCAAATTAGCGTTACTGGGTTCGAGCTAGGGTTTGCAGTCTCGAATGATTTTGCCACTACTGGGATAATCGTTTTATGTATGAGCGGAACTTCACGTTATGTGGCCTGTGGCACTATTCTGGTTTTCCCGGGGAGTTGCGAATTGGGAATTAATTTATTGTTACTTTTTAGTGTATTTTGATTTTCTTTTTTCCAAAGCATACTAATTTTTGGGGAAAAATAGTTCTATTTCAAAGCAATATTGTTGTTTATTTTTCCCTAAAAATTTGTTTGGGAATTATTTTTTCCCAAAACATGAACAAAATACCAATCGCTCAGTATGCTTTGGAAAAAAGAAAACCAAAATACACTAAAAAGTAACAATAAATTAATTCCTTCCCAATTCGCAATTCCCCGGGTAAACCAGAATAGTGCCACTGGTGAGAAAAAAAAAATTGAAAAATATTAGTGATAAAATGGATGAAAAGTAAAGGATGATATTGACGCTGCTTGTCACACGTAAGCGAACATTTTGTAAATCGGTTTTTAATGTAAATCGGTTTTTAATGGAGACTTTGAATTATTTGTTGAAAATGTTAATGGAATTTAACTAAGCAGAGCTGGAAACTTGAAAATAAAACACGGATGATTCCAAATTAATTTTTATTTTAAAAAACCTTTTATTTTCCTTCTTTTAGGTTGTGTCACTTGAAAAAGATATTATTGACTCAAGTGAAGTTAGCTACAATAGTTAAATACAGTGAAACATATGAAATGATTCGAATGCGTTCAATGCTTATTTCCAATACTCCTCATTTGAATCATCAGTTAACTCCACATGCATCCCGAAGAACATTGACACGAGGTCCCGCCAATGCTTTTGTCAACAAATCTGCCACCATAGTTTCCGTAGGGCAATATTGGCATGTAACAATACATTTGTCGATGTAATCCTTGACAAATGCCTCTCGAACATCAATATGTTTGGTACGTGACGACAATTTCTCCTCCTTAATGAATTTCAAACAATTTTGATTGTCTTCGAACATTGTTGTCGGTTTTTCAATGCGTTGATCGAAATCATTGAGTAAACGACGAATTCAATTCGCCTCTTGACATGCTTCAGACAACGCAATAAATTCTGCTTCCGTTGATGATAACGCAATGCAATCCTCCTGTCTTCGACTGCACCAATTGAGAATACCGTTACAATACTTGAATATGTAACAAGATTGTGATTTTCTGCTTGCACGATCATCAGCCCAACTTGCATCTGCATATCCGATTAACTGATCCGTACCATCACTCTTGCCAAGTGACAATTGCAAACCGGCAGTACCCTTGAGATACTTTAATACTCGTTTCAATTCGTTCCAATCCTCCTGGTTTGGACTGGACATCTTTTGTGCTAGACTTGAAACTGCTGCCGATATGTCAGGTCCCATGTTGACTGATATGTACAGTAAGCAACCGAGCCATATCCAACTGATAATGGAACTGAGGACTCCTTTGCATCAGACATTTGGAAATCCTTTAGTAATTTTCCAATGTAAGCAGTCTGATTCAACGTGTAATAGCCATCTGCTTCCTTCTTGACTTGAAGACTCAAGAAATCCTTAATCTCTTCCAAGTTCTTAATCTTGAATTTCGAACTTAAAAACGTTTCGCACTTGGAGATTATCTCGTTGCTTTCACCAGCAATGACCACATCGTCAACGTAGATTAATACGTAGCATATTTTTCCATCATGTTTGTAGGTGTACAAGCAAAGATCATTCTTGCTTTGAACAAAACCAAAATCGATGAGAATTTGATGAATTGTTTTGTTCCAATTGCGCGCTGATTGCTTTAGACCATATAAATTCCGTTTTAGTAGACACACTAAATCTTCGCCGCCTTCAACTTTGAATCCTGGAGGTTGTCTCATGTAAATTGTTTCAGACAATTCACTGTTGAGAAAAGCCGTTTTCGCATCTAAATGATAAACCTTCATGTCCTTGTTTGCTGCCACTGTAAGCAATGTTCGAAATGTAGTTTGACGAACAACTGGAGCAAACACCTGATCATAGTCAGTACCGTATTTTTGCGAAAAACCTTGAGCAACAAGCCTTGCCTTGTGTCTGACTACTTTTCCATCTGAATTGCACTTTAGCTTGTAAATTCACTTGCAGCCAACTAGATTTGCACCTTCTGGATTTTTCACAAGCTCTCATGTTTGATTCTCCATCAACGACTTCATCTCATCTGTCATTGCTTGAATCCACAGTCTCTTTTGATCACCCTTGATAGCTTCTACGTAGCAATTTGGTTCTTGAATAACTGAACTCACCACGTTCATTTCTTCAATAAGTTTCTTTGGTGGAACTCCTTTGTTAGCACGTTGTGATCGTCTAACAGTTTGCTCTCCATCTTCATTCTGAACGTGATCTTGTATTGTATTCTCTTCCTGAACTTCCTCATCGACTAATTCCTTTTGCACTTGATCGTTTTCTGCATCTTTAAAGTTGTTTAACTCTGAATTGTCGATAATTTGTTTCTGTTGATAATCTTCGCTGGACTTGATAGGTAACAAATGGCCCCTTTCGACGAACTGAACATCTCGACTAACTGTGCCTCGATCGGTTTCCGGGCTGTAACAACGATATGCCTTTGATTCGTAATCATAACCGACCAGCACTGCTTTCACACCCTTTGAATCGAATTTGCGCCTTATTTGTTTTTGTACATGCATATAACATTCTGATCCGAATTTTCTGAAGTATTGCACATTCGGTCTTTTCTGGAACCAGCCTTCATATGACGTTGTTTCTGTACCCTTTGTTGGCAAACGATTCTGGACATAGTTAGCCATCATTACAGCTTCGCCCCAAAACTTTTTCTCTAGACCTGCGTCAATTAGCATGCAGTGAGCAATTTCTACCAACGTTCTGTTTTTGCGTTCCGCTGTTCCGTTTTGTTGAGGTGTGTACGCAGTATAGTTCTCTGGATGTGAATTCCGCTCGACTTTAAGTAATTCACGAATTCATTACTGATGTACTCTTCTCCTCGATCTGTACGGATGCATTTAGGTTTCTTTCCGAATTGAACCTTTACCATTGCAATATATTCTTTGAATTTGCTGTGTTCGTTTGCATCGGACCACAAACATCCGAATGAATCAGATCCATGACTGCAACTGCTTTATTACTCGACTTGACTGGAAACTTGATTCGAGTAATTTTTCCTTTGAGAGACACTCTGCACTTGGAGTTGATTTCGCAATCCGCTGTACACTCGCTAAAGTTGATGCCTTTAACCAAATTTCGTTACGCCAATGATTTCACAACTTTGATGTCTCTATGGCCTAGAACCATATGCCAATAATGTATGCAGCCATTGGATTCCTTTTCGACCGAGTAAACTTTGTGAGGTTCCTTTAGTCTGTAAAGTTTACCGCTGATTACGCCAACTGCAATTTGCCGACTGTTTTCCCTTATTTCACACTTGTTGCCCTTCAAATTTACTTGAAAACCTTTTTCCGTTAGCTTTTTGACTGAAAGTAAATTTCCCTTGATATCTGGCATTAGCAACACGTCTGTGATTCTTACTGGAACACTTTGATTTTCCTCATTCAGAAAATCAACTTTAATAGTGCCTTTACTCGCAGCTGTTAATTATTGACCACTTGCAACGCTTACTTTATCACTACAATTCATGTCGATATTGACGAAAATATCCTTAGAACTGGCAATGTGACATGTGGCACCTGAATCGACAATCCAGCCATCACCTACTTGATGTGTCACAAACAGCTTTTCTGTTTCATCTTTCGCTAGATTCGCCTTCTGATTACTTCCTTCCTTTTTGTTGAGCTAGGCTTTGTATTTTCGACAATCCTTTTTGATGTGACCCCTTCTTTTGCAAAAATAGCACCCAAACTTTTTATTTTCACCTTTTTCACCTTTCGTTGCTCTTGATGTGTCAACTTTTAATGCAGTGTCATCCGTTGTTCCGCCTCGATCCATTCTTCTTTTGAATTCCGCGAGAACCTTTGATTTAACCAACGTGAGTGTCAATTCACTCTCTTCTTTACCTTCGAGCGCCGTTACCAAACCGTCGTAGCTTGGTGGCAAAGAAGCCAACAACGTAGCACTCATAAAAAATTCCAGACCAAAATCTGCACCAAGCGCCAATAATTTTCGAAACAGCTCGTTCATGGAATTCACGTGTTTTTCCACATCTCCGCCTTCATCAAGCCGCTGTTGCATGATTAACTTCAAAATGTGCACACGATTGCTTGATGTGTTTGATTCATACGTTTCCTTAAGAATTCTCCATGTATTTCGTGCTGAATCTGCACCGATGATGTGATGAATTTGATCGTCTTCTACATTCAATGCAATTGTTGAATGTGCCTTTTCATCATTTGCTGTCCACGCTGCTGTAACTGGTGATGGTTGTACCTCATTGATAACTGCCCATAAACCTTTTTCCTTATTTCCATACAAAATAATTTGTTCCGTTTAGCTTTGAAATGCTGTATCTTGATTCAGCTGGCGCCATCCTTTTCCGTATGTGAATTTCACAACACCGAAAATTCAATTTCACTTTTTCCAATTAATCTGCCTTAATTTTTCGAAATATCCGTATTCTTCATCCACTGGGCCCATAACCTAATGGAATTTAACTAAGCAGAGCTGGAAACTTGAAAATAAAACACGGATGATTCCAGATTAATTTTTATTTTAAAAAATCTTTTATTTTGCTTCTTTTAGGTTGTTGTTGTTTGTTGTTGTTTGTTCTTGATTTATTTTTTACCTTCCTACTTTACGCCTGGAGTAGCAAAATCGAGGACGGGCAGCTACAGATCCGTCTTTGAAAACCACCTGCACATTGCATTGCTTCATGCCAACCTGTAGTGCTGACATGAAAGGTGGGTCGGCCAATGGATTCCGCACTCTCAACAGGGAGTCATAGATATGTTCATCTTCATCACCGATCGTAATCAGATGATGAAAAATCCCTTTTGCATCCCGCCCCTATAGGGATTTGAACCCGGTACCTCCCGATCCAACCGCCGCAGCTTTAACCACTGCGCCGTTTGCTCGGTCCCAAATGCAAATACAGCCAAATACCTCGGCATGACTCTCGATTGCAAGCTTAGATGGAAAGAGCACGTTAAAAAGAAAAAAGAAGAATTGGACATCAAATATAGGAAAATGTATTGGCTAATAGGTAGAAACTCTGAGCTTACAATACATAACAAATTGCTATTATATCAGCAAATACTTAAACCAGTATGGACCTACGGTATTCAACTTTGGGGTTGTACCAAGAAGACAAATGTATAAATGATCCAATGTTTTCAAAACAAAGTGTTGCGTGACATTGTAAACGCACCATGGTACATTAGAAATGATAATCTCCATAGGGACTTAAACATGGAATACCACCTTGATCAAAAAGTTGCCGGAATAACCACCGTGTGGCGCTCCCATCGTTCCAATTTGAGTTCTGTTTTTTTTTGTTAAGTTGGTACATCTGTGATTGATATTCCCTCTAAATCTTAGCGTCATAGCTTAACATTTGCAAAAGTTACGTAGTCAAGAGTACATCTATCTCTTTGTGTGTTGGCGATTATTTACAATTTTAGAAATGGATTTAAATTTGCAACAACGAACTTGTATTAAATTTTGCGTAAAAAATGGATTTAATGGTGCACGAACGTTGGAAATGTTGGAAAAGTGTTTCGGCAACGATTCTCTAAAGAAAACGGTCGTTTACCAGTGGCACGATCTGTTTAAAAGTGGTCGTGAGTCAATCGAAGATGATGAACGCAGTGGCAGACCATCGACATCGAAAACCGACGAAAACATTGATAAAGTAAAAGAAATGTTGGTCAATAACCGCAAATTAACCATCAGAGAGATAGCGCAGGGCTTGAACATTGCCTATGGATCCGTCCAAGATATTTTGGTTAATGATTTGGGTTTCCGTCGTGTAGCAGTAAAGTTGGTGCCAAAAGACCTCAATTTCATGCAATAAAGAGACCGTGTTGACGTCGCAAAAGACTTGATTTGCGAGGCTGAATCCGATCCCACATTCATCAAAAGGATCATTACTGGAGACGAGACGTGGGTTTATGAGTACGACACGCAATCCAGACATCAGGCAAGTGAATGGCGTTCACCAAATGAGCCGAGACCAAAAAAACCACGTCGTTTTCAGTCAAAAAAGAAGGCAATACTCACGGTTTTCATGGATTACAACGGTGTAGTGCATCATGAATTTTTGCCAGAAGGCCAGACCGTAAACAAAGAGTATTATTTGTGCGTTATGAGACGTTTGCGTGACGCAATTCGCCGAAAGAGACCAGAATTGTCGGCAGAAAACTCGTGGATTTTGCACCATGATAACGCACCGTCGCACAGTGCCATCATTATTCGTAATTTTTTGACGAAAAATGCAACAAATACCATCCAACAGCCACCGAATTCACCTGATTTGGCTCCCTGTGACTTCTTTCTGTTCAATCGAGTTAAAAAACCATTACGGGGAACGCGTTTCAGCAGCCGAGAGGAAATAATGGAAAAATCGCAGGAATCACTGATGGACATACCGAAAACCGAATATAAAAAATGTTTCGAGGATTGGAACAAGCGCTGGCATAAGTATGTTGTAGTCGATGGGGATTACTTTGAAGGGGGCAATATAGATTTAGATTAATAAACTTGTATTTTTAATTTTCTGAATAAATTCCGGGAACTTTTTGATCAAGGTGGAATGTAAGTTAAGAAATACATTCAGCGGATATCTCGGCACCAAAATGCAGACATACGAAGTTTGTTGGATACCACCAATGCAGTAAGAAGACTTCAAAGGCAGAAACCTTTGGAATTGGGCAGCTGTATTTAATTAGGATAGAGAAAAATACTATGTAAATTCAATCGGGAGTAACCATTGGGTTATTATTATTTACTGGAGGGCCATGTGGGCGATAAGCCACCTCGCACCGCGACCTAAAAGATCTATTGTGCTGGACCCTACTTAATTATCCGTCCAGTCAATATTCAGGCTGTTAATGAATCTGACAATACTACTGGCCGGTACAAGATACATACTATCCGGGCTCATTGTTCTCCCTCCTAGATGTTGCAGTCTTTGCTGGAAAATGGCTGGGCAATGGCACAGAACATGTTCCGCTGATTCCGCTTCCAGACCGCAGAAGCGGCATCCATCTGTCGTACTTAGGCCCATCTTCTTAAGGTGATACCTTAAGGGGACATGACCTGTGAGGAAGCTAGTAAGCAGCCTCAACTCAGGTTTCCTAAGTTCAAGACACTCCTTAACCCTGACAGACGAAGGTGATATAAATTTCTTCGCCTGCCGTAAACCTGGAATTCTGCGCCAGTAGGAGGACTTTTGAACATCCTCCCAGCGTTTTACCGCTGCTCTAAGGTGTCCCTTAGTGACACCGCAGAAGGGTTCTGGTCCAAAAAATGGAGAGGCAGAACCCTCACGGGCGAGGCCATCAGCTGCCT
The DNA here is from genome assembly GCA_958295665.1 of Tipula vernalis. NCBI lineage: Eukaryota > Metazoa > Arthropoda > Insecta > Diptera > Tipulidae > Tipula > Tipula vernalis. The sequence goes on from OY282559.1 coordinate 320,247,314, forward strand.
CGTTTCCTTCGATTCCAGTATGACCTGGCACCCACATAAGTGTTACCTTATTTGAGCCTGCCAGATGTTTAATAACCTTCAGACAATCCCATACCAGCCTTGACTCAACGGTACAAGACCTAAGAGCTTTTAAGGCCGATTGGCTGTCTGATACAATATAAATCTTTGCATCGTTTAGGCCTTTTGCTATGCCTATCCTAGCGCAAAGTTCTATAGCATGTACTTCTGCTTGAAAAACGGTAGCATTGGTACCCAAGGACTTCGAGAGGGTAGTGCCACTCCCGTGTACTCCTATCCCCGCCCCATCTTCCGTTTTTGATCCATCTGTAAACCATACCATGGACCCTCGCTCAAATGATGGTCCACCTGCCCTCCACACATCCCGGTCAGGTAACCTAACACAGAATGATTTGTGGAAGTCCAGTTTAGCTGGCATACAGTCGGAAGGCATTCCTATGGTAGGGTCTGTCTGAAATTCCTTAAGGATTTCCAGATGACCCCCATATTGCCTGGTTTGATATTTCCTTCCGCCTGCATTTTCAGGGCCATACTTGCAGCATCCTTTTTAATATGCAGGTGTAACGGTGTACAAGGGGGTCCTAGAAGGGTCTCCACCCCCGCGGTTGGACATGACCTCATTGAGCCCGTAACACCGATGCAGGCTACACGCTGAACCTTATTCAATAAGGTTTGCGTTGTCTTCTGCTCAGTTTTAGGCCACCATACAACCGATGCGTAGGTGACCATAGGCCTAATGATTGTAAGAAATGACCAGTAGATCATTTTTGGTTGTAGTCCCCAAGTACGCCCATAGAGTCTTTGACAGGCCCAGAGAGCCTTGATGGCTCTATTTTGAACTTTCAACAAATGTTGGTTCCAGTTCAGTCTTTGATCTAGGATAACCCCTAGATATTTAACCTCGCTGGAAAAAGGAACAGTAGTACCGTTTAACGAGGGAGCTGTAAGCGCAAGCTTTGTCCTCCTCGTAAAAGGAACAATGACAGTTTTGCTTGGATTGACACTGAGCCCTTCCTGGTAACACCACTGCCATATTATATTGAGTGCATTTTGCATGCGATCAGAAATGACCTCATCAAACTTGCCTCTGATTATGATAGCCACATCATCCGCTAAGCCCTGGACATCAAACCCATGGCTACTCAGAAGGACCAGTAGTCTGTCAATAACCAATGACCACAAAAGAGGAGATAGTACGCCTCCTTGGGGACAGCCCTTTACGGCCTTGATGGTTACTGATTCGCCACCTAATCTGGCAGTAATCTCACGATGTTCCAGCATGGAACGGATCCACCTAATTGTGGAAAGTGGAACCCTTTTTCCCATTGCTGCCCTCTCTATAGATCCATAGGAGGTATTATCAAACGCCCCCTCAATGTCCACAAAGGCACAAAGGGCAATTTCTTTATATGTCACTGCTTTTTCAATCCTCGTGACTAGCCCGCTAAGGGCCATAACCGTGGATTTACCAGTTTGATACGCAAACTGGCCCCGATGCAGCGGATTCTTTCCAAGGACCTCACTTCTTATTTGATAGTCCAGGATTTTTTCCATCGTCTTCAAAAGAAACGATGTGAGGCTAATTGGCCGATATGCCCTGGCCTGGGTGTCTTGACGACCCCCGCCCTTTGGTATAAAGACCACATTTACTTTCCTCCACAGTATCGGAATATAATTAAAAGCATAACTTGCCCGAAACATCTGGATCAAGCTGGGGAGTATTTCCTCAATACCTTTTTGAAGTAAAGCTGGAAAGATACCATCCCCTCCAGCGGATTTGAAAGGTTTTGAAAGACCCAATAGCCCATCGAACCTTGCTGGGTGTGAAAATTTTCCCAGAGAGACTCCAGATCCTACTGTGAGGCGAATAGGCCACCTCACTCGAAGGATCATATGAGTTCTCTTGGGCTCCTACCACTACTGAATCCGGAAAGTGGGTCTCTAACAGTACCTCTAAGGTTTCCTTCCGGTTTTCAGTGAACCCCCTATCTTGCTTCTGGAGAAGTCCTAAACCATTTGAATGATCCCTGGAAAGGACTTTCTGGAGACGAGCTGCAGAGGGCAATTCATTGATTCCCTCACAGAAATTCCTCCAGGTAGCCCTTTTTGGATCTCCTTAGTTCGAGATTATATTCCGTCAAGGCCATCTTATACTCGCCCCATTCACCGGTTCGTTTAGCCTTGTTAAATAATCTTCTCGATTTTTTCCTCAGTTTGCCCAGCGTCCCGTTCCACCAAGGGACCATCTTTGTGGACTCTCTTCGCTTAACTGGGCAGCTGTTCTCGTAAGCCAAGTGTATAGAATTATGCAGCTGGTTTGAACAGATCTCCAAACCCTCTGGAGACTCTATGTTCCCCACAACCGAGGGCATTTCTGATTCGAGTGAGACTCTATAAGAGTCCCAGTCGGTCAGTTTTGGAATTCTGATTTCCTGCCGCTGCATGGTCTCAGCCGCCAAATCGAATCTGATGTGCAAGTGATCCGATAATGAGGCCTCTTCAGACACATGCCAGTTTTTGACCAAGTCGCTGAAATGCGGACTAGCAAGTGTCAGATCTAGGACCTCTTGCCTAATCGCATTTATAAAAGTAGGTTTCCTTCCCCTATTGACAATGTCTACATTATTTGAGATCAGAAATTCAAAAAGGTACTCACCCCTATTATTGATGTCCGTGCTACCCCACACCGTGTGGTGCGCGTTTGTATCGCATCCTATCAGGTAGGCCAGTCCATTGCGTTTGCAATGAGCTATGAGCCGCCTAACTTCAAGTGGAGTGTATTAACTCTGAGTCTCCAGGAAAGTAGGCGGAGGCCATTATAGCCTCCTGTTTGCCTCTTTCACCCAGAACCTCCACCATTACTGCAACCAAGTCCCTGGAGATGAACTCTGAAATGGGAATAAAATTAATTTGCGAACTGGCCAACACAGCCGCTCTTGGACTCTGAGTTCCGTTATGATAAATTAACTTACCCACTTGATTTGGTATACCTCTAATCTGGTTACCAATCACCCATGGCTCCTGGATTAGAGCCATGCCAATGTTTTGGCAGGTAAACCTGCGACAAAGGACGTCCGAAGACGCCTTTGCATGATGCAGGTTTATCTGCAGGCAGCCGATGTGTGCCTTGACTTTACCGAAGGCCCCTTCTGAAGGCCCTGCTCAGCCTCCTTTTCAGCACCGCCACCACCCGCATGCTTTCTTTGTCCGGCCGATGGCTGACCAGTGTCCTCCATCGCCGTTCTGCTGGCCCCCGCTGCCTGAGAGCCTCCAGGCCTAACCAGTGGCTTTCACGGGAGGAGTCCTTGTGAGGCCTTCCCCCGCGGAACCCCTGACACCTTCCTCTCTCTTTCCCGCCTTCTCCTCACCTGTCTCCTGGAGAGGGCGGTCACCCCGGTGGTCTTAGCTACAGGTGCCGCTACCGTAGCTTCTACAGGCTTCACCACTTGGGTCCCGCCGACAGAAGCTGGCTTAGCCCCAACCATTGGGTTACTGCCCTTCAAATGTGAATCTTTATTTATCATTCAATTACTAAATGATTTGTAAATCAGTTGTAATATTAAATAAAAAAAAAAATTATTCTGGGGTTTCCATTTCTGTAACCCAAATTTGTTTTTCGAATAATAACGAGCAATTGTAAAAATTGGACAGTTATTTTCGATTTTTTTTGTTTTATTTTGTTGAAGTTTTGTTTTATTTTTAATAGTAAAACGATGGATCGGATTCGTATGTTTGTAAAGGTGGGTCCACACGATAGGGTAATCGAGCGATACAGTAGTTGCATACGTTGGAAATGCGGGGTGCTGAAACTATTTCTTGATAAAATTCTCGAATTTGGCCTGAAAGAGACATGAAACCAGAAACACTGTTGACATAACCTTATTTGTCATTGCGATACGAATTGTTAACTCTTTTAAACTACTGCAAATGTCAATAGCTCATTTCATCAGTACATTGTTTGACGAAAACACCAAAAGCTCCGAATGCAGAAACCCTTACTCCCCCGCCAGTGATTACGGAATTCTATTACCGACAAGGTCTTTGGGGTTTTTGATTTTATTTCATCGTTTTGTCAGGCCTGAAACACAGTCGATAAATTATGATCACTGCCTATGATCTTGGCTTGCGCCCTTCTTTCGAGCGATCGCAAATAATGAACATTATTCTCTCATCGGATGTGACAAATAAATTCTGGTGTTTTATGCTTGTACGGAGATAATTTCAATTTTTGAGGTCATCCAACAAGGCGTTAGATTTCTCAACAATTGGTGACGTCATGTTGAATATTGTTGTTAGTTAAATACTAACTATCATACGGAGTAATTTTTGTATTAAAATCCTTTCAAGAAATACCTACTAATTAATTATGAAGTTCAAAGCAATGTCGGAGACTATGAGTTTTATGGATGAGTGCAATTTTGTCACAACGATTTAATTATGTAGTAATTTAGTTGTAAATTGGAACGAAAAGGAAGTATGTAATTTAAAGTTGATTTACAACCGACAAAAATTTATTTTAAAAATGAAATAAAATAAAGTGCATTGATCCACATTGCAGTAAAAAAAAAAATACTACTAATTAGATTTACGCATACTCGTTAACATTATGACGTGTTCCATTTTTACTGTGGTGATTGCGAATGATGACAAAAATGAACACTGACAGAAAAACCACCGCATCTCAGATTACCGCAAATAAAGATGTTTTTTTATAAGGAAATATAGATAACAAAACGCTTTTGTAATACTATAGTAGATATGTATTTATAGTAAAAAATTTGCGGTCAAGTTTAGGTTATCGCAAAAACTTTTCTCTTGTCAAGAATACAAATTAAGAAATTTGCATAAATTAAAACTGGTTTGTGAAAATAATTTGAAAAAGCGTTAAATAAAAATCAACATTGATTTCATCCCATTTCATTATTCACGCAAAACCGGCAATTACGAATTTAGAATTAGCGTACACTTTTTTATACACATGTACACACTTTACGAGTATGTATGTCAATATACTATAATCTAGATTGACCTTTACCTACTTAATAAAATCTTTAAATAACAGTTGTGAATTAGTTGTTTCTTTTGTTTCAACTTTTATTAAGAATTCATTTGTTCTCGTCTGTTTTTGCTTGTTATATGCACTCAATTTTTTGATTTGGCTTAAAAGGTTTTTCGGTTACTCAACTAGATTCTACATATTTTATTGCTTTCATCAATTGTTTTTATTTTTGTTATTATCATTTTTAGAAATAGAAGCCAGACGCGATATGTTTTGAAGCGCAATGATTAACGTGAGTTCTTTTACCGTTGAAACCAAAGTTATAAATTAAGCATCAATGATCAACAAAAGTAGCAAACTTAGCATGTATTAGGCAGCTGCGTGATGGATACAATTCTTAAGGGGTACAACCTGGTCACAATTCGCACGATTTCGTTACAGAAACCGAAAACGAACATACTATATCTGAGTATTTCAACTAAGACTAACAATAAAACATTTTATTGAAATGTCTAAAAGCATATATTGACTATGCGTAATTAAGAATTTCCCCATTCCCTATTACCTATTGCGAATCAAGAACGATTACCTTTGTATGTGTTGCAAATGTTGTTGGACCGGAGGAACGATATTTATTTTCTTTAATTTTGATGGAGGAGTGGAAAACCGATGAAGAGGACAGACAATGTTCCAGAATGTTCCAGGATGTTCGAGAATGTTCTAGAATGACCTAGAAGGTTCTGGACCCTCGAAGGGACTTCCGGTTCCGGAATATTCGAGAATGTTGGAGAATGTTGTTGAAAGTTGTTGAATGTTCCAGAATGTTATAGAATCTTTCAGACGGTTCGAGAATATTCTAGAATGTTTTGGAATTAAATCACGAATTTAAAACCATAAAACAAATAACGAGCTGTAATGGATACAATGAAATGATAATTGAAAAAATGAACCAAAAATGTATACAAAAACAATACACAAGATCACTCACAACATTGACAACTGTAGAAGAGGAGAAAATTGCCAAAGTTATATCAATAGAGTACGACAGATCGACAAGCAATATTATCGAAAATATATTCAGACAAAACGAATACATATTAGCTTATAGAACGTCCAATAAAATGGAAAGACGAATAAACACCCGCAACACAAACATAGATCATCAAACAAGAGTGTACAAGTTAATATGTAATGATTGTGATAAATTGTATATTGGCCAGACTGGCCGAAATTTCAAAATAAAGTTTTCATAACATGTAAAAGAAATTGGTAAACAGAACAATATAAAATCCAACTTCGCATACCACTTGACACATGAACAACACAGTTACACAAGTTACAATGAAAACTTAACATTACACAAAATACAAAAAGGAGAAATGCTCAACCGGTTGGAAGAAATTGAAATTTATCAACATAGAAATAACCCTATTCTTTTGAACGAAAAAATGCCTCGCAATGACATCTATAAAATGTATTTCAGTATAAATGGATTGTAAAAAACCTAATTTAAATTAAAAATATTTTTTAAAAAATTGACAAAGAGCAAGTTGCTCAAAACTAGTCTGTTTTAAATAAATAAAATTAAAATTGTCACTATAAGGAAGAATATTTGTTTTTATTCATTTTTCCGGATGTTCTAGAATGTTCCAGAACGTTTCGGAATACTCTAAAATGTTTTAGAATATTCCAGAATTTTATAAAATTTTCGAGAATGTCCCAGAAGGTTCCGGGTCCGGAATGTTCGAGAATGTTGCAGAATATTAGAAAACCTCTCAAAGGTTCGAGAATGTTCTAGAATGGTCCAGAATGTTTTAGAATCTTCCAGAAGGTTCGAGAATATTCTAGAATGTTCCAGAATGTTCGAGAATGCTCTACAATGTTCTTGTTTGTTCCAGAATTTTCGACAATGTTCTAGAATGTTGCAGGATGTTCTGGAATGTTCTAGAATGTCCCAGAAGGTTCTGGACCTTCAAGGAGGCTTAAGGTTCCGGAAAGTTCGAGAATGTTGTTGAATGTTTCAGAATGTTATAGAATCTTCCAGAAGTTTCGAGAATGTTCTAGAATGTTCCAGAATGTTATAGAATCTTCCAGAAGGTTTGAGAATGTTTTAAATTCTTCCAGAATGTTCGAGAATGCTCTAGAATGTTCTAGAATTTTCAAGATTTTCGAGAATATTCTAAAATGTACCCGGATGTTCCAGAATGTTCTAATATTTTCTAGAATGCCCTAGAAGGTTCTGGAACTTCGAAGGTATTTCCGGTTCTGTAGTGTTCGAGAATGTTCTAGAATTTTCCGGACGGTCCGTAGATTTCTGTATTGGGGTTATATTACAATAAAACTAGATCTTGACGCTATCTTAATATTATTGTATCACTCTCCAAGCATTATCTGTCAAACTTATTATCTTGGGCAAAATTATATCAGTATTCGGACAATCAATGAATTTATTTGAAACATGGAAGAGAAAATTATTCTACTAACGTCGAGAAGAGAATGTTCTAGAATGTCCCAGGATGTTCGAAAATATTGTAGAATATCCCAAAACGTTCTGGACCATCCAAGGGACTTCCGGTTCCGGAATGTTGGAAAATGTTCTAGAATGTTCCACACAGTTCTGGACCATCGAAGGGACTTCCTGTTCCGGAACGTTCTATGTGGAGTACTGCTTAAATCAATTAGTTATGTGTGCAAATTTGAAAACAAAGGCAGTCTTTTGGTTGTATTCGTAATAACGAGAGAAAATAGAGAGTAGCATTCGAAAGATGAAATACTTCAGTGTCAAATGCCCAGATATTTAAATAGTAATGAAGCGGTTTGACGAATATTGGGTTTCCAAAACATGAGATTGAGAACCAGCAGTTGTTCATCTGCCAATGCATTTATCATATTTTACAAGAAAAATTGCTGAGAGACTAGGCAGTGAACCACTTATGAGTACGACATTAACTGCATTTTTCAAACTTTGTCAAAGTGATAATATTATACATGAAATGCAACAAGACGAATCTTTCAACGAAGAAAGCAAGGAACGCCAATCGAAGGTCACGAAAGAATATAAAAAAGTGACGCGTTGGGACGAGTATATACAGTGCATTTCAAAAATACTGAAATTCGTGGACCACTACGTTTCACAGATTTAGAAAATGTCGATAGATATGCTTGTGAAACGCACAAAGAAGCATTTCAACGTTTAGGATTACTGAAAAATGATAAACATTGGGAAATGGCACTTCGAGACAGAAAACGCAGAACAAGTGAGAGATCTATTTGCAGTAATATTGGCAACGTGTAATCCATCGAATCCAAGTAGATTACGGGAGAAATTCAAACAAAGTATGTATGTATGAGCGATGATGTATTGCATCAGGTATGACAAGTTCGTCAAGAATTAAATGTCGAGTCCAATGAAAAGCTATATTTAATCTAGCACTTATTCGTTTGGAAGACAAATGCTTAGCAATAAGCAATCAAACTTTAATTGATCTCGGAATGAAAGCGCCACACATAGGATGCATAAAATTCCAGTTATTTTCAAAAGGAATATCAAAACCTTTTTTTATATGCTTTGAATACTTTTGATGTGCACATCACAATAAGGATACCAGACGATTACAGCATATTACACTTGAGATCATATATAAGCGGAATATAGTGTAAATAAAGTTTGTGTATCTCTGAATTCCACAGTCCATTTTTTGACAAAGCCAAACATAGGGTTTGCTTTAGCAATACAGTTATCAATGTGCTTATTAAAACTAACGTTTTCGACGAAGGTGGCTCCTAGATCAGTAATTTCTTGTACTCCTTGAACTACATTGTTATTTACGTTGTATGTCGTTATTATTGGATTCGTTTATCGATGAAAAGACATAATTTTGCACTTCTTGATGTTTAAGTGTAATGAGTTTTGGTCGCTCCACTCACAAAGTCTATTGAGGTCATCTTGCAGTTTGCTAGCATCACAAATTTGTTCAATCACAAATAGATTCACCAAGATTATGTAATGGAACAAGAAGCACCGTGAAACAGTTATCAAACAATATAATCGCAGCAAAAATAATGTCAGGAAAATATAAAGGAAAAACAGTATTTATTCCGAGGATTCCGATCCTAATTTAAAAGAACCATGCTTTTCTCACGGTCAGTTATACTACATAGGTGTGTATGTATGTATGGAATCGGAATTTACCAATAAATGGCGCCACTTGTCAATGTACATTGCATTCTTTTGTCATCTGTCAACAACATCTAATTCATAACCATACAAGTTTCATACAATAACGCATGTTTTTTACTTGTTAAAAATGTCGACTCTTGTGCCTACATATTACGATTTGCGGACATTTGCTGTGCTATGAGTTGTTTCATAAACTCAAAATTGGTGATTTTGACGTGATAAACGAAGAACGTGGAAAACCACCAAAATAGTTTGAAGACAGTGAATTGTAAGCATTGTTGGATGAGGATAACGCTCAAACGGAAAAACAACTCGCGGATCAATTGAATGTGTCACGAGAAGCCGTCCCCATACGTTTAAAGGCCAGGGGAAGATCCAAGAGATAGAAAAATGGGTTCCGCATAAACTGAATGAAAGACAACAGAAAAATCGAAAAAACACGTGCTTTTTGAATTGTGACTGGCGATGGGAACTGGATCTATTTTGTGAATTCAGCGCAAAAAGTCTTGGATTGATCCAGGAAAACCGACGACATCGACTCCAAGGCTTAATCGCTTCAGACGAAAGACAATGCTCTGTATTTGGTGGGATCAGAAGAGTGTGATTTATTTTGACCTACTGAAACCTGGTGAAACCGTAAACACTAAACGCTACCAACAACAAATAATCAATTTAAATCGAGCTTTGCGTGAAAAACGACCAGAAGCAAAACCGGTCAGGGAAACGTTGGAAGCACTTGCTCTAAAGTGGGACACCCAAATAATTTATATACGAGTATTTACTCGCCAAATAAAATGTTCACAAATTTAGTTCAAAAGCAAGTATTTTAATAGAATTAGTTAATTTAGTATGAAATAAAGTGAAAACCAAATTAAATTAAAAGCAGAGTTTTCCTTCACTAATTCACTTCACCGCATAATTAAAACACTAATAAACTGGTAAATATTCACAAAATTGGTGATAATTATAAAAAAAAACTGTAGAAATTGTGGTTACATTTATTGGAAATAAGCATTGAACGCATTCGAATCATTTCATATGTTTCACTATATTTAACTATTGTAGCTAACTTCACTTGAGCCAATAATATCTTTTTCAAGTGACACAACCTTAAATTAAGTTTCACTGGAATCCAGTTAACTTTCTGATTTGTGAAGTTTACGTGAACCGATTTTGCTTCGTTTAGGCTAATGCGCCATTTCTTTGTCCAACTACTCACTGTGTCGGTTGCTTTTTGAAGTTTGGTCGTTGCTTCTGATATACACTTTCCAGTCGCCAGAATAGCTGTATCGTCTGCAAATGTTGCTATGGTGGCACCTTCTGTATTTGGCATATCTCTGGTGTACAGGATGTACAATATAGGATCCGGTACGCTACCTTGCGGTGTGCCTGCTGATATTCTCTTTAGTTCAGAGTACTCTCCGTTATATTTTACACGGAAATGTCGGTCTGCGATATAAGATTTAAGAATTTGATAGAACTGCTTAGGTAGATCTCGATGCAATTTAAATTCAAGTCCATGGTGCCAAACTTTGTCGAAAGCTTGTGCTACATCTAAGAAGATGCTGGAGCATATCTTCTTATTCTCAAGTGAGTCTTCGATTATATCCGTTATTCTGTGAACTTGTTCTATCGTAGAGTGATTTTCTCTAAATCCAAATTGGTGTGGTGGAATCAAATTTCTCTCTTCTATTATTGGCTTGAGTCTCTTGAGCAATAATTTTTGAAATAATTTTGAAATTACAGGAAGTAGTGAAATCGGTCTGTAAAACTTTTTATCGTTCGCTCGTTTGCCTGGTTTGGGGATCATAATTACTTCAGCAACCTTCCATTGCCGTGGGACATATTTTAGTCTGAAGACAACATTGATAATTTGAACCAATTTTCGTAATCCCTTCTCGGGAATGGCTTTTACGACTTGTCCAGTAATTAAATCATATCCTGGAGCTTTTTTTGCGTTCAAATTACACTTGATCTCATCTTTTAATTCCTGTAATGTTACACATCGAATATTATATTCATCAATTTTGCTAACTGTTATTATGTTTTCATCTGCTGTTTGCCTGGGTAACGGTTGAAAGGTGTCTTCCTAGTGAGCCGCAAATAAAATAGCTTTTTGCTTATCGCTTTTGGCCCAGGTTCCTTCCCCATTTTTTATAGGCGGCACATGCATTTTGGTTCTTTTTAATCCCTTTGTTGCTTTCCATAGAGAGTAATCAGTATCTTTATGTTCGGTGAGACCATTTAAGTACTTGTTAATAGTTTCGTTTTTAATTTCTTTTATAAGTTGTTTTAGTTTATTGCATAGAAAATTGAGGATTATTTTGTTTTCCGGGGCACGTCTTTGCCTGGTCTTTCTTGCCTTCCGTTTCTCTCTAACTAACTCCTGACCTCAATAGGATAATTTTGATTCCTACGGGATTCGGTGTGACTAGCAGGAGAACTTTCCCATGCTGCTTGTTGAATAATACTGTTAAATACCTCTAGTTCGTCTTCCAACTGTACCGGTGTTTTAATCGGCACTCGTAGATTTATTTGCATTTCAATTAGTTCTTGGAATATCCGCTCGCTGTTTTCGACGCACAGTTGCAAGTCTTGATCCCCAATAGGTGTTTTTTGCATTAAAATCACCACCAATAATACAATTGGATCCTAGTGATCTAGAGAGTCTATTATAATCTTCTTTGTTTAGATTATAGCGTGGAAGGCAGTAGATAGAGGAAATACGGTATTCATTATTATTGTTAGTTTCAACTTTTATGGTTTTAACTTGCATACTTTCCTCTTCTATTCTTTTTCACTATTACTGTTGATCCTCCTCTGGATTTTCCTCCTGGCTGAACAGCATGGTAACATTCATAATCACGTATTTTAATTAATGATGTTTTTGTCAAATGGCTCTCCGATATAAGGCATATATCTATTTTTTCTTAATGCCCTTTACAGTTTATACATTTTGCAGGGGTGTTTCTACTTTCTCTACACTCTTTCGCGTTGTGTTTTCCAGCACATTTTACGCATCTTGGCTCCCGTCTGCAATATTTTTGCGTATGGTTGAAACCTTGGCATTTTTTGCATTGAGGTATTAGCCCCGTGTTTTTCTTTATCGGATCTATTTTAACCCTCATATTGAAAATTGCTTTGATGTTGAAGATGTTTTCAACTTTCTCCTTTTTGTTAAAAGTAAGCATAAAGAGTGGAAGCCCCCTTTTTTGGCCTTGATTGTTCTCCCCTCTCTCTCGTTTTAGGATGTTTACTGCATCTTCTGTTTGCAGATCTTTTGCCTTTAGGTCCTCCATTATGTCCTCCTTCTTACACGTTGGATGAAGGCCTCTGGCCATAACCTTAATTGTGCGTTCGTTTTTATCTTCGTATGTGAACCATTCTTTACCTTCCGCATTGAGCTTTGTTGCTAGAGCTCTATATGTATCGGAATCTGGTGTATTGATTTTCCACACATTATTGTTAAGTGACACTACTCTGTATTCCTTAGTGGTCACTGATTTCATTATAGATTGTATACTAGCAAATTCTGTTATGCCGATTACATTAATTGGCGGAGGAGCCTTGTCTTTCGTTACAACCTTTTGTTGCTGTTGCTGGTGAGCTGGTTTGGTATTAGTATCACCAGTTACTAATACATTAGTTTGCGAATAATCTCCAACTTTAGGCGAGAATTCTGCTTTTCGTTTTTTGGTAGGCCTTTTCTTCCTTTTCAGTACCCAATCTGTTTCTCTCATGAGATCCTCTTCATCAGTATGGAACTCATTGTTATAACTGGTGTGAGTACTTGTTTCATTATAACAAGTTAGAGGGTTTTCAGAAATCTCCATTGGTGTGGGCTTCTTCAATTCTTCATTTTCTTTTTTTAGTTTTTCAATTTCGCTTCTTAGTTGGGTTAAAAGTACATCTACTTCACTGAGTTTTCGACAGAGTTCAGCGCTTTCATCTTTCTGCTGATTTGTAGAGCTAATATGTTTGGTGATCTTGACAATATTGAGCTTCTTTTGAATGGGTTTAGCAATGATTGGCTCACCCCAGAATCCATTTAGCCAGCCTCGTAAGAGGGTGGATTAGCCTACTGGGTAGTTGGTTTACCACCTGGGGTATTTTCTCCTTTTTGTGTTGTATTCATTGCTTTGAAACTGGTTATGTATCAACTACCAACCTAACCAGTACAAGTTGGTAGTGGGTCATTGAAGAGAACATCATTTGCTATGTTCTCGGTGGTCGGTTATTCCGCCGTATATCGGTCGCCAGAGCCTCGTTAGTAAATTAGCAGGAAGTACCACGTGCAGGTGAGGTTGACATTTGGGCTAGTATATTAAGACCATCTAAACCGGTATAATAATGACGAATAATCTATAAAAACTAAATTTGTATTTTTAGCATTAAATGTGCATTGAAACTATAATATGATTCACTTTAAACTTAATTTATAAGTAAATATATTAAAAACTACTCCTTTTATTTAAGAAAAGCCTCCAAATAATTAATTTAGTTAAGCTTTAAAAATAATTTGGTCATTTTTATAATTTGTTTTGTATTTTGACAGCCAATGACGAAAACCAGAGCCTACTCTATAAATAAGAGCCTCCACATTGACTGTATTTTTTACTAAGCTTAAAATAAAGTACATACAATTTTTTCTTTACTATGAAACTATATGGGAAAACGATTGTTTTCATTTACATTGTTAGTCTCTAAGAATTATGAGCTTTTACATTATTTTTATACCAAAATGTTCATAAAACATGTAATTTTATTTGGTTGAAAAATCGAATCTGGAAAATGTTTATTTCTTAGTGAAAATCCTCTTGGAATATAAACTATTGCTAAACTTTTATGGTATGTTGTTGTTGTAAAATACGTCATAACATAAAATTTATAAACAATTATAACCATCTCTTTTTAGTCTCCTTCTAAAAGCATTGCCACATGGCAAAAATCTGCCCGAATACAGATTCATATCATGTGGTAATGCTTTATTAATGACTTTTGTTTAAACCATAGATGTCGCCTACTATTAAAAACATATAAAAAAAATCAAATAGGTGATCGAACCGGTCGGATTCTAAAATCGGTCTGATTTTTGATTCGGTTAAACATATTTTTGGTGGCTTCCCTCTATAGTAATAACTAAATTGTAATAATAATTAATTTAATATAATTTTTCTATAAATTTACTAAAATTAAACCATTGCTATGAAAGAAATTATGGTAATTTTACGTGAAAAGTTTTCTTTCAAATCGTTTAGTCAGCCCGAATCCCTGTTGTTTTTATTTGTGTGTTAAGTGACATCTAGGAATGGGAATAATAAGTAAGAGCTATTTTATTTTATACACCGCTCTCAAATGTTATGACAATTCAAATATTCTAAACAAAAACTTATTTTGAATGGGTCATCAATTTTTGGGAATAAAAATCGATGCCAATTATTAATCATGTTGTATTTATTTTCAGCTGTGACTTAATTTAAATAATATTTCTAATACTTGAGAAATAAATAAGGCATTTATATTACAGACTTACAGTTAATGTTTGTTGGTTAGCTATGTCGTTTATTTGTGATGCATAACAATCTGGTTGATTTGATTTTTTTGATTTCTTCTCGCTCAATGCATATTATTATAATTTTTTCTCTTTGACTCTCTTTGATTTATTTTAATTTTGCCTGTTCAACGTATTGGCTTTTTTTTGCCATTGATTTTAGTTGTGAATAAGTGATGACGTCATTAAGTAGAATATTCTCTTTTTAATACATATTGTTGTTGTTGTAGAACATTTTTTAATTTAATTCCCTTATTTTCTTTTGATTATATCTGGAAAATAGGGAAGCTTGCGAATCTGTGCTTTAAATGAGTTAGTCATTGAGTTGTTTATTAATGATTTCAGAAAAAATTATTTATCTAGGTTTAATTTTTAATTCATATTTTTTCGTCAATCGAAATCGCGTTTTTTCATACAAACTCTATGAAAATAAATTATTTTTTAGTGTTTCTATGTCCTTTATTTTAAGTTCATTTTTTACATGCCGGCTCTATTCATATCAAGATGGTTCTGCGAAAACTGATTCACTAAATCTACTTTATCATTTATTTAGCTAATGTTTAAACCAATTGCTGTATCATCTAGCGGAAATCTATATGAAACTCGATAAAATGTGTGTTTACAGTGCAGCTTACTGTGAAAACAACTTATTCAGCGTGTTTCACGATTTTTTTCATTTGAACAACGAGAATCGCGTATTGTTTTTGTGTGAAATGTTATAAATGAAAAAGACTTGATGGTAACAAAATAGAAACATTTGTTTCATTAGGTTTTTTCATAGAATGGGAATTGACCCCCTGTACACCGATTCTGTAAAAAATTAATATGAAAAAAGGCCCAATTCTGTTATTTTTGTTTATTCAATACAAATTCAAACAGGAAGCGGGGAAATAAAATAACATAACATGAATTTTATCGTTCCAGAATCGGGCCCATTATCTTATTAGAAAGAACAGAAGGCATAGAATATTGATCACGTGTCCTCGGAATATTCCGTACGTCCTTGGTTGTCAAACTTTTTGAAGTCGAGGAACACTAAACTCTGATATATTTTATATGCAGGGCATAGTTAAAACCAACTGAATATAAATGGATATTGTTCCACTGCTGCTGGAATTAACTCTACTTAAAACAAAGCGCAATTCAACTACTAAATAATCACAACTTTATTACTGTTATACAACCAAAAAGCGGTTTACAAAAAGGTTATTACTTCAGACTATAACTAATTATAACGACACTTTATCGACCCTTCGATATTATCGACATATCGAATTTCCCGACACACCACACAAGAGTGTGCTTGCTGGGTGCATTGATATTCCTACTGTCAAGGCGGGGCATGCCAAAAGACTTCAGGTTTTTCGACACGCAATCTACACTAAAAAGATAACATTTTTCCATCTCTCTTGTGTTTTATATTCTAAAAAGTTACTAAATGTTTTTGTTGTTGTATTATTTTTGGTAACTTTTTTAGAATATAACACAAGAGAAATGGAAAAATGTTATCTTTTTAGTGTAGATTACGTGTCGAAAAACCTGAAGTCTTTTGGCATGCGCCCGCCTTCACGTGTTAACATCGCCCCATGAGTCAAACTTGTGTATCAAACTGCATCCAGAAATACACAAAAGTAATTTGGAAAAGTTCGGAGGGCGTTTACATGAAATTTCCTCAAAGAATAACCCGAGTTTGAAACGGTCAAGAATAAGTAAATTCAGAATAAAAATTCGTGTAATCCGACTACAGGACAAGTGGAAAGATGTATTGACTTAATATTGATGACTTAATATTTTTTTAAATCTACAAAATATCAATTGAATTTATTTTAGTTGTTTATTTCGAGAAAGGAAACTGCGCTTTGCTCCAGAAACTGCGGCCAATATCATTAGTACCATATAGTGAAGCGAGTCCTCTCTTGATACTAATTTTTTTTGAAAGTGGTGCTATTGTATTTCAATAATTTGTAACTTTTGATTTTTGTATTCTCCTCGATTTTTGAAAGTAATGAAATCATTATAGTTTGATTTTCAAATATAATTTTTGGGGTATTTATTATTAACCTCTTGAAGTTTCCTTGACTTGTTTATTGCATCACTTGATGTCATTTTCTTTATATAAATTTTCTTAATTAAATTGAACTTTTTTGCTACTTATTCTCCGCACTCTGCATAAGGCAATCTACGTGAGGTTCGTGTAATAGGCCTTGAAGTGCCTACCGAAGATGCATAACCTAATACACAAAATTGTACAAAATCATTACTATCCTGGCCAGGTCTAGCGGATAAACCGTATGATGATCTCCACCCTTCCAAAATTCTCTATTCTAATTTCGGAGAGTTGATACACATACACCAAGGACACCAACAAAATCAAGATATACATCAAATCACATTGGCACAGGTGCATCAAAAAGACGCCATTCGAACTGATGTTTGGCTTTACCGCGAGAACATTCAATTACATTACAATAGCCGGAAAAATTAAATTCAACGAATTAAAGTTTGTTCGCTATACTTATGTTTATGGATCGATGCTACATAGCTTAAGAGCAGCCAACAATAGAACCTAAAATATATAAATTCATCAACCTTTGAATTAGCTGGGAGCTATTTTATTAGCAACATCAACTTATAATATTTATATTACTCTACGGTCGTATGTATAAAATTAAACATCAATTCACAATAACACTCGCATCTTGTAAGAATAAGAAATGACGTCTGTGATGTGTAATTCTATTGTAGAATGTATAGGTTATCATTTTCCAAGGGCAAGGCCAATGAATTGTTTATGGAAGAGCTGGTTATTATTGTAAGGTTGTTTTGTTTAAAAAAACTTAATCTCACGTTATTTTATGATTAAGTTGTACGAGTAGGCAATACAGTAAACGTGGATCGAACAAAAGGACCAGAACCTGGAAACTATCTCGATTGATCTATTAATTTTGATAAGGAATTCATTATAGTTTTCATCAAACTCTAAGTATTTTAGTGTAAGTTCCAAAAATCTTCAATTTTGTTGAATTTTATCGTTTTTCTATTTAATTAATCAATTTTCGATTAAGAACAACTATACTAATGCAAGTAAATCAAATCAAATCACGTTTTGTTTATTATTCATTAAATTTATTTTTAAATTTTTATGTAATCGGTTAAGTTTTAATTAGCGATTATCTATCGTTAACATTCATCATCGCTTTGAGTTAAAAGTATTGACCTTTGCACCAGGATAATTTATTAAATCTTTATAGACAAACGAATTATGATGAAGTTCATTTACACTACATGGTTTATTTGTAGCGTCTGACTATTCAGCTACACTTCCATGCTAAGAAAAAAAAGTCACATTTGCCTTTTTCTAGTTTTGATTAATTTCAATTTTTCTGTTTTGGATATTTGCCATTTTAAAAAAGCAGAAAAATTGATATTCGTTTGCAGAATCCAAATATGCCCCTAACACATTTTTCGACTTTTGGCGCTTGCGACTTTTTTCTTAGCACAGCAGTACATAATTAATCAGCATAGCTGGCATTTTTATACTATATACGAGTAGTACTAAACGATACAATGCTATAAAATCTTTTCTCAATGACATTGGTGAACAACGAACTAACCAAATGAAAAATGAATTGGTGACTGTACATCACAGTAAACGTAAACAACAATAGTTTGATAATAAATTTATAACCGTTTCATAAGAAAGATGACTGTCTGTGCATTATTAAATTTATTCTGGGTATTTCCACCGAAAAAAACAACAACCAATTTACAATTGTAAGTCTGTACACCGCCGTTTAAAATACGTCTCTCTTTTCTTTGAAGTAAAGTGTACAAGCTGTGTTTCGAATTTTTCATTGGTCTTCGCATATAGAGTTCAAGTTTGTGTTAATTTTTTCGTTTTTAATTTCATTCATGCGTGTTTACACGATGTTGTTTGCTGTTTCGTTTAGAGTTGCAATTAATAGTTAATTTATTTAGTTTGGTTCTAGAATAAATTAATAAACAAAAACGTAAACAAAATTAGAAAGTATAGATGGTTCATAAAAAGTTGATCTGATGTTACGTAAGAGAAATGCACACGCGGCTTATAAATTTTGTTTATTCGCTGTCAAAGAACATATTTATTATCTATGCCGAGAGTGGGGTGTTTTTAAGATAAACTTGATCTCTCCAATATTTATAAACTCTATAAACTTTACTGAGAACTGTCTGTCTTGGACAGAATTGATTCCATTTAATTTGATAAAAGCTCACGATCATCAATCATTATTAAAATGTAATTTCGACGATCATTCACTTTACATATTGCAGGCGGCGAATTTGTTTAGATTTGGATTTTCAAAACTTCTAAGAAACATAAAAATAGTTATTAGTTGGTGTTGTTATGTTTAACTCAAAATCATTTCGCCCACACAATCAACATCCGTCACTCAATATAGTTGCTTTCTATATATAGAAAGTGTGTTTGTACCGATGAGATTGACTGAAAATTAATTTTTCAAAATTCTCATTCAGATCAGGTGCATAACATCGAGTGGCCACTTCAATCTAGCGGTGCAGAAGCAACTACTAGGTGAATTGTTATTGATCATCGGGAGAAGCTGCCACCGAACTCGGAGACGATCATGTGGGGAAAATTGGAGGGAGGTTCTGGGTCACCCAGGTTGTGGGTTGTGGAAGCTAACGAAGAGGAGAACGGAGCCAAGGAAATTATAATCGGAAAAGCCCTAGTTAAACTATAGACAACGACTATAGAGTACCAATTAGGACTATAAATCTCTCGGATAAGACGAAAACCATCAAGAAAGGGACAGTCATCGGCAGATGTAACGAGGTTTCAACTGTAGTAAAGTGTGAACAGAAAAGTCCGATTGAAAAACCCGACATGCAAGAGCAGAAAGAAATGGTAGAACAACTCATGCAGAAATGGACCGAAGATCTTACTGAGGCACAGAAAGATTCTGCACATCAACTACTCAAACAGTACATGTCCATATTCTGCAGTACATCGGATAATAACGGAAGGACCTCAATGGTAAAGCATCGAATTGATATGAGAACGGAGATGCCGATTCGTCAACCACCCAGGAGGCTACCTTTGGCAAAACAAGAAGAAGTCAATCGAATGGTAACAGATATGCAGGCAGCAGGAGTAATCGAACCATCTAACAGCCCATGGAGCTCACCGGTAGTATTGGTCGAGAAGAAGGACGGTAGCATGAGATTCTGCGTTGATTACCGAAAACTCAATGCTGTGACAAAAAAAGATAGCTACCCACTGCCAAGGATCGATGACACGTTAGACACGTTATCCGGTGTTCGAATATTTTCAACATTAGATCTATAAAGCGGCTATTGGCAGATGGAAGTCCATGGGGAAGATCGCGAGAAAACAGTGTTCATTGTGGGTAGCGGACTTTGGCAATTTAATGTTATGCCGTTCGGATTATGTAATGCCCCTGCGACTTTTGAACGATTAATGGAGCGCGTGTTAAAGGGATTACATTCGAAGACGTGCCTAATATATCTGGACGACATCATCGTCATGGAAAAGGATTTTGACGAGCATCTAAGGAACTTGGCGTAAGTTTTGGATCGGATACAGGCCGCCGGATTAAAGTTAAGCCCAAAGAAGTGTAAACTGTTCAGAACTGAAGTCAAATATTTGGGTTATCTCGTAACGACTAATGGAATTCACACCGACGAAGAAAAGATTTAAGCGGTAAAGAACTGGCCAAGACCTAAAAACTTACACGAATTACGAAGCTTTCTGGGATTGTGCACCTATTATAGACGCTTCGTGCCAGGATTCTCCAACAACGCCAAGAGTTTACACGAGTTGACCAGGAAGAACAAGGCATTCGAATGGAAGATTGACCAGGAAGAAACATTCGTGGAACTAAGGAGACGGTTGTGTGTCGCGCCAATCCTCGCGTACCCTATACCCAACGTGAAATTTATTTTGGACACCGATGCAAGTAATGACGGTATAGGAGGTGTGTTATCACAGGAAACCAATGGCCAAGAACGAGTTATTGCGTACTTCTCCAAAACAATATCAAAACCGGAGCGTAATTACTGCGTGACACGGAAATAATTGTTGGCTATAGTGGAGTGTGTCAAGCATTTCCATAAGTATCTTTATGGTCAAAAATTCCATTTATCCACAGATCACGGCGCTTTACGGTGGCTGCTGCAATTCAAGAATCCAGAGGGACAAGTAGCACGCTGGATCGAACGTCTTCAAAGCTATGATTTCCAAATTGAACATCGGAAGGGAAGTGCACACAGAAATGCCGACGCATTGTCAAGACGGCCGTGTCCAGTAGAATGTAAACATTGTGGCCATGTTGAAGCAAAGCAAGGCATAATCGACGTTAGGCTTACGCAAGTGCTGCCTGATGAGGAGTGGACCGACGAAATGATCAGGAAAGAGAAATTGGATGATACGGATTTATCAGTTATAATGAAATGGAAGGAAAAGGAACACCGGCCAACTTGGAGCGAAATCGCGGACAGAACTCCCATTGTCAAGGCTTATTGGGCTCAATGGGATAGCCTCCGTATTGAGAATGGGTGTTTAAAACGATTATGGGAAAGCACGGATGGCAAAGTGAAGCAATTGTTGCTGGTGATACCAAAGTGCCGGATTGCAGAAATTCTGAATGAGTATCATGGAGGAGCAAGTGTGGGCCACCTTGGAATTAATAAAACTCTAGCAAAAATACGTCAACGATTCTACTGGGCAGGATGTAGGCAGTCTGTGATAGAATGGTGCCAAAAATGTGACCAATGTGCGGCGGTGAAGGGACCCGCACGCAAAAGTCGTGGAACCATGAAGCAATATAAAGTTGGAGCACCATTCGAAAGAATTGCAATGGATGTAGCGGGCCCATTTCCCACCACTGAGAGCGGCAACAAATATGTGCTAGTAATCATGGATTATTTCAGCAAATGGCCGGAGGTGTACCCCATTCCCAATCAGGAGACGACAACAATAGGTGATGCCGTGGTAAACAATTGGATTAGCAGATTTGGAGTGCCGATGGAGATTCATACCGATCAAGGCAGGAATTTTGAATCGGTGGTATTTCAAGAGATATGCCAGATGCTCGGTATAAAAAAACCGAGAACAACGCCTTTGCATTCACAGTCTGATGGTATGGTGGATAGATTCAATGGTAAATTGGAGGAATATCTAGCAAAGGTCGTTGCGAAAAACCAACGCAACTGGGATCGATATATACCGATGTTTCTGATGGCCTATCGATCGGAATGACACCAGCTAAAACTTTATTTGGGGATAACCTACGATTACCTGGAGAGCTAAAGTTTGGGGCTGTACCATCAGCGGCTTTATGTGGACAGGATTACGTAGACAGAGTGAAAGAGGAACTTAATAAGATTCATCAATTTGTACGGGGGAAAATACAGATGTCAAGTAACCGGATGAAGGCTCAATATAACATACGAGCAAATAATCAGGGCTTCCAGGAAGGGCAATTAGTATGGCTTCACAACCCGCAACGGAAAAAGGGATTATCACCGAAGCTACAACCAGCATGGGAAGGACCTTACACTGTCATCACAAGGATTAACGACGTGGTTTATCGGATACGGAAGGGACATCGAGGTAAACCAAAGGTGGTGCATTTGGAGAGGCTGGCCCTGTACAGACGAGGTAATTTGGGTCCTATTCGGGACGAACAGGCTTAGGTGGGGGGTAGTATGACGGTGACACCTAGTGTGTAATAGAAGAACTTAGATTAATAGCTCAATGTTAAACTGTATTAAAATGGAATTTTCCTTGATAAAATTGTTCCACACTATTCTAACTAGAAAAATCATGAGCTTTCTAGAATTTTGGTTTGTGTATTGACGATAATAAAAGTAGGAAAAGCGCCTCTTACGGAAAACGTGCTATCAGCGCTCCTGCGGAAAATAGAAAAAATTAAGTAGATAAAGATTAAAAGGAATTAAAAAGTGATTTAGAAAGTGTTTTAGTGTAAAATAAAAAGTAAAAGTGATCAGTAAAATTTGAGAATAATTTATATAAAGTGATTTTGTGAATTTTTATTGATAAACTGTGTTGTAATAAATTTTGTGAAATAAATAAATTCGTTGGAGATAATTTAAATTGATTTTGTATTATTCACAATCCAGTGATACGAACCTTGATTGACAAGGCAAAAACGTAACAATACTGTTACGGCGACACCTAGGATAGAATAGTATAAGTTTATTAATAGCGCCTGTTCTAAAATGAAAATTTTACATGAAAAAACTGTTCTATATGTTACCAGACTATTCTAACTGAAAAAATCATGAAGCTTCAAGAAGTTTGGTTTTATTATCTATAAATTCGTAGGAATATTCGTATTTGGAACGCGATGGTGTAAAGATTAAACTGAGTGATTTAACAATTGTTTTAATGCCATAAAAAAATTATAAGTGATCAGTAAAATTGTGTGAATATTATAATAACCAATTTTGTGAATTTTTGTTAATAGTGTTGAATTAATTTTTTGTGTACAATAAATAAATTCGTTTATGATAAACTGAAGTGTTTTGTTTTATTCGGAATCCTATGATTCGAACCTTGATTGACAAGGCAAAAATGTACTGTTACGGTGACACCTAGGTTGAAATAGAATAAGTTAAATTAATAGCTCAATGTTTTACTGTACTAAAATGGAATTTTCCATGATACAACTGTTCTAAATGTTTCTGCAATATTCTTACTCGAAAAGTCATGAAATTTCTAGAAGTTTTGGTTTGAGTATCTAAGGAGCAAACGAAATCGAATTGGATTAGTTAGTATTTGGTAAGCGATAGTGTGAAAATTAAAAAGGAAGGTGAATAAAAAAGTGAATTAGTGAGATTTAAAAAGTAAAAGTGATCAGTAAAATTTGTGCAAATATTATAAAAAGTGATTTTGTGAATTATTATTAATAAATTGTGTTGAATTAATTTTTGGTGTTAAATAAATAAATTCCTTTGTGTTAAACTGAAGTGTTTTGTTTTATTCACAATCGAGTGATACGAACCTTGATTGACAAGGCAAAAACGTAACAGTAACAATATTCTAATACTTACTCTACTCACCACCAGTGTATAAAACCATATAACCTCATATTGGAATAAATTAGTTTAGGTTCTCGGCTAAAATACAAAATAAATATTAAAAACAATTGGTCACATAATTTACTCTTTGAAATTTTAATTACATAATTTAATTTTTTTGTATTTCAATGTTTTTTTTGTTTGTTTTTTTTTTTTATAATTAATTGTGTGTAAATTTATATTTTGTTGGTTTGTTTAATTACAATAATTACAATATTTTTTGTTTGGTTTTACACGCATTAGATACGAAATAGAATTTTAGTAATTATTTTTTTTTTTTTTTACTCAATTTTTGTTAAATAAATTATACGTTCAGACATAGAAAAATAAAAAATAATAATTTTAAAATTTATTTAGAAGAGTTATTTTTATATGTTATTGATCGTGAGATTGGTATATTTTTTATACATAATATTTTCTCAACACCATCTGAGTTTTATTAAAAAATTTTATTTATTTTTATTCATTTGATCTTTATTATTTAAATTAATATTTAGTTTTATTTGTTTTATTTTTTTTTTTTTTAAATTTCGATTTTATTTTGTTTAATATTAATTATCATTTTGTCACGAAATCAACCAGTCTTATAACATTTTCAGTACACCAATCAAATTTATTATAATTTAAAATTATATTAATTAGATATATCGATCGAAATTATTTACTTTAACAGTCGTCAATTATGGTCTGATTTTTTTGGTTTTTTGGTGGGTTTTTGTTTTTATTTATTATTTTCGTTTACTTGTTTTATTGTTTGTTTGATATTGTAATCTATGTACTATATATTTGGTTTGATTTAATATAGATTTTCGTTTGTTGTGAGTTTAGCTAACTAAATATTTTAGTTCATTGTTAATTAAACTTTTAATATTGTATTGTTTATATGAAATGAAAAACTATATTTTATAAAAGACAAATGAAACAAAAATCAAAACACGATCAAGTGCGGCTCAATTTAATTTAATTAATAATTAATAATTTGTATATTTATTATTATTAAATATTGTATTTATTTATTATTATTATTATTATTATTTGATTCAAGGCAAATTTTTTTTATTACTCTTATTTTTTTTTTGTTTATCTAATTTGAAAAAAATATAATTAGTTTTATTTATTTAGGATTATATTTATTTTAGATTTTTGGCTAAAAATAAAATAAAATTTTGAAAATTACAAAAAAAAAAATTAAATTTGGACATTTTTGGATGTGTAGGGTTACCATATTTGTAGTTATCTAGGGCGACAAATTAGAAACCATTTTCTTTAATTTGGAAGTTTTGAATTTGGTGAGAGATTCATATTTTAATTTAAAATATGAAAAGTGAAACTTACAAAACATTCCCGACCTATAATCCTAACCAGGAATCATCTACGCCATTCGCGACTATTTCTATCAGTGGGCAAAGAAAAGAAGAGGAAAGTATTATTACAAATTTACTATTGTTTTCCTTTTTCTTCCTTAACCTAAAACCGTAGTTTTGAAAATGATTACAAATCATTGGTGTACAAGAAGAGTGATACAAATGTTTTTTTTTTATGAAAAAAGATGGCAGAATGGAAACTCCAAAAATAATCGCTAGTGTGTGATTGATGGTGATTAAGATCCTATGTTGTGGCATGAAATAATAAATGTTCAAACTGTGTAAATCAAACTGGGTAAATTTGAAATCTTAAAATTTATTTCGAAGTTTCAAACGAGATCGGAATTTACTATTAAACTTTGGGAATGATTTGAATCGAACTAAGATATTTTTGGTAAAATTAATACTTATGGTAACCCATCACTTGTGGCATCTACAATTTGGTTGTTAATTTATTAATTAGTTATTGTTGTTGTTAATCAGTAATATAAATAATTACTACACCTACCATAATTTCACAATTAATATATTTTTATTTTTATTTAAAGGTGTAACTAATATAGATTTGATCAAACCAGATTTATAATAATATTTATGCGGGTGAACTATTAATATAAATTATTTGTATCTAGGTCAAACCAAAACAAATCAAACAAAAAATGGTCTGATCACCTAAATATATTAATTATATAATTTATTTATCAATATTACATACATGTTTTTTTTTCATTAATTTGTGGTGATTAATTAATTCATAAACTAACTATAGATAAATGAAAAATAAAAAAAAAAAATAATCGCACGATACATTAGCTATCATTTTTTGACACATACAATAATTGCTCGACTTGCTATTCGCTACCACAAAATTAATTTAATAATTAGGTAAGGTTAATACAATTTTTTTTTTAATACTTCTAAAGCTTGAGGATTAAATGTTAATGCTCCGTCCGGTTCACAGTTTTAAATGTGTGCGCCATTTTTTTTTATTGTCAAAATATTAATACAATTTAATAATACTTTATTACGTTTAATTACTACAAAGATCACGATCATAATTTTAGTGGCAAACCAGTTAAAACAAAACAAAAAAAAAAAATAAAAAAATAACCGTGATCGTGCATCATTCAAAATGAAGGATAATTCCGATAGAAGTATAAATGTTAGCCTATTTATTACTATAAACATAAATCAAAAACAAAAAAGATTTAAGTGACGCAAACCTAAGCAATATATTATGCGTATTTTGCCCTGTGAACCATTTTTTATTTAAAAATATACTTAGATAGTTTGTATTAATAATTTTAGTAAATAAACTTAATTTTATATTTAAATAATAGACTTTATTTATAATTTATAGAAATATACACAGCCACCATTTTTTTATTATTTATTTATAATATTATTTCATATAATATTTATTAAAGTAAAATTAAATAAAAATTTTTGTTTGTATGTGTTAATAAATATTTGTAAATTTTATTTATTTATTATGGTAGTTTTATGCTGTTTTTGTTTTGTTTGTTTGTTATTAAAAATTGATTAATGATGGTGGATTAATAAAGTGAAAAAAAAAAAAAAAAATTATTTTTATTTTTTATGTTTTGTTGTAGCCGAGTAATCATTGAATTACCGATTATTTAAATTTAACAGATGCCGATAATTTGTACCGAGTAAATTTAAATCATCCAATGATTTACTACTTCCCTAGGAAATAGTCCCATTATCATTATCATCGTCATCCAAATTATTATGATTACTATTATTTAAACTCTCCAATGTATTTTTAGAAATATTATTATAAATTAATGTTGATAAAATTAATGGTAGCGTGCCAATAACCATACACGTGCCCATACTATAAAATACAACTTCATAACTGCCGGTAACGTCTCGTGCAAAACCAGCTAACGGTGGTACCGAAATTGCACCAATACTTTGAAATAGGCGTACCAATCCATAGCTGGAACTAATACGATCTGTGCCAAAAATATCAGCCAGGAGAACGGGAACCAAAAGATACCACCCGCCCAAACAAAGGCCATACATGCCCGCCGCAAATCCAAGGATATACCATGAATTTGCCAACGGAATAATTAGGACGGCAACACCAGCACCAAAAATACTGAAATTAAAAAAATTAAAAGTAACATTTTTAGATTACAAATTTTAGAAGCATTGCGGTAGGCAATGACGCGCTGGGTCAGGAGATCATGTAGCTATAGTCCATAATTGGGGTTGATTATTATTGTGTAATCGCTGGCTAAAAAAGAGACCATATGGACCGAACTATGGTGATAACAAAGACCACATGACAAACTATGGGTTTATGGTCTGAAAAGATCTGGAAAAAAGGTTACATAAACAAATAGAAAAAAAAAACAAAGAAAATCTACACATAAGCCGTGTAACGCAGATTGTGACAACAGATGGTATATGTTGTATATCAGAGATGGGTAACACCCTAAAAAAATCTGACTTTTCGACGATTTTGCTAAAAATAGGTCAAAAACCTTAATTTATGATCAAAAACTGCCGAAAAGTGCCAACAACATTTCGCTTACATTTATTAGTGTAGTGAGAACTGCCTTTATAATATCCTAAATGTAAAGACGGCTAGTAGCCTATTTTGAGCAATGGCGTACCCAGAAATTCATTACGGAGGGCAACAATAAATTTGTTTATTAATTTCTATCGTAGACGTTATAATTTAAAATCCGCCGTCGTGGCTGTTGTGCTAGTTTGTCTAAAACGTCTTCAATTGAAATGATGAAATCACGCTAAACCATTTTGCCGTTATTCACTTACCGTGTTACGTAAGTACGCCTTCAATAATTTTCTACGCCTTCAATAATGTCGAAAATTAGCGTTCTGTTGCAGCTATTGTAATTTATAGTGTGACTAATATTTTGATTAATTTTCCAAGGTAAGGAAACATATTTTTGTCACAGGAATTAAGCGT
The DNA here is from genome assembly GCA_958295665.1 of Tipula vernalis. NCBI lineage: Eukaryota > Metazoa > Arthropoda > Insecta > Diptera > Tipulidae > Tipula > Tipula vernalis. The sequence continues at coordinate 320,275,511 of OY282559.1, forward strand.
GCCCGTTCCATTTATTAAGCAAACTTTTAATTCCGAAATATGTGTCCACCAGAACTGCAACTGTCCTAAGCCTTCTTTCACAGTACAATTTAAAAGAGGTGCATATTTAATAAATACAATTGTTGCTGCTTCTTCAATTTGTTGATCATATCTATCTAGATTCCCTCAAAATGCATTTGAAACTGCAAAAAAAATTCTCTGTGCTCACTAAGCCGCTCGTCAATTTGATCAAACACAGAGTCCAGAGACGGGATGTAAATTGATATTCTGTAATACTGTTATGTAGTTTCAGTAACAATACTACATCGACGGATTCATGTTCATCACACACTTTCGATACTTCATTGAAGATACTTGCAAACAAATTGCTAGCATCATTACGCATATCGGATAAAACACTTGGTACGTTAACAGGTGCCGAATTCCGGTTCGATGACAAATTTCTCATATGGGTTTTATTCGTATAAAAAAACCTAAAGGTATAAAAATTCATGAAACGCGATTCCGGTTTGATGACTGAAAAATTAAAACTCATAAAGAATGTCAAAAAAACCCATGAAATATTTTTCTATGAGAAGTAGCTACATTATTTAGATGATAACATAATTTTAATGCACAATCAGTCAAAAATCTTTCTAATTTTTAATTTTTAGTGCCCATAATTTAAATTTCGAAGCCTAAAATTATTTTGTTGTGCGTCAAACTTATCAAAAAGAGATTAATTGACCCGAAAGGGACTCACATACGACAACAATTTTTTGTATGTTATTCTTATTCCAAGACACAATCACAAAAGATAATAAATTTCCCCAATTTGGCCCAAATAACTCCCCAGCTGTTGATAGACTAAATACATGCAGTTCAAATTGTACAGGAAACTATTGTAAAATTTAAATCACGAAACACAATTTTCGGGTAGGTAATAAAAACGCCAGATTTTTATTAATTCTGTTATTTTTATTTATAAATTTTTCGTATACATTAGGTAGGAACCTAAAATTGTGGTATTGTGTGTCAAACTTCTCAAAAAGAGATTAATTGGACCGAAAGGGACGCACATACGACAGAACAATTTTTTGTATGTTGTTTTGTATGTCCAAGACTTATCACAAGATATTTAAAATTTCACCAAACAATAAAAACTATATTAAACAATAACTAGAACAAAGTCTTATTAATTTTATTATTTTTTCCTACTTTTTGGTTCACATATTTATATAAAAAGCACAACAACACCCCAACATCAGTCTAAAAAATAAATACATTTGTTGTATGTTGAAATTAAATCATTTCTCGTTCTCATTTGTCATCGAACCGGAATTCGGCCCCAGGCACTTTAATGGCAACCTGCTAAATAAATAATTTTCTGTTTGTAGGAATCGGCTCAGTGGAGGTGTTACTGCGAAAACTTTAGCAATAACATTTACGGTCAATTGAAATTCTGCATTTGTTATAACCGATAACAATTTCGCTGCCAGTGATGATGTCGTCTTATCAGTACCATGATGAAATTATGCCCAATGCAATAATAATTCCATTTTGCAGCGATTGATGCCCAACACCACCGTGTTTCAATGAAAAAAACGCACAATATTTACAAAACGCACCCATCCAAAATGTTTGAGTATGCTAGCCATTTATGTATATCTGGCCAAAAACGAATATTGAAATTTTAAATTTCGTATTCTTCTTACAGGAAATTTAAATGATTCTTTCTGTTTAATAAATCTAAACAAAAATCACGATTAGTATAGTAATAATAATTTATTATGTTAATAATAAATTGCGAAACAATTAATTAAGTATTAAGGGGAGGTTCTCATGAAAGTCGATCCGAAAATTCGATTTTTTTTTCATTTCATTTTTTGATAGCCTATTATGTGTAGAATATATTCTCCAAACCGTTTGACTGAAATAAATTTCATAGAAAAGTTATGGCATAATAATTCGACCCACTTTTTATGCATCTCAACTCAAGCAAAGCTTTAGAGCAAGAAAGATGCCTTATATCCCCGCTGTTGATATCTGTTAACAAATAGTAATTCGAAAAGTACTCATCCGATTTTCATGAAACATGAATGCGAAAGACAGACTAATAAACCTTGATCATATAAGAAAACCAAGGTATGGCTAAGATCTCTAGGTGGTCGGATTCCAAAGGAATAGATGCGTAAAAATTCCCTTCTAACACATTCACGTAAAAAACTAAAACAAGAAAAGTCATAGAATACTAGATACTTTCAAAATTTTATTTTGCTTATGAAATGAATGAATGAAAATGGTTTTGTTTGTATGTATGTACATACAAATATTGAAAATCAGCATTGTGAGATGCCGGTAATGCAATTACACTCTGCCACATATCTACTCAAAAAAATCGTTAGTAAAATCTTTAAATGCGTTTACTGAAAAACGATGTTTTTGTATATCTGTCTCCACAATAACTCAAAAACTACTCAATGGATCACTATTTTTTTTTTTAATTTGAAGTTCATTTAATTTATCGGAGGATAAACCTAAACGCAGATAATATTTGCTGTTTATATTTTATAGCACTTTAAAGAGCGAAAAAAAGTGAAAAATGATACTGAACTTCATGTCCGCCAATGTTTTAATTTTCGACTTTTTATTGATATTGTTGGTACAACCTCCAACAAATATTATTATTTACTTCCTTCTAAGCTTAAAATCACACAACAAAGTTTTCAATGCAAGTCGAACTGTTGGAAATGTATAAAGCATATAAAGGTAAAAGTTAATATATGTACTAAACACTAATAAACTGCATTCGAAATTTTTTAAACGTCAAATGTTTTATATTACCAATACAAACACAAAACTGTATTAATTTTCGTTTCATGTACTTTTCACAACACAAAATTTACATTGATTTGAAAAACACCAAAAGAATTCGACATTAAATAGTGGGAGTAAAAAATCTAACTAATGTCATTTTTGTCAGAAAAAGAAATTTAGAAAAATTTTAAGAATCATAGGCATCTAACAAGGGAACCTTTTGAACTGTACAGAAAGCACCTCTCGAGGAAAAAAGTTAAAATCAGGCTATTAGCAAAATGACACTTCTCACAAATGCGATGAAAGAAATTTTTTCAATTCGGTAATTAAAAATTATTTTTATAATCCAAAATTGGAATTATTTACAATTATTAGCAATGTGGTAAGTAAAAATTGTATTTACTGTTCTACTCGTAAATTGGAATTGTTTACAACAATTTCGAACGTCAAATTATCAGCTAGCTCAGTTTAAAAATTTTCCACTTGGTGGAATCTGTGATGCTCCAATCGTCAATTCTAAGTTGTAGTAGTCTGTGAGACATTAACGAAACTATTTTTTTTATCGGGAACCAAACGCTTTTTAGGGGTTAAAACCATCCCTACATTTAACCTCAAACAAGGCTTTTTTCGGTATACTATATATCGACTTCTACTCCACTTTTTTTTATAAAACAAATTGGTAATTATTCCTCATAAAAAGTACAAGTAAAATATAGTAAATTAGATTATGAGGGTTGCATCTGTTTTTTAGGGGATTATATTACCTTTTTTCGCAAATTTAGAGGTGGTTTTAGAACTTGGTTGCCCATAAAAAAAATGGTTTCGGTTTTTGACTGGCTGTAACAAGCAATCTCAGAGATGCCTGTACAAATTTCAATAACCCGCCACATATTAGAGGCTTCGATATACTATTAATGCACATAAAAATATTTGCACTAACCCAGGGAATAAATTATCTATTTATAGAACCGCTTAATGCCGTACACTTAAAAATACAAAGTGCGTTTGGTCAGAGGTAAGAGCCATTAATTAGGATTTCTAAAAAATAACGAAAATTATTTAGCATTTGCTTTGAATTTTCTTAAAGTATGGACTGCAGGGTATTAAAGATGCAAAGAAGTAACTTTTAAGAAGTTTTACATCCCCGATCCTGTTTTTAACATCTCCTGCTTTTACTAATAAAATAACATCTTGAACATGTTCTGCAAACCTTGTGAAGTTTCATTTGCACAAAAAAAAAAAATATATTAAATCTGAACTCAAACTCAAACCCAATATTTTTTATCAATGAACCTGAAACTGAACCCGAAATTGGCGGAGATTGAGATCCTTATTTAATGATTTGGGCGCTTTATTGTACCAACGAGGTTTAGTTACAATCAGGGCCGATATTATCTTAAGCATGATTTCGACCGATTAATCAGTTAATCGAATTATTGTTTTTCGAAACTGCAATCTCTAGTTAGCGTGAATGGCCTACGGCATATAATAAGAATTGATTCTTCAAGAAATTTTTCACCGGACTGATAGCTGAATGACCGACCCAATTGTTGATTTACGATATTCGCCGAATCCAAAAATTTACGAAGTGAAGAAAGTAAAGAATCTATCTTTCCTAACGAAAGAGGCAACTTAAATAATATTATATAATAATGAGAGGTACCACAAACGTGCCTACCGATAGGCAACATACATGCTGAAAACCCTTATCCGCATATTGTGGATAAATTTAAGATATAACCAACAGGAATGATAGGCTTGCTACTATTGGGGAAAATCATAAAATTTCTGTTGGGCATAGGCATCCACACATTAGTCTTAAGAAAATCGTATTTTATCCCTATCGCTAAAAATTAAGACGCCAGTTGTCTAAATAACACCCTTTAATTAAAAAAATGCTAAATGGGTGCCTAAGCGCTAAAAAATGTATAAAAGGAAGGCGTGATTTCCCCACAAGCTGAACTGCAAATTCTAGCTATGTTAACAATGTCAGTCGTCTAGCCTTGGATAAGTTTTTGGAATATGTATACCACTTTGAGAAATGGCTTTCGCAAAGACGAAAGCAAAAAGAAAAACTAGCAAGCTAAAACCCTTGGAAGGAGTTGGAAATAAAGAGATCCTCTCTCCCGTGAGCCACATAAAACCTTTTAAAATCTTCACAGCGCAATACTCTAACAGTGGCCCTATTCTGGTAATTCCCGGGGAACTGGGAATATTTTTTGTTTACAGCAGTTATTCCCAGATACACATTCCAATTTTTTATTCCCCATTTGCCAAAAGTGGATTCTGTCAATTGGGGAATAAATATACAGGGGAAATAAATTTAGTTATATCAAAATTATTATAATAACTCTTAATTATTACAATACTATCTTTAAAATTATTAGGTAATTTAACCCTTTCATAAAATCGGTGTGGAAAAACAAACGTCAAAACTGCTGTAATTGGGAATAATTTTTTCCCAATAAAAAATCTTTCCCGAACACCAGAATACAATTTGGGGAAAGGGAATAATACTGCAATAAAATTTAAAATTTCTATTCCCCGGGAATTACCTGTATAGGGCTACAGGTACCTATTTAACGTTCTTGTGACTTAAATTGATGAGTGGTCACTTACAACAACATGTTTTGAACACTAAATCTCTTAGAAATGATGAAATTGAAGATAAAGCCTACAACGCTTCAACATGGTGGTGAATATTTCTGTTTCATGCGACTTTACATGAATCGGAGTAAGTTAACCCGTTCTTCAGGAATCAAGGTATAAATGACGTATTAACAAGCGTATCTCATCATTCTTGATGAAGACGAATAAGATAAAACAGAGAGTAGATGTACAATTTGAGGGTAACAATTTGAGTAAATTCAAGGTTCTGCGAAATCAATTGTGATAATCATTTTTCATTACAGTCAAATGGAACTAAAATCTTTATCTATCTATTCTTTAGCTCGATTCTACGATCGTTTATTTATAATTAATCATTTTGGATGAATTATGACCTAAAAAGTAGACAATACACCAAGAAGTTTCGGACCACTATAGAAGCTACCTTAACGATTAAATCGATATTGTCACATCTCGATAATTTTAAACCTGTAACAAATTAAAACTAAATGCAAACATTTATTCTGCATAAGGAAGTTATTTGCCGCCAACCAATTGGTATGTTCATAACACAAACCATCGGCATTATAATTGCAGTCAAACTTCAGTTTTGTAAAAAACTGCTTACAGCGGCTCAAATTTATAGAATAGTGCAAGTGGACTGTCATCTTTTACCGGCTATATCAAGCTAATTTCGTCTATGTTATAATTGGGAATGTGATATACATACATCTAAAGGTTTTACCAACCTAGTCGATTAGAGAGATTACTTATTTATTCCGACGATTTTCGCCTCTCGTTTTCGTTCATTACTAACGATCATGGTTGGGCGAAAAAATTACACTATGTAATTTACACAGTTTTTTAGCCGTAAAAGCGTGTAATTTACATAAGACCATTTTATACATTTTGTATGTAGAAAACCAAAATTTGATATTTTAACAATGCAATCTCTTATCATACGGTTTAGCATACGGCCACCTTCGACACATACACATTGGGTTGATATATCTGGCAGTTAATTTCTGTTGATTTTGCGTTAATTTCTGTTGGCTCTGGAATATGACCAATTAGGGTGAAACTTGAATATTTCTTAACTGATTGTAATTTGAATGAAATTTGACTATTTCTTTACTGATTTTCATGAAAAACAATGCATTTCAAATTGGTATCAAAATCATTTTGTTTCTCTTATTAGCATACCCACTAAATTTCAGAGAACAAAAGTGTTTATAAAATTCAGGTTTTAAATGCTTTTAAGGTCCAAAATAATACCTACATATTTAAAAATGGAAATGTTTCTATTTGAAAACAAGTATATAGTAGATAATGAAATTATTTGGAGAAACATCCACATTATTCTTGTGAAATAAGATGAATCGCGGTTTTAGTTCAAAATCGGGAGATGACTTTAGATGCCATCTATAATATCGCCCACTTTATTTATACGATAAATAGATACATGCAGTGTCATCATTTAACATCACAGGATACCCTTGAAGAATGAAAATATATAAAAAAAAATGAGTTGGCCCCTTGTGGTACACACCATCCATGACAGGTACTATATTATTAATTTTTACCGATTGTGATCTACAGGATAAATAGGATTTGAACCAATCGGAAGCTGTCCTCCTACTTTCAGCATTACATAATTTATCAAACAACAAAATTGAATACTTCCAGTATCAAAGGCTTTCCTAATACTTATAACAGTGTATACTTTATCTAAAAAATGTTACAAAGCGTCTTCGGTATTTAAATTTTCTCTTTTGGACTTAATTCAATTTTGGAGAAAATTAGAAGAAGCAAACTACTAAGGTCGCCATGTCCGTATAAATTGGGGGGTTTGCAGGTGGCAAGTAATAATTGTTTCTCTCTTAATAATTCTAAACGGAAATAATGTAAACAAAATTGTAAAGATCCAATAATGAAAGGTTCATCTTGAATAATTCCTTCCTCGCCAATTAATTTTCGATTTCTTTTGTGTTTTGTTTTATTTTTTTTACCAGTTTACTCATTAGTTATACCATGCCATTGTCCCTTAATATTTTTCCATTTTTTCTTATATTCTTATTCATCAAATTGCGTACGAGTTTCTTTCACCAAATTATCAATATTTTTTTTTTAATTATAAACTTCCTCCAAGTTTTTATTGTAAGTGTAAACTTTGTGATTTCTGTCCAATTTCGTGTTTTTCTTAATTTCACTGCACGCTTTAAACAATTACACTCGTTCACTACTGAATAAATAGTAGAATAGTTTAGCGAATTTTTTAAATACAATTTTAATGTACAAGTTTTATAGAAGATGGAATATTGTTTTTATATATTTTTGGGGCAATTCCCTAAATCGAGTTCGGACCTTTGATATAGAATGACAATTTTTCGTTTTTTTTTTTGCGAAAATGAGACAAGATGACCCTTCTATTCTTCTGTTTCACTTTTCTCTTTGTTTGAATAAGGAACAGAGATTAGCACATATTTAGTGTCGACCGAGTAGAAACTAATTCTTCTTCATTCGATGACAAATGAATAACCATCACAATATCTTTGGTTTTCTACTCACTATTCCGATCGATGAGTAGCAAAAAATGATTATTCGATCAGTGAAGAGCGAATATTAAATTTTTCATATTTAAATTTTGTAAAAATTAATTTTGCGTTAATCTTAGGTCATTCTCCATTTTTCTATCATAAAAGGTATTCACTTTTAAATAGTTTGGAGATTTATCAAAAATGTCGTAATTTACACCTTAATAAAGTTATAAATTGTTATAATTATAGTTTTTGTTAACTGAAATTTTTAAAATGTAATCTTTTTACTTATAATTTAATATAATTAACGATCCCGATTGAAGAAATCCCCTAACTCAACGATTTTGAATATTTTACATATTATTAAAATAAAAATCGAAATTTAATTTTTTAAATACTCACCAAATAATATAAGCCTTCTTCCGATCAAAGATTTGTAGATCGGATAACCATCCAAGACCAAGACGTCCGCATAAATCAAATGCGGCGCTTACAGCAACCAAATATCCAGCTTCTGATTTTAAATAACCTGCCGATGTGACATACGCTGGCAAATAGAATAACATATACGGACACCCAGTTGCCATGAGTGTAACCGAGAGACACAACAATATAAAAACAGGATCTCTTAATAGTGTCACATCTAAATACCTGTGAATTAATAGTAACTTGTATAAACGAAATAATTTTTTTTTGTTTAGACACAGATACACTTACGTTGTCAACTTATCACAACATGTTGATCGCACTTTACGATCATTATCATCATCGAATTCGTTAAAATCACTAACAGGCGTCGGTATTATCATGCTTTTGCTTAGACCACGATTTTGTGTAGTTGGTATCGATGACGGTATTATTTCCATATTATTATTATTGGCGGCCGACGATGGCATTTTAGCCAAAATCTCATCTGTGCTGAATGTATTTTTGTTGCGTCGTCGACTGCCCCGATTCGAATCAAAACCGGTTCGATTTTTATACACAAATGTTGAATCAGTGCTTAAATCTTCGACCGAATGGAGAAGACTTGAGCTACGCACCGAACCCATTTGTTTCATAAATGTAGTTTCACCAACCACATCTTTAATTTCATCGTCGCTATCGAGTTGTAGAATTTTATCCGTTACATTAACTATAGTATAGGGGAGAAAAAATACGGAAAATAATAATAAGAAATGTGATAAGATTTGTATGCAAAGCAATGACCATTATATTTGATTAGATTTTCATGTTCATTAAACACAATTAGGATGAGGGCATCCATACAAAAAAATTGCGGGTGGTAAATACATTTTTATCACAAATATGTAAATTAATTATCTTTTGAAGGCTGATTGCTCTTTATATATGGTATGTTGAATATTTCATCGACCAAACCGCAATGTGGTAATTAAAGTGGCCTGAATGTACTAATTTGTGACTTAAATCCTAGAATATATATACATACATTATATTTATAAAACATTAAGGCAATTTGCTACAGACTGATTAATCGTCAGCTATTAAATTGAATTAACCAAACGAAACAAATGACAACTATTGTTAATTATGAAACTATTTTATTTGAATATATTAAAAGCAAATTTAAGGTTGATTTGCGTGTTTATGGAAATTTGATAAAAATAGTAACCTAATAAATATAAATAACGGTAATAATAAAGATTTATTGTTCGTATTATGTTTTAGTACTTAAAAAAAAAAAAGAAATGAATTATCTCACATTTCAATTTCTGTCAGAAACAAAGAAATATATTTTATTACCTTAAGCGTATTTTTATAAAAGGTACATGACATTTGGCGCCACCGGTCTTCCCTACCAAACAACCAAATCCAATCACTCTCCATCTCCAGGTTTATTCTCATAAAGACCAATTATTTTTGATAGATGGGAATTTTTTTTTTTTACTTCTGTTTGTATAAAGAGACACAATATACAATTAGGTTTACGAATTTTGTTGGTGAAAAGGTGGGTGATTGGTTATAGTTATTTACGAAACGTTTTGACACATTGAGGTATGAGAAAGTGTAGTATAATTTAATTATAGAAATGTGCTGACCCACACCTTTCATATAATATTAATATCAAAATTCTGTCGGAACGCAACAAGACGTTACAAGGTCATTCAAATCTATAAATATTCCCTTGGAAGGCGCAAGAATACAAAAATGTAAGTACAAAAAAAAACTCAAAAAGTTATAACGACGTGTTTAATCTTCTGCGCTGGAAATAGGTACCCTTTTTTATTGCTGGTGCCGGATAAGGAGTCAATTAATCCCACTTCAGCTTTTTAGATCACCAATAACCGTTACGAAAAGGGCGTTTCAACGAATTATTTGGCGATGTTTAAGCCCGTTCCTAAGCAGTTTTTGCATTGATTCGTGAGTGTGGACGATTTCATATTGAGGCATATTCAAAGTAGTATATTGAAGAGCATAACTCTTTTATATTTATGAACATAATATAGTACATGGCGTGAGCGCAGTTAATTTAATCAAAGTGTACATAATTACATTTATGAAAGTATACTAAGAGATGTCAAAAGAAGAGGAATAAACCAAAGGCACAAGAGGTCTGAAAGTTGAGGAGTACGCTACTAAAATTATTATAATTGGTTAACAATAAATGTATTTAAAAGTTGTAGTGTGTTTAATTCTATTTCTAATTTGTCTTGTAAATTGCTTTTCATATTCGTGCTCATAAAACCGCAAGCCGGTAGGATTATAATTAATTCATTAATTATTATCAGGTTATAACATAATACCACATGGCGCAGCCAACGGGTCGATTCAATACACCCAAGTCACTTTGTCTTGATGGTAATCTACAGGAGAATTGGGAAAAAATGTATATGCATTTTTCTATATATGCAAAAGCCACCAAATTAACAGAAGAAAGTGAAGAGGTTCAAGTCGCACAATTGTTGCAAATCGCAGGTGAGGAGGCTATTGATGTATTCTTAACATTTAAAGTAACCGAGACAGATAAAAAAATATTGAAAAAAGTTGTGACTAAATTCGAAGAATATTGCAACCCTCGTAAAAATGTAGTCTACGAGCGGTATTTGTTTTATACAAGAAGTCAAAAGGATGATGAGCCATTCGACCATTTCTTTACTGATATTACAAAATTAGTTAAAAGTTGTGACTTTGGTACCACAGAGGATGACATGTTGCGGGACCGTATTGGTGTAGCAAATAATGACTTACAAGCCAAGTTATTGCGAATAGATGACCTAACGCTTGATAAAGCAAAAGAGATGAGCCGTATAGCCGAATTAACTAATGTCCAAGCAAAGGAAATCCAACAAGGTGCTAGGTATGGTGGCATTGATAAAATAACCTCAAAACCGTGTCCGTCCAAATTCAATGCATATCAAAAAAATTCATATCATTCAAAATTTGCAAATGAGGACCATAACGGTCATTCATTGGATACATTCTTTGTGGATTCGGTTAGTGTGGTGAACTGCAAAGTAGATGTCATAAAATATTTACATGATAAATCATGGTATGAAAATTTAAAAATTGGAAATATGATTATCAAATTCAAATTGGATAGTGGTGCGGATGTCAACATTTTACCCGAAAGCTTATATGAAGCAATTTCACCTAAACCAATTATTCGAAATTCTTCATTGTCATTGGAAGCTTTTGGTGGTTTCAAGCTCAATTTAATTGGTCAAATTACTGTCAACATTCAGTATAAGGATAAAAAATATTTTACAAATTTTGAGATTCTGTCTAATTTGGAGGCAAAACCAATTCTTGGTCTTCAGTCATGCGTTAAAATGTTTATTTATTTATTTTATTTATTTATTGTTGACATAAATTTTTAACTTTTGGTACACTTTATTTTGAGCCAAAGCTCATTCGTAACAGAGTGTACCAAAAGAGGTTGATAACTTCAAAATAAAACGTTGCCAATCAGGATCATCATCATTCACCAACTATGCCTCGATATTTGTTATAAAAAATTGCAGCAACAAATTCCGAACATCAATCTTTGCGAAATTTATGCTGATACGATAGATTTGCGTCAAACGTTCTAATTTCAATTTTCTGATTTCGACACCCAAATTAGTGTTCACCCGGGTTGATAATCCATTTTCCAGACAATGTTCTGACTTTTCGAGGTTCGAGAACTCGCACAATTTGCCGGTGAATAATATTTAAAAAAAAATAAAAAAATATTTAGAAAAAAAAAAGTAATTTAATAAAAATAAAACACGTCCAACCGACGTGAAACTCAAAGCCTCCCGATCAATGGGCTTGATTAAGCGAATTCACAATGTTAATTCGCTGCAACTGCAAGAAGTAAAATATTTCATTCAAGTAAATAAAGATGTGTTTGAAGGCATGGGTTGTTTTTCTGACAAATGCTCATTGAAAATAAAAGATGATACAACACTGATCTACAAAGCTCCTCGTCGCATACCATGATGAATGGCAATATAATAACAAAACTCAACGGTCCATCTGAATGGACATATAATGTGGTACTAATTGAGAAACCGGACAAATCCATTCGAATTTGTCTAGATCCACGAGAATTAAACAACTATTTAGAATTCGAACATTATTTAATACCATCTTTGGATGATCTGTTATGGCATCTGCAAGGCATGAAATATTTTACAGTCTTAGATTTACGTGAAGGATTTTGACAAATAAGGTTAGACGACAAATCAAAATAATGTACTACGTTCTCCACACTATTTGGTTGTTACCAATTTAATGTTCTTCCATTTGGCTTGAAAATAGCACCAGAGGTTTTTCAAAAAAAAATTCGGTAATTTGCCGGGATATTTTATATACATTGATGATATCCTAGTATGTGGCAGTACTAAAGAAGAACATAATAACAACTTAACAAATATGCTGAACAAAGCACGTGAAATTAATATAAAATTTAATCCAAATAAAATTCAGTATTGTGTTGAAAGCGTAAAAAATCTGGGACATATATTTTCAGCAAATGGTATGCAAGCAGATCCTGAACGAATCCGGGCGGTTCAAAATGTCAAGGAACCTAAAAATCACAACGAATTAGAAAAAAATTCTAGGTACAATCAATTATCTTCGTAATTTTATTCCAAATTATTCACAATTAAATCTATCATTACGTCTCTTATTAAAAAAGGATAATTTGTTCTTATGGACGGATAAACAAACTGAAGCACTCAACAAAATTAAATACAAAATACGCTGCTACAAATTTTTAATCCAAAGTTACCTATTACTTTACAAACTGATGCATCAAAAGATGGTCTAGGTATTTGTTTGATGCAACAAGGTAAGCCAGTTTGTTTTGCATTAAAAAGTTTAAACTCAGCTGAATTCTGAGATGATTGCTATAGTGTTTGGATGTAAAAAACTCCACAATTTCATTTATGGGCGAATGGTCAAAGTGGAAACAGATCATAAACCGTTAATATTGATTATGAGAAAGTTAATATCTGAAATTCCCTCTAATAGATTACAGCGTATGCGAATAAAATTGATGATTTATGATTTAGATGTTCAGTACGTACCGAGTAAATATTTACATGTTGCCGATTTGTTATCTAGAAGTTCTAATTTTGATTCAACGGATATTGAAATATCACTGAAAGACGTCGTACATACTATTAATATTAGCGAGGAAAAACAAAAAATTATCAAAGCAGAACTAATTCAAGACAACATTACGCATTCATTAATGAAGTACTACAAGGAAGGTTGGCCAAAAACAAAAGCCTAAGTTCCAAATGCATTAAAATTTTATTGGCCTATGAAAGACAAATTATATGTTGAAGACGAGTTGCTGTTTTATGAAAATCGAGTGTTTATTCCAATTAAATTACGAGATGAAATCTTAAATACTTTGCACGAACCACATTTTGGAATGTCCAAAACAAAAGCAAGGGCCAAACAAATTCTGTATTGGCCTAACATTAACGCCGACATTGAGAAAATCATATCGAAGTGCCGCATTTGTGAAAAGTATCAATCGTCTAATTATTCTCAAACAATTATAAGCCACACAATCCCAAATTTGCCTTTTGAAAAAGTAGGTTGTAATCTAATGGAGTGTTTTCGAACCAATTATTTTGTTATGATGGATTATTATTCCAAATGGTTAGAAATCAATAAGGTACCTGATAAAACGGCTAACAGTATAATTATGGCGATGAAATTTGTTTTTTTAATAATCATGGAATTCCAAAATATATTGTTACAGACAACAATCCTTTTAATTCATATAAGATGAATGATTTTGCAAAATCGTGGAATTTCAAGTTTATATTTTCAAGTCCTCGGTATCCACGATCGAACAACCTAGGTGAGAAGGCCGTGCATGTTGCAAAAAGTATGATCAAAAACGTGACAGAAACTCAAGGTGATGTATCAAATGCCTTAATTGAATATCGAACAACTCCAGTTGCAAATACAGGGTTATATCACCCTCACAAATGTTGATGAATAGACTATTAAGAACAAAAATTCCAGTTCATGATAATCTATAACAGCCTACACTGGTTAATCCTACTGAACGATTGAGACAAAATCAAATAAATAACAAAATACAATTTGATAAGTTGGCCAGAAGGAAGGAAGTTGAGCTAAATCCAGATGATAATGTAGTGTATAAATCAAATAATAAATGGGAACTAGCTATTGTAGTATCACAAACTGATCATCCTCGATCATTTTGTATACGTAACGAAAATTATAATATTATTCGTCAAAATTCTATGCATCTGCGGAAATCAATGAATGCACCAAATATTCGTCAAACTGTAAACGATGATAATATAAATGTTTCAAATTCTAATAATCACGAAAATTTGATACGTCGGCCAGATTCAAACAATGCACCAGCAGCAGGATCGAGTGGTTATATCACTAAGTTTGGTCGTATCACTAAAGCACCAGACTTTTCTAAAGCATAAGCTTTTGAGCTAACAGGGGGGATGAGGCATATTCAAAGTTGTATATTGAAGAGCATAACTAACTCTCTTATATTCATGAACATAATATAGTATATGGCGTGAGCGCAGTTAATTTTATCAAAGTGTACATAATTACATTTATGAAAGTATACTAAGAGATGTCAAAAGAAGAGGAATAAAACAAAGGGACAAGATGTCTATAATTTATTTCGGTTTCTTAATGTAACGTTCCAATGCAATTACGCAATATTGAAATAATTGAGAGGCGAATTGAAAGAAAGACAGCCAAGATTTGGCAAAAAGGCATAAAGTTTTCGACATATAAATAAAAGTCGTAACTATTTTGCAGTCTTTTACATATGGTTTTGGCCTGAAAAGGCAAAAATCATTGGTTTACCTGTATGTATCAGGTTTAGTCTAGCTTACATATTTTAACCGGTAAAATGTTTAAAATTCGGCCGGCAAATGGAAATTTTAAAATTAGAAAGGACATTAAAATTGATAATTGGTAGTGAATTGGGGTCAAACCCTTTTAAATCACTTTAATCGAAAAAACAGGTACACAATAAAGTTGCTTGGGGACAAACGGATTAGTTGGAATTTTTAAAAAACTTTAACTAAGCTGGCAAAAAAATCTCTAAGCTGAAATTGCTGTTATTTTCAAAATCATGTCAACCTTTATGGACGGAGAAGAAATACTGGTTCCAACCCGGCTTTTAAAAATGGATTGGAACCGAAGAGAATGGCGAAAGTCAATTTCAACTGACACACCATGGGTTTTGTAACCCAAGTTTCGACACCTTAGCTATCCAAATGAAAATCGGTGACACACTATCATTTCATATGACAGTTTAACGGTTTTATAAAAACAAAATTCCGATTTTGTTAAATTCAGTTTTTTTATATTTGCGAATTATCAGATAGAAAATAAACAAACTGAAATTTTGCAAAATCAAAGTAGTTAATTAGGGTTCGGAATATGCCTTTTAGCGCTGTTCGTATTAAAATCCAATGTAATGGGAAAAATTATGGCATTTCGAAACTAAATTCATTTGGGCTTGAAATTAAGGTTAACCATGACATACTTTGTTGAAACTAAAGTTAAGTAGTTTAGTTTCATTGTGTACACTCAACAACACAAAAAACAAAAAAGGTTTTTTCACTTTAAGTGAGCGTACCCACTTTTTAATACTTTTACTTTATGTTTTGGGGCGTTGATTGGGGAAAAAGTAGGTCTCGCAATTTCTAGAGATTATAAAGATCCTTAAAAATGCAAACAATACACCCTTTGTAAGGCTTTTACGAATCCGGTGAATAAAAAATGGACACTAACACCGTCCTCGAATTGTGGCGGAATTATTTCTCCTGATATCTAAATAGACAGGCACCACCTTCCGAACAACAACTTCTCTTGCTTCAACGTGATATCGTCGTCGAGACGACACCACTACCTCCTCCATCATATCTCCTGTTCTGCATGTTTCAGCTCATATCTACAATTTGGTCTAGAGAAGGCATCTCAGTAGAGTGGAAGCGCTGCTCTTACCTATCCACTTCATAAAAAGGTAGATCGGTTAAACTGCAACAACTACCGTAGTATAGGTTTACTGAAAAAAAGCTACAAGGTTTGTGCCATTGTAGTCGCGGCAAAGTTATCAACTTATAGCGAGGGGTTCTTGGGTGATTACCAATGTAGCTTTTACACTGAAGATGGTGCTGGAAAAATGCTATGAAAAGATATCTATGTACACAGACATACCGTCAAAATAGCGGTCTGAAGTTTTTGGACACTTTATTTGGACAAAAATTTATGCGATTGTGCATTGTGAAGCTTTTGAACATAAGAGAAGAGGACGGAGAGGTGAAAAGGCTTCATTCATTTGCAAAAACACTTACTTGTTCACCTGCAACCGTACGTACAATTTGTAATCGCAATGGAACTTTGGAGAAAACATTGGCACGAATGAATTAGATGTCCTTTAATGATGGAAATGAAGTACTTTCTTTTAATTTTGATAGAATTCCAAGATCAAAGAAGAATACGTCGAGTCAAATGGTTATTCAAGAAGAAACTGAAAGTTTGTTTGAAGATTTGGCAAAATGATCTCAGTTCAACGTCATCAGCACCAATGCTTCTAGTGGAACCAGCACGACATCTAACTCTTTAAATGTTGCCGAAGAGAAATTCGAGGCGAGTCGAGAGTGGTTTAACCGTTCTAAAAATCGCTCAAACCCCACAATGTGCACAGATACTGGTGCAGCTGTTCGTTATAAACAAGTGCTAATCACATTATTTCATGGTGGGGACTGTTTGTTGCGGTAAACAAATCTTCAAAGTAGATGTAACCGACCTCTTCTGGAAGAGATTACCAACGAGAACATTTATTAACAGGTTAAATCCTTACCAGGCTATAAAACCAGAAAAGAACGGCTTACTCTTCAATGGTGGTTAATGGTTTTCCTGTGGTTCGTTTAGAAATTGAAGGCCTCGCCAGAAAAGCGAATTTTGAAGTATTGGAATGCGGAACAAAACATTACCAATGAAGATGTGGTTAAAATGGGCTTTAATAGCATAAGAACTAGAGAAGAAGATAATTTAGAGGAACAGGTATAGAACCAGAGGAACGAAATTCAATTAAAAAAAAAAATCAGAAGCTTTAAACTAATAGATAAGGTACTCGAAATTTTTGTTGATTCACTCAAGAGTTCGAAATTTACCGGAATAATTTCAGTCAGTTAGAGCGATATGAGAAAATGGGCATAAGCAGCAAACCAAAATGAGTCCGTTGATGTTGGAGAATTTTTTTGAATCAGTTGAGCGCTCGAGCCGTCAGATATCGAGGTTGAATCGGACTCTGATTTAGAAGGCATACAAATTTTTTGTTAAAAAATATGAATTAATGCGCTCGTTTGGAATAAATAGTATTTAGGTTAGGTTAAGTTAGGGTGACTGTCCTAAGGGACCGGCATAAATGGTCCTTAGCCATACCATATAAAATTTTATTCGACTCTACTAACTGAAACATCCAGAGCTTACGATGAAGCGTTGAATACACCTGACGTCATCCCATTGACATCCGCCAGGTCACTAACGAGAGGAGCTCCTAAAAATGTCCATCTGCTTAACGCTGATCGTGGACAAGTGCAGAGTAGATGGAGTGCAGTTTCTTCTTACTCTACATCTTCGCAGCTTCTACAGTAATTATTAAAGTAGACACTTAGTCTCTGCGCATATGTTAACCTATAAGACATTGTCCTGTAATAACCCCACGACCATGCTAATATGGCGACGCTGTCCTCCTAGCTTCTTCCTGAAGCAAGAGTTTGCATCTAGCGAAGTTTACTTGGTAAAGTGAGGCAATTTGTACTCTGTCGAGCGAGTTCATCTGCCTTTTCATTCCCCGCAACACTGAAGTGCTCTGGCCCTCGTTCCAGCGATACCTCTGTTACACAAAATAGATGAGTGTCCTGTATTACTACAGGTCCACATAGAAATGGATTTGAGCTTTATGGCTGGTATGAGATTAAAAAGAACCTCCAATGCCTGAGTGGGCATACTCCTGAGTGCATCACTAATACACAAGGTGGAAGTTCTCTGAATTTTCATCAGCAACTTTTGGTTAGCCATACTGTTTAAGGCTGGCCACCAAACAACAATCCCATATAAAAGTAAGGGTCTTATCACTGAGGTATAGATCCAGTATACGAAATGGGGTTCAAGACCCCATCGTTTTCCAATAGCGTTTTTACAGGAGTAAAGCGCTATCGTAGCTTTCTTTACCCTTTCTAAAATTAGGCTTCCAAATAGGTTTGCTGTCCAAAATAACATTCAAGTATTTCGCTTTATCATTAAATGTCAAGCTAATACCATTTAAACTAACAGGATCAATCTGGGGGGACCAGACTCCACCTTGCTGTGTACCAACATCTACAAATCTACTAATGTAAGACCCGCCCGGCTTAGCCTTCATGATCCTGCATCTCAACATCTGAAGCCCTAGTTATTGCCACCGGTTTAACGTTGCTAAAGGCACCTTCTATATCCAGAAAGGTTATCAAGGAGTATTCCTTAAATTCTAGGAATTTCTCAATAGGACAAATCAAGGAGTGTACAGCGGTTTCTCCGATCTCCCTTCACAGTACGCATGTTGAGATTTCGACCACCTAGCGGCTCAATAGAGTCTCTAATGTGAGCTTCTACTTGTCTTTCTAGTATTTTTAGTAGAAAAGAGCATAATCTTAATGTCTAAGGTCTTTGGGATGGCAATGAGAGGTTTTTCCCGCCTTAGGTATAAATTTTACGTTTACCTCAGTCCATTTCCTAGGAATGTGGCAAAGTTCCAGGCTGCCTCTGAAGAAAACTTCCAGCCAGGGTAGAGCCAAGTCAATGGCTTGCTCAACATCCGTAGGAATAATGCCATCAGGTTCAGCTGACTTATATGGCTTAAAGCTATTAATTGCCCACACTAACTTCCTCCTGCTTATTGTTTAACTTTCAACGCCTGAACCCGTAAAACCATTCGGAATTTCAGGCGCCAGTTCGGAGCACCCCGGAAATTGAGTTCTCAGTAGTAACTCCAAAGATGGTGGTTTGGCGTCTATTGGAGGGGGGGGATCAAAGTTGAGTAGATTAATCTACCAGCTCCGTAACCTTCCAATAGGGTGCGCATCACGTGAGCTGTTCTGGTCTTGTCATTAGGCAGCTGCGTGATGGGTACAATTGTGTAAAGGGTAACCTGTTCACAATTCGCAAGTGTACGTACTGCCTCCTCGTGGCAACCACTGGTAACTAAGGCCACTTGGCACATTTTTGCCCATTTGGCAGGAGAAAACCTTGACAAAAAACCCTAATCTAAGGTGGAACAGCATATGCCGAAAGATGAATGGCTGATAGGTTAATCAGCCCAAAATATGCGGACTCTGGATAACAGGCACCCTCCAGTTTTATATAGCCTTCCTGTAGTAATGCTGGGTGACCTACAGGTGATTTGCAATTCCCAGCAACTCATAAGAGTAAAATCAAACGGAATACGGGGCAGGAGTAGGAATATACGAGAGTGGGACAACCCTCTCGAGGTCCTTGAGCTCCAATGCTACCGTCTTTCTAGCGGAACTACATGCTGTAGTAAAAATCTAGGAGGGAGAGCAATAAGCCCAGATAGTATGTATCACGTACCGGGAGGCAGTATTGTCAGGTTCATTAAGAACCTGAATATTGACTGGACGGATAATTAAGCAGGGGCCAGCACAATAGATCTTTTAGGTCGCAGTGCGAAGTGGCTGATCGCCCGCATGGCCCCCCCAATAATAATAATAATAAACTCCAAAGATTCTGCACTAGTTGCAGTCCAAGAACCATCCAGTCGCTGGAGATGACTCGGGATTATAGGACTTGAAGCCAGTACTTTGCGCAGCCTTGCAGCCTCCAAGGACTCCTATATTTTACCACAGTAAAGCCTCCAGGCACTTATCACAATTTTCAAAAATGTGTCGAACATGCCCGACCCTTTTTATCTTAATAACATAAATCGTTTTGGAAAGCTTGACATGTCTACTTTATGGAAATATAGGGCCATAGCTGGTAACACCTCTGAGATTTTAGAAAATGGCCATAGTGTAGCAACAATTTCAGCAGGTTTAGCCTTTTTCACAATTTGCAAAAATGAGTCGAAAATGCCCAAATTTTTTTATCTTAATAACAAAAATTGTTTTGAAAAGCTTAACATATCCCCTTTATGGAAATTTAGGCCCAACCCTGGTAACATCTCTGATATTTTAAAAAATCTCCATAGTGTAGTAGCAATTTCAAGAGGTTTAGTCTTTTTCACAATTTTGAAAAATTTGTGGCACTTGCCCAATCCTTTCTATTTTAATAACCAAAATCGTTTCGGAAAGCTTGACGTGTCCACTTTGAAAATATAGGTCCACACCTGCGGTAACATTTCAGGAAATGGCCATAGTGCAGCATCAGGTTTGAACATTTTAAGAGATTTTTACAAATTTTTATAATTGGTCGAACATGCCCAATATCGCCCCATACCTGATTCTACTGATTATTTACACTTTTTTATGTAGGTCTACACTTTTCGTTAATACACTTTGTGTGAAATACTGCACACCGGTACATATTTAATGCAACATATCCAATATCTGTAGCGGATTTCAAACTTTTCACAGACATAGCATATTTCGAGACCAAATAACTGTCCTGGTTTTTTAAGTTGAAATGTTCATCGGTTTAGTCGTTTTGACCTAGTCACCCTACCCCAGAGATCACATTTCCATTTTTCGCAATCTAACCAATTCTCACTAAGTGAGTATGTGATCAGCCCCAGGCGTTCGTCAATTTCATCTTACGACCTAATATCATGTCTAAGTTTTGACTAGGAAGATTTCTTGCAAAGAATTCACAAATTTTAGTTTTTTGCTACATAAAGGGAACCATCCAAGATAACAAGATGTTCCAATTTTCAAGCCCTCACCTATATTGAAACACTTAAATGTTATTCACTCTAATATTCGCAAAAGTTTTCGGATTTAAATAAAAAATATTGGTGGTCTAAGAGTGAAGCTGCCCGGGGAATCAAGTTGATACTTGTTATCAACTACCTCCATGCAGTGACCACCGGGAAATAAGCACATCATTTTCTTTGACTGGATGGGTTAAGCTAAAAGAAGGCGCTAAACAACTGGGATGGGTTAAGGTGTCAACCGTACCATGCTGAGAGGTAACCTAGTTAGGGCTCAGTCTCTAACGGTATCCGGATACTTGGCGCCCTTCAGATTATGTAGCCTGATCTGTGCATCGCGGACATCTGCAGAGATAGACACTTTTTTCTCCGCTACTTGAGCGATTATTATGGAAGTTCTACATAAAAACGTAGAGGACGGGATTCTTAAAATCCAGGAAACTACAGCTGGAGGAACATCGGCTTCTATGTACTGTCCTGAAAGCCAAGATATGAAACGGAACATAAGCAAAAATATTGCTGGTCATTCTAATACAACAACTGCTGGGGAAGCGTTGACCGATAGGTTTGGTTCACAAAGCCAGACATAAAGCCACGCATAAAGCCAGTCACTCTATCTTTTTGGGAAAAGACAAAAGTTCTAGCAAAACTAGTCCCGGAGTACCAAATTATCAGACCCGTCGGAGGGCATGGAAAGCTCTCGGACGGTTTAAGAAAAGGAAACGTTTGCTTCGGCTATGATGGTTACTGGCAATAAACAGGGGGTTCCTTTTGGAGCACTCAGGCCAAAAGGCAGAGATTTCAGGCCTTTCAGCGGGGTTCTTAAGGACCAGCTGATTGTTGCGGTGAGAGAAAGAGCGCAGGGCCCTATCAACTGGGGACAGTAGAGGTTGCTTTAGCTGCGACCTTCCTAAAGGTAATCCGGGAGAAACCGGATCCAGCTCCGAACTGTAGAGATGGAGGATACTATAGGGAGCCTGGGTGAGCATTGATCTGGAGAGGTTGTAGCAAGGGAGGATACCCCGAGCAGGCCTAGAATGCGGGATTGGATTCTGCGAAACCGAGCGATCCAAGTGATGTTTTGTAGATGCTCCGGATGGGCAATCCGGATCTTTCAATCTTCGATTGGAGGGTAGCGAAGCTGGAAGAGCCAAAGGCTGATTATAGGACAGCTATAATTAAAAAAAACAACAAGTCGGTAGAGGCTCTGGCAAGGACAAAGGATGTGATAATCTTCGATTTCTGGGCTATCATACTAAAAGTCTACAAACAGGATGAGGCGAATAAATCTGGGGCTGCACCGGTAGGAGAGATGACTCCGGGTGATATCGTGCCTTGTGGTAATGGCCCGTTGGTGGGTGAGAATGTATCCGAAGAGGGATTGAAACACTCTCGTTGGATTCCGAGAGGTCCAGATCCTTGGAGACACTATGTGGACTCCAGGAGGACTCGGTGTCAGGCTCGCTTTCGAATCAATCAGATCACTTTACACCACTGCAAAGTAGCCTCGGCTGCTCTGCTGCTCAAAATTAAAGCTGATGGAGTTGATGTTGTCCTGATCCAGGAGCTATGGGTCATTGGAGACCGGGTTATGCCACTCAGGGCCCCAAACTATAAAGTGATGTCTGCCAAGAAGGAAGGTAAGATTCGTTCGTCCATTCTCGGTAGTTTAAATCTTTTGCTTATTTCAGCCTTTCTACTATTTCAGCCTATCTACTATCTAACTTAGCAGGAAGGCTAATAATTTAGAAAGGGTAAAGAAAGCTACCATAGCGCTATACTCCTGTAAAAATGCTATTGGAAAACGATGGGTTCTTGAACCGCACATCTTACATTGGCTCTATACCTCAGTGATAAGGCCCATACATTTTACCAGCCCTAAACAGTATGGCTAACCAAAAGTTGCTGATGAAAATTAAGAGAACTTCCACCTTGTGTATTTGTGGTGCATTTAGTACTACACCCATTCAGGCATTGGAGCTTCTTTTTCACCTCATATCCCTAGATATTCTGGGCATTCAAATGGCAGTGAGCACAGCTATAAGACTCAAATCCATTTCTATGTGAACCTGAAGTAACACAGGACACTCATCCATTTTGTTTAACAGAGACATCCCCGGGACCATCAATTACATGATTTCATTACCATCTTTTGAGAAAACGTTTCTTACTGGTATTCCCTCCGGAGAGGACTGGCTGAGGGGGTGGCCCATCAAAAATGGGTGGTAATGTTGGTTGTGGTGTTTCCGACTTTTGCGGCGTTTGCAGCCTGAATTAATCGCGATAATGGACGCCATGGAGCTTATTTCCTTACGTCGAAGGTACCCCAGAGCTTTCTCTCATCTCTTAAAGGGATGACAGACCAGTTTAACATCCACTTAACGTGGGTGCCAAGGCACTTCAGTGTTGCGAGGAATGAAAAGGCAGATGAACTCGCTCGGCAGGGTTTAAATTGCCTTACTTTACCAAGTAAGGTAAATGTTGAAATTTCGCTCGCTACATACAAACTCTTATTTCAGGAAGAATCTCTTTACACAGAGGGTGTCCAATTTACTGCTCAAGTAGTATTCAGTTTTAAACTAAATTATGTATTTAACAAGTCGATGTTATTGTATGAGATGGACCCTTGATTTATAAGGAGATCCCTGGTTCAAATTCTGACGGTGTCAATTCTCGAGTAGTTATTATGAGTTTTTCAATGTTATTAAATGTAAAATCCACAGAGTTTTATATCTGAAATAATCTCACGCGAAAATAACTTTTCGACTTAACTCGATAGATTTTTTGTAGGAGTATTTCTTAAGGAAAGTAAATGGCGCATATACAGGTATAGAAATTGTCTAGATTTTCTGGTAACGTATTAACTATACTTAAACAGAAAAGTTAAGTAAATAAAACCATATGTCAATCATCCATAAATATTTATAGCAAATTAAATTCATTCGTCATGTCATGTTTTCTCTTAAAAGGTTAATGTCAGTATGTGCGTTTACAAGAAACATCACCCGCAGTTACAATCATAATATCAATGCGTCATTTAATCATAAAACCTAAAATAATAAAATCAATAATCTACTATGATAAGATTTATATAAAAGAAATGCGTGATTTGTTCGGAAACCATTTTAGAAAATATAATCATCCGTAATATTATTATACGAGTATATAGGGTTATGAACTCACCAAATTTATTTGTATTATAAAAATCATTAATCCGATTCTTACATTCCTCCAAAAATAGATGTTCAATATATTTCTTGTTATTGTTCAGCGGCTCTTCCGACGAACTGATATACGTCGAATTTGTATTAATATTACCAATGCTTCCCGTTGCATTACGATTACTTGACGAATTATTATTGTTAAGTAAATTTGATGAAAGTGATGAAATTGTTGTGGTGGCAGCAGCAGCATTCATGGCAGCCTGCTCTTCTTTTGATATTACGGGACGATAAATTGTGGCCGAGACACAAACATGAAGCATACAACCGCCCAATATTAAAATAGTGCCATGGAATCCGAACACATTGACTAAATGTTCGATTAGCATTGGAAATACAAAACTTCCAGCCGCTGTACCCGAGACACAAATCCCATTAGCGAGTGCACGATGTTTATCAAAATATTGTGATACAATTACAATACCAGGGGTTGTAGAGAGACCACCACCGATTCCTGTGCATTTAATAAGAAATATTTTGACTATATACATTGTATCATTATCGATAAAGGTGTTATGTAAGCGATTGTACCTGTTAAAATACCAAATGTAAATAATAAATGTATCATACTGGTTGCAAAATAGCTTAATGTTAGACCAAGTGCACAAAAAATGCCACCAATAAATACAACACTGCGACATGAAAAACGTTGGCATAAAGCACTAGATAATGGTGCTAAAGCTAAACATAGTGCGGATAATATAGCTGGAATCCAGGATGCTAATGCGGCTGATGATGATGGGAATGTTTCCATAATTTCAACATACAATACACCGTACGATTTAACTAAGCCGGCTACCCAAAATTGTACAGAAAATGCCCCGAATACAACAAACCAGCCATAACCACCATCCGGTGGCTCAGCAGCAGATCGTATTCGACATTTTCGTCGTTCCTCCAATCTGTTTAGACGGAAAAAAAAAAAAACACATTTGTAAAACAATTTAGAATGTTTCATTGCGATCGTATATATATAGGTACCGGCTACTCCTTAATTCCCGAGATTTTGCAATTAATGGCCTAGCAGTTAAACTTGATACCGTTAACAAGTTTTCATTGTCTTCCTCTTCAATTTCGCTAGTCTGATGCGGTAACGTATGCTGGAATTTGAATGTGTCAATTGCCAATGAAGCGGGACGTCTTGGTGATTCGGTACCATTTTCAACCCCTCTTCCACCAATTCCAAGTGATCCTCCCAATTCAGCAATACCGGCTGGCGGTGCTGAATGGATTGAAAACAATGAACCGGCTGTACTGTGTGTGTCTGACAACAATGAATTTCGATTTGATTGGGTATGTTGAAAATGGTTTTCAATCGCTGACATATCGACAATGGGGAGGAAAGTACTATCCTTCTTGGTTTGTTGATGCGTCTGCTGTTGTAACTGTATTTGGTTGAGATTTGTTGAGAATTGTTGATTTTTTGATGGTGTCGCTGAATCCGCGGTGAAAGAGCTGGTGGGCCCACTAGACCTGTGCAACGACCCCCGCGAATCCTTAAATAAAAAAAAATATTAATCAGTTACTTGAGGCAGGAAATATTTGAATATATTGATACTTTATAGTTTTTCAATGTATAATTTGAACCTAATTTTGGATTTTGTGGCGCAATTTTAATCATTTTTCGATTATATCGAAAATCTTCTGGAATTTAATTAAATGTGTAATTCCTTACTAATTGGCCTCGAAAATTGTATTTTAGTTTTTTTTGGACCGAAAAAATTATTTAGAATTTTAAAAATACGATTGTCGATTGCATTCGAACAAGATTCAGAAATGTTACGGACCTAAGTTAAAAATATTTTCCAATCTACCGCCACTTATATTGGGGTCACTTTAATTAAGGAGGTCAAATGTAGCCTTTATTCAAATTTTCAAAGAGAGATACTTGCTCTAAATTCGACAAGGTAAATATGAAAATATTGAAAAATTTCCACACGTAATATTACTCATGGATAAAGAAATAATTGTCGCACGAACATTTAGTTTTATGCACGTTGTTTCGTTAAATCAGCTTAAATTACAAAAAAAAAAAAATTAATGTAATGGACCATATGGTTTACAAGACCAGCTTTATACTTCAAGGCAAACCGCAACATTGTAATCTTTATTGCGTTCTACGAAGGGTGCTTGAAACAGTGATATTTACACGATGTGTCATTTAGTTTCCAAAATATTGATTAGTTTGAATTTTCTAAGGCCATAGAGTGGATTCTGTCAAGGTCACATCCTCATTAATTTTTCTAAACATTTGGAATTAAAAATTGGGCTGCATAAGAAGCAGTTTTCGTTGGTATATCTAAAGGTATTAGCAGTTTTAAAAAATTATTTAAATATCACTATATGAATGTGCAGACTAAGGCTGTATGATTATGCCTGGTATATGGCCCTTCTCCATTACAGATAATTTACTGACAAAAAAATAGAAGGATATAAAAAACAAAATTTCATTAGAGGGACAAAGACAAAGATTTTTTTTTTTTATTTCTTAGATTTTATGAGTAAACGTTAACAGCAGGGGTGTCCAACTAGGTTATTTGTTTTTTTTTCAAAGATTTATTGGTCTAACTATTCCTTTATCTAAAATACGAGCCTGATTTCTTTATGCGATAAATATCAAAAATTTCAGTGAGGTCGACTTTGGAATCTAGCCTAAATATATAAGTGGAATAAGATGCCGAAACTTCAACCTCGTTGAGACGGTTCTAAACGTCATTCGATTAACTTGAAATTGTTTGTGAATTGTTTGCTCACTAAGCAAGAAATTTCAAGTTCTTGGTTTTATGCATCTGTCTCCGCCATTAATGCATAGAGCCTGGTTGCAGCAGATATGATTACTTGGCAGTCTGCGATGCTTAGATGGAGAAGCTCAAATCCTATCGTCACACTGGTAAGCGCAGACGGCTCGCCAGCAGCAGAGACAGCAGATAAACGATCCTATGATTGGCGATACCTGTCTCATAAACTTGTCAATCAATGATGTCTCAAAATGGTTACTCGTTTGCATAATCTAGGTGACAAATAAATACGGAGACAGTTTTAAATTATTTTTTTCCACATCCAGAATGCTTTTTCCAATTTTTTGTTTTTTATATATACATTAAAAAACGATAAAACGGTACCGGGAGTTATGTTATTGAGGACAGGGTAGATTGTTCCTTGGAAGAGGTCGTCCGCGCACCGTCAACACTCCACAGCTCCGCAATTTCATCAAATGTTGTACATGCTTCAAAAAGCCCATCTTCTTACGGACACAAGGAAGCTCATACGATTTGAAAGATGCCAATTAAAACGGTTCGGGGACCTAATACCAGAAAAATTATTTTCACCGATGAGAAGCTGTTTGTGTGAACTGTTCTACAATCTTTTTTTTTTTTTTTTTTAATTTATATGATTTTAATACGTTCCGAAGATTCCAAGAGAATTCAATCCAGTTTCGAATTGATGAGCTTATGATTATGAAAAAATCAATCTTCTCATCAGGCCGCGGCGACTGGACTGATTATACCACAATTTACATTCTATATAAACAGAATGTGCTGTGCGTTATGTACTAGCGAATCATACTAATACAGATAAAATTCTCCTACAATTTTTTCTTCTGCACGACACAGCTCTATTTCTGTGTACGCTAATTTTACTTTATTAATTTTTTGTTGAATGTTAATTAATCCATGTAATTTCTAATATGCTACCGGTGATTAGACAATTTTAAATGTATTTTTATTAATGTGTTAATAAAAATACATTTAAAATGGTCTAATCACCGGTGGCATATTAGAAATTACATGAATTAATTAACATTCAACAAAAAATTAATAAAGTAAAATTAGTGTACACAGAAATAGAGCTGTGTGAATGTCGTGAAGAAGAAAAAATTGTAGGAGAATTTTATCTGTATTAGTATGATTCGCTAGTACATAACGCACAGCACATTCTGTATATATAGAATGTAAATTGTGGTATAATCAGTCCAGTCGCCGCGGCCTGATGAGAAGATTGATTTTTTCATAATCATAAGCTCATCAATTCGAAACTGGATTGAATTCTCTTGGAATCTTCGGAACGTATTAAAATCATATAAATTAAAAAAATTAAATAAATAGAATTCGGTCTATTAGTCAATTTCGTTGAATGATTGTTCGTAAATACTAATATAGTACACTTCTCGTGTTAATAAAAACACATTTAAAATGGTCTAATCACCGGTAGCATATTAGAAATTACATGAATTAATTAACATTCATCAAAAAATTAATAAAGTTCTACAATCGTCAAAATGACCGTATTTGATCAAAAACATCTCCCATAGAAGCTCAAGTAGTTGGCAGAAGCCAAAAACCTAAATTTGTTATGGTTTGGGCTGGATTTACCGCTGTAGGAGAGCTACCGCTCAAATTCTCTAAATATCGACGTTATACAATGTACCCTTCGAATTTAAATCCCCTTGACTATTTTGTTTGGCATACTTGGAGACTAAGCCTGTGCCATACCACATACAAATTTCGAGTCATTACGTGCTGCCATTGTCAAATTCTGAGATGGAATGCCTCTAGAAATGCTTCGAACTGTTGCAAGCTGAAAACGTTTAAAGTTATGTATTGATGTTCATGGAGGCTATTTTGAAATTTTTTAGTTTTTCTATTAAATAAACGTGTTACTTAATTTAAGTCTTTAAAATTATCAAATGATTTGGTTCCGTATTTTCGCTCCATATTTTATTGTTATATTGTTAGCCGGTACATTTATCCTGGCACAGCGTTAGCAGACATTAAGCTTTTACTATTCTATTAGGAGCATTAGCTATACTACCCGAAAAGCATGATCGAAATCAATAACCGGCCACTTTAATGTTAATTTCTTGCAAGCAACGCGTTATAAGACTTCATGATCAGTGCGACTTCAATCGCATATCGCAACTCCTCTGTAATTCTAAGCAATACTTGTATTGATTTGACGTTCGCCAGAAATTTCGAATTATCATGTATGCAATTTGTATTCTACTTTTCATATCACAGACCTATCATCAATAAAATTATAGTGGAATAGTCGTTTGTTACTTTGATTTCCTTCCCACTGCCAATGATACTAAAGCACAAGTTGGAAGTTTTATCTAAATTTGGTCTAACTTTTGTTGATAGTAAATGTTTAGTGAAAATTAATAAATTATAAAAATTCAGGCGCAAACATTTAATATTGCTATTTACGAGTTTAATGATTCCTTAAAATAGCATCAAAAAACAAAAGCAAACTTTAAATAGATAAAGCTACGAAAGTCAAAATTATCAAGTCATAATATGGCCTAACAGAAAAATATAGTTCCAGGTGGGTTCAAGAGCGATAACTTTGTTTAGTATTGAACTTTTAATTGGTATGGTATCGGTTTTATGAGCGATTTTTAATTTTTAAATATGAAATATCAAGGATAGGAGGCTGAATGTAAAGTATTAATTTATTTCATTCAGTCTAAAAAGATCAAAGTATTGAAATTCTGTCAAAAATGAGCAAAAATTTGGATGGTGTGAAACCACTTTTACTGACGTTTTGAAAATTCCCGGAGTCCGAAAAAACAACACAAAAAATTGTCCGTCCGTCTGTCTGGACATCTGGATGTCTGGGTGTCTGTACCCATTATATCTCGAGAACGGCTTGTCCAATTTGGGTTACCTGCCATACTAATTGACCCAAAACCACCTGGTTTTATAAATATTACTAATTTTTTATATATGTTGGTTTGGATATTGAGTTGGATACTGAATTTGGAGTTGAATTGAAGATAAAGTTAGGAGTCAGTTTGTGGGTTGAGTTGAAGTTGAGTTGGAGTTGAGTTGGGGTTGAATTAGGATATAATGAGCTGTTGACCAGATTTTTTTTATATGCTGGCTCAGAATTGAGTTGAGCGTTGAATTTGCGTTAAAGTTGAGGTTTGCATTGGGTTCCATTTGCGGGACTCTGGTTTAGTGAGCAGTTGACAAATATATATATATATATATATATATATATATATATATATATATATATATATATATATATATATATATATATTAGCCCTGTTCATTTTGTGGGGTGTTTTTTATCTTTTTTGTGCTTCACCTGGGATCGATTCCGTATCTGAAAAAAATGATTTTGCCCACTTAAGGAAATTTTTTGGATGTAATTTAGAGGTTGCCACAGTCAATTTTTACTAAACATTTTGAAGTAGGCGCTTGTCGTGATTTGTGGTCATGGTCATTTCAAATTCTTTTTTTTGTTTAAAACAGTTTTTCGACAATATGAGTGGAAAATTTTGATTACTTGGTTCTCCCGTAGAATCATTTGCTGAAATCAAAGTATTGCCACAAAATAGTGATGTTTTGCGCCTCTTGTTGTTTTATCATATGTGTGGAAAAAGAACAATTTCTGAGAGTGCAAACAAAACAGTGGCTGCAACAATCGGGATCTGGAAGAAACTTGATTTACCAACAGCTGAACACCGGAACATGGTTAAAAAATTCAAAAAACTCCACAAGTATTGGTATAATTTGAAAAAGCATAAAAAATTAGCTTCTTCCAAGAAAACGGAATTCGTAAACAGTTTGTCATGTCTTTTTAACGTGGGTCATAAAGACATCGCCATTGGTTTAGCAAACTCACCGAAACTTTTATGTTTTTATAATTGTAATAAAGACAATAAACGGTGCTCATACGCTGCACAATTCAACGCTGAATTCGGGATAACTCTTCAGTAGAAGCACAAGCCAGTGTAAGTCAGATTAGATGTGAACGTTCAGGACCCAGGATTATCGAAATTTATGAAGAATCTAGCAGTGAATCGAGTTCCTCGTCTAAGAGTTCTTATTGTCCGTCACCTGAACCAAAGAAGAGACGGATCGCAAAAAAAAAGCCTCTGAATTCAATCGTTTGTAATACTGCTGATTGCGCAAAATTATCAAATGGTCAAATCGCATATGTTGTCGGAACAGCGGCGTCCGCCTTCGGCCATTCGATAGACGAGGTATCTTGCTCTGTGAGCACAATTAGAAGACATCGTATGAAAGAACGAGAAGAATTATCACGATCTATAAAAGAGGGATTTCACCCAAATAGTTTTTTAACAATTCATTGGGATGGAAAAATTATGGACGATAACGAACAGCGGGGAAAAGTGGATAGAATGGCGGTCATTGTTACTGGGTTTCGGATCGAGCAAATTCTTGGAATCCCAAAGATACCGTCAGGAACAGGTGAAGTTTTGGCGGACAACTTAAATAATTTGATTCAAGAACACAACTTAGCTCGAAATATAAACGCGATGTGTTTTGATACGACTTCAAGCAACACTGGGCGTTATAAGGGAGCTTGCGTACGTTTGGAAAGACTTTTGGGGAAAATACTTTTTATTTCGCTTGTAGACACCACGTTTCGGAGCTCATAGCATCGGCTGCATTCAATACTTTATTTGAAAAGTCAACTGGCCCAAATATCCAACTATTTGAGAGATTAAGGAACTAGTGGGATTCTGAAGGAATATCCCGATAGGAGTATAAGTCGGCAATCCTGGACGACCAATTGAGAGATCGTGTGACAGAAATAAGACGTCAAACAAGGCTCGTTGTAGAGGAGCACCTGAAATTTAATCATGCTCGAGTAGATTACTCGGAGTTACTGCAACTTTGCCTATTATTTGTCGGTGAAGATCTGAATCCCGGGATTGTTATTCGCCCACGTGGTGCTGTTCATCGTGCTCGATGGATGGCCAAATTGATTTACTCATTAAAAATATACCTGTTGAGAGATCATTTTTTTTGGAACCGACAGAAGTCCATGCCCTACGAGAATTCAATTTTTTCATTGTCAAAATTTATGTTCGATACTGATTCCAATGTGAGAGTGCCCATTTCGCGCCATTCAATGACCTGTGCCTACTTAAGGAGCTCACTAATTATAGAACGATAAATGAAAAAATTTCACTGGCGACAGTTAACCAATTTTCAAAACACCTTTGGTATTTGCACGAGAGTTTGGCTGCCTTATCATTTTTTGATGACAGAATACCTAGATCGATGAGAATGAAGATGTGCGAAAAATTGAGAGCAGTCACCGTACCTAATGAGGGGAATAAATTTTTAAAACCTAATAATTGTGACATACATAGCTATCAAATTCACGATTTTATAAATGCAAATACGAGAAACTTTTTTACTAGCTATGATATTAATATGGAATTTCTGAATTCTAACCCGGCATCCGGGAAAAATCGCGCATCTTATCTTGAAGCTCGTGAAAAAATTTCTAAACTAAAGGTCGTCAATGATGTCGCGGAGCGATCAATTTCGCTAGCTCAAGATTTCAATGGTCTAGCAGGCAGGAGTGAAGAACAACAACAGTATTTGTACAACACCGTAGCTCACCATAGGAACGTTTGTGCGAGTAATAAGAAAGAAGATTTGAAATTAGGATATGAATCTGCGCGTATTCTGTAATTTAGTTGAACAAAAACTGTTATTATGAGAAATAATTCAAGAAAAACTGTTATTACTAAAAATAATTCAAGAAAGACTTTTATTATTATAAAAAACCATAATTTTTTCGTAATTTATTACGATAGTTTGTGAAGTTTCAAACACTGGTTGAAACATCGTTTGTTTATTCTTCTTGTCATAATTTAAGCTTCAATATTGTTTCTTGTAACTTCAATAAAGTTTCTTGTAAGAAACAATTGTCATCAGACCGGATTTACCAAATAATCGGCCATAAGTTTCGAGTCAATAGGAAGTGGGGTCGTCATTTCTAATTTTTCATGAAAAATTGACTGTGGCAACCTCTAAATTACATCCAAAAAATTTCCTTAAATGGGCAAAATCATTTTTTTTAGATACGGAATCGATCCCAGGTGAAGCACAAAAAAGATAAAAAACACCCCACAAAATGAACAGGGCTAATATATATATGGTATATATAAAAGTGAGCGTTTGTATGCATGTATGTATGTATAAACGATATTTAAACCAATCCACACGCGATGTGGGTGGCAATGGTAAGGGTATAATGGTATAATAGTATAAGTATAATGGTATAATGGTATTATAATCACAATAGTATAATGGTAACGGTATAATGATATAATGGTATAATAGTATAATGGTATAAGTTTAATGGTATAATGGTAAAATGCAATAATCGTAATGATATAATGGTAATGGTTTACTTATATAAATTAATGGTATTATGGCAATGGTATAATGACAATGCTATAAATAAATATTATTAATCGTAAAATGGTAATGGTATAATAATAATGATGTAATGGTTTAATGGGGTAATCGTGCAATGGTGGAATGTTAAAATGCTGTAATGGTGCAATTGCATAATTGTAATGGTATAATGGTAATGGCATACTTATATATCATTAATGATATAATGGTAATGATTTAATGACAATGTTATAAGCCGTATTTTATTTCACAATTTACAACAACAATTGCACTATTGAATTCCTCAGTAGGAATTCGTCAAATTCCTGCTAAATTGACGGAATTCAAAACCGAATTCATCGTTTAGTTTACCTACTTTAAGCTGGGTGCGCTAGACCACATTTTTTTAGTTTTAAAGGTTGGCTTTTTGAAATTTATTATTAATTTGACTATTTATTTGGCAATTAAAAGTATAAAAAATATTTATACATACGCTAAATGTAAACAAACCCATATACCAATATTATATTCGCCACAAAAAAATTCAAAATGCTACCAACCTTTGAAAACCAATCGAATTCCAAACATTGAATTCCATGGCTATTTTATTTGACTAAATTTTAATTCCAATTTCAATTCCAGTTCCTAGGTCAAATAAAATACGACTATAATGGTAATAGTGTAATGATGATGGTGTAATGGTATAATGGTATAATCGTGTAAAGGTTTAAAGGTGTAATGGTGTAATGGTATGATAGAATGATGGAATGATAGAATGATGGTATGATGGAATAATTTGGGGGTCGGTAAGACGTTGAGTTAGGATTGAGTTGAGTTCATAAACAAAAGCGTTTTTCAGACGTGTTAGTTTAGGGATTGAGCTTATGGTTGAGTTGAGTGTTGAATTGGGATTGAGTTCTGGTTTACTGAGGGTCCAGTTATTATTCGGGGGTTGAATTGGGAGTTTATTCGGGGGTTGAGTTAGGAGTTGCGGTGGAGATTAGATTGTTGAGATCATGTACTCATCTAGTTTTCAAACCTTATTACACGTTTGTGTTGAGTAGAGGGTTAAATTGCGGTTGAGTTGAAAGTTGAGTTGGGGTTGAGTTATGGTTAAGTTAAGAGTTGGGTTGAGTTGAGGTTTAGGGTTGAATAGTGTTTGAGTTGAAGTTGAGTAGGATTTGTGTTAATGGTTCGGTTTTAGGGTTTAATTTGGGGTCGAGATTAGGGTTTAGTGGGAGCTTAGATGAATTGATTTTAGTGTCGAGTTGATTTTGGGATTGAGTTGGCCGTTAAGTGTGGAGTTGGATGGTTTAGATTTGGTTCGAGTTAAGTTCAGTTGAAGTTGAGTTAAGGTTTAGTTAGCTTACGTTGAGCTTAAGTAAGAGATTCGATTGAGGAATTATTTGGTGGTTAATTTGGGGTTAAGTTAAGAGTTGATTTGAAAGTCGATTTGAAGTTGATTTGGTGATTGAGTTGATGATTGAGTTGACGGTTAATTTGGTGATTGCGTTTAGGATTACTTTTCAATTAGGGATTGATTTGGGAGTTGATTTAAATTTCAGGACCGAAGTTATGATCACCTCAAGAGGTTTCAGCCCTTTATATTTTCAGTAATACGTTTACTAGAAATAAAAAGCTGGAACCAACTTAGAAAAAACTTCCTACTTGTATAGAGAAGTGCGAAGGTTTTTCTAAAAGTGGCCTAATTTTACACGATTTTTAGATCAAACTTCTCACGCATAATAAAACGATCTATTGGCGAACATTGTTCGTACTAACGTTTTGTGTCCATATCCGCACAGATACAAGGTTTTTTTAAATTCTTTTTCCACAAATTTAGGTAAACCGTTTTTAGATTTATACAGGAAGTCCTATTGAAAATGTGACTCATTTTGCTTTTTAAGTTAATAAAAATCAGTACTGTATTTTCATTCAAATTAAACGAACAACATTACAAAATGATATATTCAAACGAACAAAAAATCTTCATTATAGAGGAATATTTGAGTGAACAAAAGTCAATTGAAGAAATAAAGCGGGAATTTCAAGCACAATTTACACAAGTATCGTCGAAAAAACTGTGGAAAACTTCGCATAGATTGGTGGTGGTTTCTCATTTTTTGGAGTTTTTTTCTGGCAGCGGGGCTGCAACAACCAAACAAGAATACTTGTTAGCTAGGGCTTCTTCTTCGTTTTAATTGGATAGTAATATACCGGTCTAGGCCCATTTCCACTTATATATTGTTCAACACACAGAGTTTATTTAAATTAATTCTTAATCTACCATGTCTTAAATTGCCTGTTTTATAATTTTCAAAGTAGAAATTTGTACACCAATTCAACCCTGTTAATTCGAATCATTTTAATTTTTTTAATTAGTGAAAATCAATGTGATAAATTTTTTACTTCGTTGTACTAATAATTGTATAATAGTTAGTTCGATGCTTCATGCACATTTCAAATTACTTATATGACTTTGCTTGCGGTGTTTGGGCCCTCGTTTTGGTTTATGACTGAATTGTGAAATATGGTAATTCTAAATATTGATTATCTTGGTTTTGGGTTGTATACTTTGTGGTAAGCATTAAACTAATGTGCTTTGGTTCGATCGCTTAGTGGCATGCATGCGTTTTTAGACAAGCGTAACCTTTAGAGATTCGGTCCTTCTTTCATTATATTTGAGGGATTGTTACAGGTGTTGAATATTAGGAAATCTCAACATTTTGTCATCCGCGCAAACAATTACAATATATTGCACAACCCAATATTTTGGTCAATGTACTCTGTTATGCCAAAAATTTGTGCAAGTGACCTAGATAATTTAGTGTAGAGTGTATTTTATGACTTGTTGTTTTTTTTTGGATTAGTCATAGCTTTGCTACCATCATTTGGATTCCCTTTACAAAATAAAGTTGGTATAGGTATATAGTACTTATGTAATAATCTTTTATGACCCGATCGTATGATACTAGAGATGTATATAAGCCTCTTTGTGTTAGCATCAATTTGGTTTAAAAAAAAAAAAAAAATAAGAAATAAAGATTAGTAATAATAGTAATAAATTGTGTGGTGAATTGGATAAGTGAAATTATCAAAGAAAACTATCTCAAGGGCATAGCGTTTAACCAACTTTTTTTCAGTCACGCATATGGAAACCGAGAGTACTCTGCGGCAGATTATATGGGTGAGTATGGGTGAGTGTATAAATATTCTAGATTTTTTTTGTATTGCCCAACAAGTTATTTGGTGATTTTTTCTTTGATCCAGTTCAATACGTAATTAACGGTATTATAATTTAAGTATCTTAGTATTTAAATATTTATTTGTTTAATTTTGCGATTAATAAATAGAGATAAATTATGGAATAGTGTGATATTTTAATTGATTGATGGTGGTGTGATAGGTTGTGAAGTTCCGTTCGTTTTCAGTTTTGTTTGTATACATATACCATATCTATCAACATGAAGTTTGTTGTGCCTCATTCGAATATGATGACAAAACAACCCTCCCTTACCCACTGAGGACTATCCTGTTTTAATCATGTTGGTCAGTCATAGGGGCACGTAACATAATGGCGCCGAAACAGGGACCAGAAAGAGTCATTAAATGGTGTTTAACCGGTAAATAGAATGATTTCAAGGTCATATAAAAAAAGTTTTTTGTTGTTTTTGTGTGGTTAAGTTTTTTTTCAGATGTGTTTTCTTTGGGTAATTTAATTTTCAAGACGTGTGATTCCACGGTGCATGAACAAGCAATGGTTAGATAAGTGTCGTGCAATATTTATAATATAAATATATTTAAAATATTATTTTTCTTCAGTGGTAGACCTAATAAGTCATCCAAGTGGCTTCTCCGCTTATCATAGACAGCTATAATATCCGCTTGTTAGTTAACAGGTTCCTGAAAATTACAGTTTATTTTTTTTTATTAAGTTATGTTGGTTAGTTATTTTCATTATTTGAATTACAATTCTTAAATATTTTTTTCTTGTGAGTTTTAATTACAATTTCATATCTTCAACAACAAACCGTGTCTTTTTCTTAATTCCATTCCGTTTTTTTTTTCTTTTACAACGTCTTATGCGACTAATTTTAACATTAAAGGACGGGCTTTGTTTTTCTTCCTTGATCAACATTGGTAGAAACATAATTATTTTATGAGTTCCTAATGGTGATCTTGTGAATAGGGATAAAAGCTTTTCACCACTTTTCAAAAAATCCTTTCCTGATTTTCCTGATGAAATAGTGCATTGATACCGCGTCACATAATCAACAGTTGATACATAATGATTTTATGAGTTCCTGTTGATATTTGACTTCTGATTTCTGTACAGAAACGTTCATACCAGCATCCTTTCAACTTTCCAAATATCCTACTCTATACCTTCAATAATCATATTAATGAAGAATTGGACATTCATCGGATTTATCGCAAAACCTAGTGGTTGAATTTCCCGTGAATCAGGATTTCTCACGATGGGTTGTTATATAATTCATGAATTTAATTTTTATTTAGATATGTTATAATTTTTTTTTGTTTTTGTATCGTGGATAAACGTCTATCATAATAAAACTTCAGTTCACTCTTAACCGCTAATCACTTCTACACATCGCCATCAGTCATAATTGAATTTACGTTTCTTTAATTAAATATTTTATTAATATTTAGTACTGATTAGTACTGCTTGTGTTTAGATATACAGCCTTGGCCAAAATTATAAAGCACCCCTCCCAAATTGCAGTATCTACAAAACGAATGAAGACAAAAATTAAAACTCAATATTTTTAGGAAATACTTTTTATATTTTATTAATTTTAGTATTTTGTAGGTCCTCCTTTGGCTTTGATGACAGCCAGGACTCTTTTATTCATCGACCGTACTAATTTTTCGCAGGTATTTCTCGATATATTTTTCCATTCCTCTGTCAGCGCACGTTTGAGGTCTTCCTTTGAAGTCATACTGCGATCCTTGATTTTTTTTTTTTAAATTGACCACAAATTTTCAATGGGATTTAGGTCTGGTGACTGGGCGGGCCAGTCCATGACTCGAATTTGTTTTTTTCGAAACCAACTCATCGTAACGCGGGAAGTATAGCAGGGGGCATTATCCTGTTGATAAATTATCGAAGAACTATCCGTTTCCCCAAAGATTTGCCGAATTGAGGCATTCAATGCAGCCTCGAGGACGGTAACATAGTTGGTACTGTTTATCGGACCCTCACAAAACAACAGTTTTCCTACCCCTGATGATGCCATACAACCCCACACCATCAGTTTACCCCTCCATGCTTTACGGTAGGCACTATACAATCAGGATTGTATGCTTCCCCGACTCTTCTTCTTACGATGGTTGCGCCAGGAGTTCCAAAAATCTATAAGAATTCCATCAAATTTAACATAAATTTCTCTATTAATTCTTTTAAAATACATAGCACAATTTTTTATTTTTTTTTTGACTAATTATTTTTTAATATTTATTTTTTATATTTACCTCAAAAGTAGATTCATCTGACTAAACAACTCTCGCCCAATCCACGTCATTCCAATGTTTGTGTTCTCGAGCCCATCTCAAGCGATTTTTTATGTTGGTAAGTGAGAGCAAAGGTTTTTTTCTTGCTTTACAACCTTTCAATTCAGCTTGCAGGAGCCTTCTTCTAACTGTCCGTGCCGAAATGTGAACTTCTTGTCCTGTTAAATGCTCTGCAGCTATCTCAGCAGATGTTTTTCTTCGGTTTTTGAGAGATTTTCGCACAATTTGTCGATCGTCTCTTACCGAAGTGATACGATTTCTGCCTGAGCGTAGTTTATAGGCATAGTCCCCGGTCTCTTTAACCCTTTTTAATGTAGATTGAACTGCTCCACGAGAGCATTTTAATTTTTGGGATATTTTAATTTGGCTTACACCCTGGGAATCCAACAACACAATTTGTGCCCTTATTCCTTCACTGAGTTGGCACGCTTTAGGCATAATTATCACAAACACACTTTTTTTCTCAAAAAACTTACGAAAACTCTTTTTGATTTAAAACAATTTATGTGAAGACTGCACACGATCAAATACAAAACTAAAATAAAAAAATTTTACGACACTACAACTTCTTGTTAAGAACCTAAAACAAAACAAAAATTGGTGATTTTCAATAATTAAGGGTCGCATTCGGTGGGATGACTCGTTCGTTAACACCCATTGTTTAGAAAGACATAATATTAATATATAATGCTAATAGATAGGGGTGCTTTATATTTTTGGCCAAGGCTGTAGATTTAGTTTTTTATCATTTTTCTCATATTATTAAAATTTAAGCTTATCTCCTAAGGCCTAACAATTTAAATTGTGCTGCCATCGCGGGCTGATTTGCTTCCTATACAATTTTTTTTAATTAGAAGATAATATAAAGCTTAACTAGTTAGATTAAATTTTCATCCGTTTTGTATCGTTTACTGTTTTTTTTTGGTTGATACGCTAATTATTATAAAAATAAAAATAAATTTTTCGAATAAAATGGATTCTCTTACATATCTCACTAATTTGTCTATTGGTGAACAAGAAATTGAATATAAAGTCAGAGGGCTTTCGAGTAGCACTACTGACTCAAAGAATATTCTATGTAATCTCTTAACAGCGGAATATTCTGACAGGAATTTAGTTCCCAAAGAATCTCACTTAAGGTCAAAACCAGAACAGGAAATCGAGCTCTGTAGATTAAAATGCGAGGAATGGTCAAATTTATGCGAGCAACGCGGAACCTCACCACCGCTAGATTTTATAGGCGTAGGACTAGCCAAATCAATCCACTATAGGGACAGAACACAAAGAATAATCAATAGCTTTGGTGATTCTGGCAACCTTATGAGTGTTTTAAGCAATTGGCGTAGATTGTTTAATTGGTTCAAAAAGCTATGGATAGAAACCCAACAGGCTCTTTAGAGCGAATCCATTAGGGATGATGTAACTCCAGGCTACCATATTAGTTCACCAATTGAAAAGAATATACCAACATCTAAAGAACAGACCTCAAGTGAACAAATATTTTCCCCGGTGGAAAATGGTATTTCCGCCGAGAAACGTCACAATCCAATTCCAAATATTCCTTTGATGAATGATAAGGAGTTAAACCAACCAGTCGCAGATTTTTTTTCTAAAATTGATAATAGACGATTAAGTAATATGCAGGAGCCGTATATACCTAGGATTTTGCATCCTTTCAATCAGCAATTCAACACTTCCGCAAATTTTCCTCTGCCAGGGCCATCTCAATACCAAGAACATCCACAAAATTATAAGCAATTACCACGTTCAGACCATCCAAGTGAATTACAGTATAGATTGAGCAATTTATATAAAATTAGACAGACTTGGAACCTTTCTTTCGACGGCGGGAAAACAACAAGTGTACATGATTTTATTCATCGTCTAGAGCAGCTTGCTAGAGATGATGGACTTCCTGAAGCCGTACTAACAAAAGCGTTGCACTTGTTTCTAACTAAAACTGCAGAAGATTGGTACTGGGTATATAAAATGGATCATCCAAATGCAGATTGGGTTTCAATGAAGAATGCTATGTTGTCGTACTTCAGCAGTTACGACTACGAAGATCAAATTCGTGAGGAAATACATCGCAGAGTACAGGACAAGCGTGAATCCTTTTCTAGCTTTATGCTAACTATCCAAAAACTGAACACCAGGCTTGCGAATCGCTTAACTGAGAGACAATTAATCTATAGGTTGTGCCAGAACATGAATCCTGCACTCAAAAATGTCACTTTGCCGTATCAAAGCTCCATCGGAACGCTAGAAGATTTACGAGTGCTTTGTCAACGCTATGAAGCAATGTGGGACCAGACAGGATATGACCCAAGGCAATTTTCAGATGGTTCAATTAGAAAAAGATTTGTGAACGAGATAGACTCGGTTAAGACAATTCCTCAATACATACTAACAAATCCTAGTTTTAATCAGGTAGCAGCTCCAATAGAACCAGCAATTGAAGCGTTTAATAGAAATGAGCCGAGGCGTAATCCTATACGAGAATCTCCTATTTCATTAATCTGTTGGAATTGTAAAGATATCGGGCACAAATATCAAGATTGCCACCAGTCTTTTAATGAAATTTTTTGCTTTGGTTGTGGTGCGGCTAACGTGAGAAAGCCATTTTGCCCAAATTGTCAAGCTCGCTCATCGGAAAACTATCGTCCGAGTGTGTCGATGGCGAGGCAATCACATTCGGTATTGACGATGCCTCAAAACTCAACAACTTAGGCAAATCAGTTACTTCTAAAATCGTCAAAACCAAAGATAATCATAAAATACGACGATTTATAAATTATTTCAGACAAAAACGATCCATTATTAAACATTGTATATCGGCAATTATTAAGTCAATGTCACCTACCGATCCCAGACTCAAAGCAGAAGTTACAATAGCCTCAACACCAGTTTATGGACTGCTAGATACCGGAGCGTCAATAAGTGTTTTAGGGAAAGATTCCTTGAAGTTTTTGCGAACCTCAAATGTGAAATATAATAAACTGAATTCTAGTATTTCAACAGCTGACGGTACTTTAAATAAAATCGTAGGCTATGTGGTACTACCAGTGACATTCGGAGAGGACACTAAAAACATTAAATTCTGTATTGTTCCCTCACTGAAATTTCCTGTCTATCTTGGGATCGATTTTTGGAATACGTTTAACATTACACCAAAATTGTCAATTGATGAAATATCGCAGGTTATTCCGGATGATAAAATGCACGTGCTAAGCCCCCCAGACAATGCTAGATTAATAAAAACTATAGCTCTTTTTCCGTCGTTTGAAAAAGATGGCCTAGGTAGGACGACACTGCCATGAGATAGAAGTTAACCCAGGATATAAACCTATTAAACAACGCTATTATCCCATCTCACCAGCGGTACAAAAAGATCTCTACAATGAAATTGACAGGATGCTGAAGTTAGATGTCATCGAAGTCAGTAAAAGTACATGGAGCTCTCCGGTTACGCTGGTAAAAAAACCTAATGGAAAAAGTCGATTGTGCCTTGATGCCAGGAAATTAAATTCTGTTACGGAAAAAGATGCTTACCCCCTCCCAAACATCGACGGACTGCTAGGACGGTTGACGGAGACAAATTACATTACGGGACTAGACCTAAAAGACGCGTTCTGGCAGGTACCGCTTGCGGAATCTGCCAGAGACAAGACAGCATTCACTGTACCAGGGCGGCCACTCTATCAGTTTAAAGTAATGCCGTTTGGGCTGTGTAATGCAGCCCAATCCATGTGTCGCTTGATGCACAAGGTAATACCACATGAATTACATGAATACATCTTTGTTTATTTAGACGACTTGTTGATCATCAGCGGCACATTGGAACGGCATTTTGAACTGTTAGAGTTGGTTGCAGACCTTTTACGGACGGCGGGACTTACTATAAACATCGAAAAAAGTAGGTTTATGATGAAAGAGATCAAATATCTCGGCTATCTGGTCGGAGAAAATGGTCTAAAAACTGATCCTCAAAAAATCGATGCGATACTTGACTTACCGGTACCAACAAACGTTAGACAGACAAGACGACTCCTTGGGATGGCGGGCTGGTATCGTCGGTTCATAAACAACTATTCGGCAGTGACAGCTCCAATAAGTGATTGTCTCAAAAAGGGTCGATTTCAGTGGACTTCTGAAGCACAGGTAGCATTCGAACATCTTAAAAAATGTTTGACTTCAGCTCCAGTCTTGATCAATCCTTCGTATGATGAGCCCTTTTTAATTAGATGCGACGCGAGTACAGAGGGAGTGGGAGCGGTTCTGTTCCAAAAGGATGAAGAGGACAATGAAAAACCGATAGCTTACATGTCGCAGAAGCTAAACAAAGCCCAGAAAAATTATACCATCACTGAGTTGGAGTGTCTGGCAGCCATACTCGCCATTAAGAAATTTCGACTATACATTGAGGGGTATGAATTTACACTTATCACAGACCATGCAAGTCTGAAGTGGCTTATGAGCCAACGGGACTTAAGTGGCAGGTTGGCCAGGTGGAGCCTAAAGCTACAGGGATATAGGTTTACTATTCAGCATCAGAGGGGAAAGGATAATGTGGTTCCAGATACGTTATCTCGAGTGTATTGCAATTCTATTGAAGAGCTCAATAGCAGTGTTTCAA
The DNA here is from genome assembly GCA_958295665.1 of Tipula vernalis. Classification (NCBI taxonomy): domain Eukaryota; kingdom Metazoa; phylum Arthropoda; class Insecta; order Diptera; family Tipulidae; genus Tipula; species Tipula vernalis. The sequence continues at coordinate 320,319,418 of OY282559.1, forward strand.
AAGTTTTAATGGGATGGAATGATATTTTCACACAAAAGTTTTAATGGGATGGAATGATATTTTCAGCCACAGAGATTCAGGATGACGAATACACAAAATTAAAAGAAAACATCATTGCCAATCCTAATACTTTCCCAGCTTTCAGGATACATCAAAGTAAAATATTTATCCGTCTAGAACCGAAAATGATGGATAATTTGTCAGATTTATCTGTGTGGAAGATGTGGATTCCGGTTGGTATGCGACAACATCTAATTTCAGAACATCACGACGACCCGATGTCGGCTCATGGAGGGATAGCAAAAACGTTGGAAAGGTTAAGGAGGTTTTATTTCTGGCCTGCTATGGTAAAACAGGTCAGAGAATATATATCAAAATGTGAAACTTGCAAGACAACAAAACCCCAAAACCATATAACGCGTCCGCCAATGGGAAAACTGTTAGAGATTGAGAGACCTTGGCAAAGGGTTTACATCGATCTATTAGGCCCATATCCCAGATCAAGTCAAGGGAAAACTATGATCCTAATAGTGGTAGACCACTTGACCAAATTCGTACTATTAAAAGCTCTCAGTAAAGGAACTGCGCTACAGATTACTGATTATCTGAAAAATGAAGTTTTCTGTGTATTTGGGGTACCTCATACTATCCATTCGGATAACGGTAGTCAATTTAAGAGTGATGAATACAAGAGATTGTTGACCGAATTTAGCGTTGTCGACTCAAAGACAGCATATTATTCTCCGCAGTCTAATGCATCTGAGCGGGTGAACCGTTCGATTCTGTGTGCCATACGATCTTATATTGCAGAAAAACATACATCGTGGGATAAACCCCAAACAGAAGGGTCAAAATGTTAAAAGGCAGTAAAAGAATAGTGTACTGGTATGTACAAATCAAGATGATTTTATCAAAGCTTTATTTTTCTAGTCAAAGTTTCTGATATCTTATGTAAAGGTAATATTTTGAAAAATGGCGATTACATTTTTCTTATCCTCTCGAATTGATTCATATAATATTCATTTAAAGTTCTGTTTTATTACGCTCTTTTAACATTTAAAAAAAAATATTTCTATGGAAGCTTTAACTCTTTTTAAAAGAGTGTAATAAAAGCAGGCCTTATATCTTTCATTAACAATCAATCAATTGAAAATATTTTTCAGTGCTACAAAGTATTCCAATAAAATAACCATGTATAACATGAGTTTTTCCACAAAACTTTTTATGTATGTATTTTCAATGACTTGCAATGACGCATAACCAGCTCAATTAGATATACTCAATCCCACAGCAACAATAGAAGAACAAATTAATAGAAGCCATATTTATGTATACCTCATCACATTGTAAATAACTTTTCCATATACATACATACTTGGTACAATAATTCCAAATAACAATAAACAATTTCACAACATAGAAAGTATGATCATTAAAATGATATTCTATTTCGTATCAAAACCACAATAGTTGATTTTCCGTCAAATCCACCCACAATAAAAATCATATGATTTTCCATTGTTTAGGTTTGTTCTTTACGGTGATGACGTAATGTCGAAAATAAACAACGACAACAAAAAAATAATAGCAGCAGTACACAAAAATGCGCAATAAACAGTAAAAAAAAAATTCACTTGCTCTGTGCGAATACCTGCTGCATGCATAAAAAAGTGACCTAATTGCCTATTTTTTTATATAACTTGACCTAAAATTAAAACATCCAGATTTTCAATTTATAGTTTGCAAACAATTTGTACGGGTCATATTCGCATATTTGAGCAAATAAAATTGTATCGCAATTTGCAGTTTTTGCTATGCTTCCGTGTCCGTGGAGTAAATAAACCATTTTAAAACGTGCGCATGACTTCAAAATAGTTTTCTCTTTCGTGTGTCTACCATAAATATTTATGAAGAAAACTTGTAGCAGTTTGAAATAAAACTTTTGATTGAAAACTTTTTTAATTCATAAAATGTTATTGATTGCAACATACATACGTAGTTCAAATAAAAAGCATTTCGTGTGTATAGAGGATAAACGCGATATTATTGAAATAAATAAATCCTTGAATACTTTTTATTGTTATTTAGATATGATTTAATATTTTATTATCATTGTCTATATTAAACTATATGACAGTACTTTATATACTGGATAAAAGGACTAAGTACATTCATAATAAATTATCTGCATTATGTCAACTTATACCTATAAAGTAAATTAATGTTAGCTCTTTAGGTATGGGAAGAACTTGAAATTCATGTCTAATCGCAATATTGTTATTCAGTTAGGGCATCGTAACAGAAGTTGGGAAACTTTCGAATTTAAGAATGACATTTCTCGTACCGTTAGACTTCAATTTGTGATAATTTGTGTTCATAAGAAATAATTCCAGGAACCGAGAAAATGGAAAAATAATTTTCAGATTTCGCGTGACATACGATGATTTTCTTTCGGTGGAAATCAGAGAAGCTTATGTGTTCCGAATTGAGCAACAAACGATTGCACGAGTAATCTGCACGAGTTAACTATTGAGATGTTGCAAAGGAATAATCCATTGGAATTATCTATACATTCTAAGCATGCTAGGTAGGTCTCTCATTAATTTTAAATCGTCAAAACAAAAAAAAAACAAAGAATTTAAAAGGCTTGCTCTTGGATAATTTTCCCAAGGTAAGTTGAAAAGTAACCCGGGTCGTTATTTTGACTTAAATCATTTAATCGAAGCCTATTATTAAGGATAATCATAGTGTTGCCCCAGTGAGAGAATCACACCGTGATTGCCTAGATTAATTCTCTGAAAGAAATGTATGAGTTTTAAAATATGTTTCAACATTGTAGAAACTCAATATACACTACTCCATCACCACCCCCTTACTGCAACACACCGGGGCAGAGAGGCAAACCGGAACCGAAATCAAATCCGAAAACCACAATAAACCGAAATTATGAACCGAAAATCGAAAAGGAAATGAAACAATTAAAATTTAGTGTAGTAACGTCAGTTGGATTCTATAGGATTACACTTTTAAAAAAATAAAACTACTCTCTATCTCTTTATTCTTTCGCCATGACACCTCGTCTTTCTTTTTATTACTACCTAAGCGCCTCGTCTTCCTTGCGTTAGGCTTACGAACTAAACGATATATTTTTTATTCAATATAGTGACATCTATTATTTGTTATGATAAGTATTTTACATTAAATATAAACCATACATTAGTGAACCCTAAAAGGTATTTGCATTTGGTTTATTTTGTTCTTCTATGTTTCAATTTTTGATTAATACTCGTTTAATTGTGTCATACCCGTGTATTTGTACCTTCCGTGTAAACAGCTGTCGTCTTTTGGTATTTTAGGTTTTCTTGAATACCATATGTAAAACGAACACCTTGTATGATAGGAAAGTTGTATACAAAGCGGCAACATATACATTTTGTTGGCTCTTTGATACCAATGAAATCGGAAACAGTTAAATTGGAAAGTGAGCAAATCATTATGGGAATTTTTTTGGATTCTAGCTGGAAGTAGAATTTCCAAACTGCACACTACAGGAAACAATCAAATGCCGGTAAATAGAATTGCCAGGGCAAAAATATTATTTTTTTATTAACATTAATTTTAACAGTCAGTCGAATTTATTTAATTCCTAATACATATTGTCCAACGTATTAAATTTAAAATAAATCAAAAATTCAAATAACATTAAACAAGAAGTTATTCCCACCACTTCTTGAAAATCATCTTTAAAATTGGAAAGGGCCGAATTTCGGATATATGGCATTTTACAGGTAAAACTATGCCCGTGCTGTGGTATTTGTATGTAACATATCACGACATTGTGTACCACAATTTGGTTCCACTCCACAAAACTGGCATCTACTTGGAAACTATATTCTTGCGACTAATCTCGAAAAATTGTTTTTTCAGAAAGTCGATGATTTTAATAGGATTCCACCATGCACGACTCTAAGCAGGGGTCCGAGAAAATTACCCACCGTCTCCCTCCTAATAGGGCCTAGTTCGTGGAATGATTTAAATTTAAAATATTCTGGAAAGTGTAGGGTGTAAAACCTAAGGTTAGAATTAAACCTTCCTTTTCCAGAGTTGTATGTAGAAGACATAGCATTTATGGGCACATTTTTGGAATTTCAGAAACAGAATGAAATAACTTCCATATTGGGGATTTGTCAACATGAAATAAATTCCACATTAACTAAATGAAACAACTCCCAATTCCGATGATACAACTTTTAGGACATATCATTTGGGACTTCGTAGCGTGGGACATTTTACCTCCAAATAAAAAAAGATTACCTTCCAATTTGGCTTATTATAATGGTATGATGGTATAATCGTATGATAGTACATAGTACAAACACTTAAGATATAAAGAAGTACACTATGGTTGTATAAATATACACAAATCTGTTTTTTTGTTATTTGTGCGACATTATGTTATGACTATGAGCGATCTGTAGGGCTTGAATAAACATTTTTGTTGGTATTTGTATGTAACATGGTGTTATGATGGTGTAATGGTATGATAATATGATGGAATGGTGAAATGATGGAATGGTAGAATGATGGAATGATGTAATGGTGCAATGGGATGATGTTATGATGTTATGATGGTACGGTAGTATGATGGTATGATGGAGTGATTGGTGGTGTGATGGTGTGGTATTATGCTGGTATATATGATTGTATAATTGTACCTATGATGGTTCAATTGTATGATGGCATAATGATATGATGGAACGAGGATGGTATTATGATATGATGGCCTGATAGTACGATGGTATGATTATATGATAGAACGATGCTACATTGGTACGATGGTGCGATGGTACGATGGTACTATGTTTGAGTTTAACGTTGAGTTTTGGTTGAGTTGAGGTTTGAATTGGGGTTGAGTTCAACGTTGAGTTGGGGTTGAGTTATTGTTAAATTTAGGGTTGGACGAGTGAGTAGTTTGGCTTTAGAGTTTAATTTGAGGTCGAGTTTAGGGTTTATTGGGAGGTGAGATTGAGTTGATTTTAATTGAGTGTTAAGGGTTGATTTGAAAGTCGATTTTAGTTCAGTTAGAGATTGGAGTTTAGTTAATTTTCGGAACCGAAGTTCTGATCACCTTAAGAGGCTTCAGCCCTTTGTTTCTTTATAACGATCTCCCTGAAGATGGTGGTATATACCGTCAGAATACAACGGTAATCGTAATTTACTTAGTAAATTTCTTTAAATACTTTTAAACTAGGTTAGGGTCTTCTGGAAATTTCCACACATCGAAAGACTCAACTGGAAATAAAAAACGAAAAACCAAATTTTTTTTAAACTATCTAGGAAAATTGCTTTAATATCGTTTTAGAATGCGTCAAGAGTCTAAGCGAATTCCAAAATACATATATTTAAGTTGGCGCAAATTAATCAGTGTTTGGTTGTAGCCTTGATTTTTTCAAGCTTTACGATACCACAAAATTTCAACCGATTTTGTACCTGTCGATATAAATCAATATCATGTGTAACAGTTTGTTCTTGTATTTCTTTTTTTTATGTTTAAAATTTGACAACATACCAGTCTTTTCTTTTGGGTTTGTGGTGGTGCACAAGTTTAATTTGCACCCCCATTCAGAGCAATACTTTTCGCGTCGATTTTTCTTGTCATTTTCAGATTTTCGCGAATTAATATCTCAGATTTTTTTTGGTTCCGTTACTTTTCTTCCATTATAATATGGTTCGATGTGCCTAACGGTTTTGTTTAAATGTTTTTTTGTGAAACAGTGATTAGTGATGATTAATTTTAGAACAGTAAAACTTTTTTTTTGTTAATTTAGTGGTTTTTTTTTTGAGTACCGGTGATTATTGAGTGATAGTGCGATTTCATTATTCTGTGATCTCATGAATCACTCAAATTTAGTCATGAGTGAATATGATGTGGAGCATGACCGTGTTGAAAGTCGGCCTTTTCCATATTTGTTCCGGGCGTGCCGTTCGTTCCTCCGTCGATGGAGGGCGGCACGCCATATGAGTTGGCCGCGCTGGGATGACGGTTTCCGTTCCGCAGGGTCGTCGCTGGGATTGTCATGCGGGCGTTCTTTCATTCCTTATCGGCATCGGGAACCGCCGCGACTGGGAGACAGCATCCCCGTAGGCGGATCGATGAGGGGAGGCCCGTAACTAATAAGCTACGGCGCTGATCGCCTAGAATTGAAACTGTCACTCACTAATGACCACTCCTGATTCATGATTTTCTTAGCTGCTGAGGCCGTGGCAAAAATATTTTCAATTTTCCTTTTCCCTTCTCATTTTCATTCTTCATGCGGTTATTCAAGCATGGGAATACGTCTGGAAAACCCCACGCCGCACCGTGAGCTCTAGCCAGCTACTATACCGCACCAGACCTCTATTATCATGTCTGTTAACGAAATCCCCTTGCGGGGTGTCGTTACACATGTCTGAATTACGCTAGCAGAATTATTTAGACAATGAGTTTTGATACGCTGTTAGCTAGTCAATAGAAATAGATCGCATTGAAAGAATGAGGAGAGGATCAAAGGAAAGTGTTCCTCAGGCAACCACCATGTCCCAACAAGAAACCAAAACCGAAAACTGACTTAATGTAACTATAATCAGAGCAGTTGAAACCCATTATATAATGAATGAAAGGAATACCCATGATGTAGTAACTAAAGTTGATTCCTTAAGTGTGTTGATTCTTTCAGTGATTTTCTTAAACGTATCGTAAAAGGACCATTTTTTCTTCTATAAAAAATTCGTCATTTTTAGTAATATCAATGGCTTAAAAAAAAATACTGAACGCCTGAATGAATAAACGAAGGCGGCAACCGTGACATCGACTTAGGTATGCTGGCTAGCAATCCCAATTTTTTCCGATTTTGTGCAATTTTTAATTGGTTGGAAAAGAATTAGCAAAAAGATGTCGCCTGGCACGTTTGGTTTAGCCGAAGACGGGTTATCTCTGTTCCTCTTTAATGATTTTTTTATGGTGTTTCTGGGCTGTTTCGCAAATATCGATTCTCGTTGAAACGAAACAACATTTGATGACGCTGAAATGGATCATATTTACCACTATTCGCAAAATTAATTCACCGAGTTGTTGGGTGTTTATGATCATGCACAGGTAACCATTTATTTTTATTATCAGATTTGGCTGATTATTAAAGTTTAGTTAAGCGAAAATACATACAAACATTATGGGGTAGCAAGCCAATGATCTCACATAACACATTAGCAAATTTAAGTCTCTGCGCCGTTCGGTGAATCGCGAAACACTGGCCTATAAAATATTATTTAAGCCTCTAGAACCGATTATTACTCGTCCTCCAAAAATATTCTAGAGAATAGCTAAACCATGTTCCCATATTGGTATGGCAATAATGCGGATAATGACCAAAAACTTAAATATAGTAAATCTTTCAAAACGGACCAATACAATTTTTATTAATGATGGAATAAACGTCTCTACGCAATAACATCTTAGTGGAATAAATATTTTTTACCGAGTGAGTTTAAAGCTAATACACCTTGGCAGGATGTTCGAAGGATTTGTCACTCCGTCCATCGAGCCCAAAAACTACCCCGTAGATCCAGGGGAATAAATTTCTGGGAAAGTTATGCACCAATCGAAATTTTGACTGAAACTGATAAATCGGTCTTTTCTCCTCACCTCTATAAAGTCGAAAAATTACCACATATCCAGGGGAATAAATTAGTCTAGGAGCTTTATGTACGTACTATGAGATTTTGACTGAAACTTTTTCAATGTCCGTTAAAATCAACTACTAGATATTTGAACTTAGGTTCCGATAGTGAATGGTGTAGCTGCTTAAATTATTTCTCCAATAAACTGATTAAATATCCCATAAACCCAAGAATAATTTAAACTGGACATTTTTTCAAAAAATTGTTGTCTAGACTAAATCCCACTAATATTGCTCTTGAACAGTTCCATTCTCAAGGGGAATAACTTTTATTCGAAAGATTTTGTAAAGAAATTAAATTTTTAGTATTAAATATTTCAGTAAGAATCGGAATTTTTCCAATTGGAATGTATTTTAGCAGTGTGAAAGTAATATATAATATAATCTGTGGATTTGTGGAAAACTTCACACCCGTATGTGGTAAACAGTTCTACACGTACCAACTAAAGAACCAAAAAGGATTGGTTGTTATGTTAAAAGGAATAGAGATAAAGGCTTCCATTGCAAATGCAAATCTATTATCAACATTGTTAAACGAGAAAAGGCGCCTCAGTCATTGTTCCGCCCGGAATTAGAACCAGTTAATAAAAACGTCAAAGGCAAACATGCAATATTTCACTTAAAATATCTATATAAGGATTACTATCGAGGAACCCAGGGAAGGTACAGTGTGTTATATATCAGGAATATGGACACACTACCGCATCTTGCACTTTGAACGATGTTCATGTTATACGTGGTGAACTTGAAAAGAAAAATCAATACAAAGCAGCGAGTAGAAAACGAATGCAAAACCTTTGCTCTTTAGCTAGAATAGAAACAAGACCAGAAATTGTATACATGAACGTTCAAAACGGAAACCATTAGAGAATCAAGCTTTCTAATTCAAACTTGAGTCATGAATTATTTTCACCATCGTTGAAGGCAATTTATTCTTTGTTTCTACAATTTTCTTTAAAAACCCCTGTTTTATGTTAAAAAGTTTAAAAAGCACCAAAAAAGGATCCAATTATGAAGTACCAATTCATACCATAGCGGATGCCAAAAGGTAGAAATTCAACCTAGAATAAGCAAGAAAAAGGCAAATGGAAAACAAAAATTGACTTGTATTGTTTCGAATATGTAAGTAGAGCTTTTGATTAAACATTCGTTGAAAATAATCGAGCTTTATGAAATATCAGTATTTGTGAAAGAAAACCTGAATTTTCAAATCAAACCAATAATTTGCTTCTTTGGCATCTTTTAACATATAGTTATAAAGCTCATTTTCACTACAAATGTTTTTTTCCTCTCAGAGTTCTCATGATGAAGCTTCTGTTGGTTTGTAGTTAAAGTTAAAAATGTGTTTCGGCCGGGGTCATACTGTAAAAATTCTTAATGAAGTGGTCTTCATTCGAATTCTTTTACCTAGAGTCCAGGTGGCCATATTGCTGATTGTAAGGTAGTTAGCGCTTCTAAATTGTTCAGCAGGCAAACTTCTCAAACTTCTACTTCTTTGGGTGAGATTTAAACGTTCACAGCTTCGTCAAATTTCATTTTACTATTAATAAAATTATCAAATTGCTGTTTAGTGGTGACTTTGCAATTCTACTTACAAAAGGCCACCGTCGTGGGTCAACGGCTTTAATTTCCTGAAAATTTGACTGAACCGAAATATAACGGATGCTGTTGGTGCTGTTGATAATAAGCTTGGAATCCTAATGGTCCGCTGGCATTTTTGCAGGTATCGTCGGTTGTGATGTAATGACTCGCTACGTTTATTAAGGACTCTTCTATAAACCTGTATACGTATCAAGCATTCAACATCTTACAATTATCAGCAAGCTCATTTTAAAATTTTTCCGCTGGATGGAATCCATGATGTTCCAATTGCCAATAAAACAAAAAAGATGGAAATATTACGAATAATCGCTACCGGGCTGTTAAAGAGCCGCAACGTTTATATTTCGTTGCAAACATCTTAATTAAATTTTAAAACCAGTTCGTAAATATAATATAAATAAGTTAATAAAAACCAGATGTAATCTAGAAATTTAGTTTTTTTTTTACCGATAAATGTATTATTTGTTATAACCAACCGGCCAAAAACACAAAAAACAATTAATTGTCCCTGCATGACTATAGTGAATTTTTGGGTATAGAAAAATATTGTAGATACAAAAATATTTGGTTTTAAAGCTTAAGTGCTTAAAAAACTAACATAAAATGCCTTTCGGAAATCCGTAAATCGTCAATCCGCACCCTTAAACATTTTATTTTAACCGCCAAGTAATTAATTTCGGATTTTTTCTGTTGGCAGCTTTTATGTTTTTCCTAGAATCACATAATGGTACGGCTAAACAATAAAAGTTTAAGAATTTTATTTTTCTTGCTTATACATACATACTTATATACAAACGTTCAAATGTTGTTGGTGATGCCTCAGGTTGTATTTCGAAATTTAATAGCAAAAAATGGAACGTCCAAAATATAAAATAATGAAAGAAATGAACAATGGACTAAGGATGAGAAAATTATGGAAAATATTCAGCTTTCGTTTATAATTTATGTTTATATTTACGTAATTCCAGCTTATGTATGTACGCAGCTAAGAAGATCAATATAATTTTTGTAATACACTCGTACCTACCACCTACCACATTATTATAGAAATACACCATTTTTGTTTTTATATTTATTGATTGACTTAGGGATGTTTTTCTTATCTAAATAATCGAGTGCTTCAGCTGTGAGTGACATGACAGTTAGAAAGAAAAATAATTGAAAAATTATGATTAAACAATATTCCTTACTTTTATATAATACCTGTACATCCTCTTATTTATTAATATTGACATTTTCGTCATCACAGGGAAACTATAGTATATACCAACCCACCCACTCCATACACAAGTTTTAATGTTATTTAGTTGAAACGTAAATGTTTTTCAATTTTCTCAAACGCAATCAACTAAATAATAAACCTACATACGTCTGTTACTGTTTTGGTGAAGCATTCGCGAATCAAAACAACAGCTATACAGATTTATAGTTTCCATGGGCGACCGAACCATTAAAATTTATTTTCAATACTAATGAACTCATAAAATAATTCTTTATTTTATCATATAAGCACACAATATTGAGGTGTAGGAGTATGATGTAGTTCGTTATTTTAGCTTCAGCAAATTTGTTTGTTTTAACAATGCAGAAACCAGCTTTGCGAAAAGTGACAAGTGGTGCTGTCGAACCCAAAATATGCAATAATAGCTGCGTTTTCCCACCGGACAATTTTTCTAGACGGCGATAGCTGTTAGTCGAATTTACCTAATTTAAAGTCAAATTATGGCAAATTATATCTTTATTTCGTATAATCTCTCCAATTGTTTATACAACAAACTTCCAACAGTTTATACAGAAACATAAAAAGCGTCTAGATCTGACAAATCTAATTAAAAAAATTACCATAATTTTACTTTAAATTAACTAAATTCGTCAAATAGCAGAGCTTTCCAGCATATAGAGCCACAATCATCAAGCTTTTTTAGTTTGGTTTCTTTTCATTGCCAAAAAACCAAAAAATCTTATAAAACTTTTATATAAAAGTTTTCTACATATCTTTAACAACAACATACAAGAATTCCATATTGGTGTTACATTTATTTATTTTATTTTTTCCAACTTCCAGATCAATCCAATTATAATATACATAAAAATCATATTCTATACATCTTCTATAAAAATATTAAAAACTTAGCTAGTTGCAAAATAAAATATGATGCCTGAAGAAGCTAGAATGAAATTAGAAACTGTCTAATGGTCAATAAAGTCAGAATCAGATAATTACTTCAAAATTTTAACTTAATTAAGAATGTTGAGAAAATAAATTTTCTTTTAGATTTAGTACTACGAATTTCTTCTGGTAACTTATTACAGGTTGTAGGGGCTGTAACAAGAAAATAGTTAAAGAATGAGTTTTTTGAAAAGGTGTGATTATGATATCCCAGGTTAACTTTACCACTTATATTATAATAAATTTTTAGTACTTTGAACACATAAAGGTATTTCAATGGAAGAATGGAGCAAATCTAAGGATATGTTAATGGGCTTTAACCAAAGGTCTCAATGTTGAATAATACGTTCCACCCCAACAACACATGCCATAACGCAATTTTGAATCAATTAATGCATGATAGAATAATTTAAGAACAGACAATGTGCTCGAAGGAAATACATTTTCCTAACGGAAGCATGAAGGTATTTTTTACTAAACCATCTAAATGGCATTACCAGTTGAGGCGAAAATCAACATTTAAACCTAAATATTTGATATTATTCACCGTTTCAATCAATATGCCACCTAAGCAAATGAACTCTGCAACGATTTTCACTTAAATTGAAACATATGGTTTTAGTTTTGGACCTAAGTAATATTACCTATAAACGGCAAACAAAAGCCATATCGTCTGCAAATGCTACAACCTTTCCTTTGAAATATTACCTAAATATTGAATTTATATAAATTAAAAATAATACTGGACCTCTAGCACAAATCATCAATGCGAACTCTTTGTGAACGACTTGTGATAAATGATCCAAATCAATTATATATACTACCTCTGAAGCTAATGTTCCATAATTTGAATAATAGTATATCTAATGATCGATCATATCAAATACTTTATTTATATTCACGAAAAGAGCAGCCACCAATTTACTATTATTTAATCTTTCATTAGTTCGATTAGCGCATTTGTAGAATTAAAACCAGTTCTGAAACCAAACTGAAAATCTCTAAAATAACATAGGCCGACAAATTTTTTACCCAGAAACCAAGAAGAGCTCAAAATGCGCCTTTGGCAAGTCCACTCTTGACTTCCTCAGTCATCAGATCACACCTAATGGTATTCTGCCGTCCGAAGAACGAATTAATGACATTAGGGAGTTCCCATCGCCTACTTCAATCAAAAGTATACAACGATTTGTCGGCATGGTAAACTACTACCATCGTTTTATACCGAAACTCGCACAAACACTCGCTCCAATTCACTGCCACTTGGCAGCTTTACTCAAAAAGCCCAAGACAGCCCAGAATTTCTCTTGGCCAGATGAATGTCAACATGCATTCACGTCATTAAAAGCTGAATTGGCCCAGATAACACTTCTGGCACACCCACTGAGCGACTCAAAGCTCAGCATAACCACTGACGCATCAATGGGATTCTTTTCCAAGAAACTCTCGGATACCGAAAAGAAATATTCCGCACTCGATCGGGAATTACTCGCAATTTATCTAGCAGTTAAACATTTTAGATATTTTGTCGAAGGTCGGGATTTCAAAATATACACCGATCATAAACCTCTGACACGAGCAATTCAGTCTAAAACTGAACGTACTCCGAGGCAATCTCGCCACCTGGATTACATTAGTCAATTTACCACGGACATTCAGCATGTTCACGGACATGACAACGTTGTCGCAGATACACTATCACGCACAACAGACAATGAAATGGCCACAGTCGAGACACACATCGACTTACAAACAATCGCAAATGCAAAAAATGCAGACCTAGAATTTCAGAATTTACTTTCTGGTTCCGAATGTCACACTAGTTCCTCAATGAAACAAGAGCTTTTCAAACTACCTGGCCTAGAAATAGTCTGCGAAATCGCAGGTGGGAACAATCGCCCATACATCGCAGACTCACTACGTCGCACCGTATTCAACACACTAAACAACATTTCACATCCCGGAGTCCGTGCAACTCGTAAATTGATTACAGCTTGCTACTTTTGGCCAAGTATAAACAAAGACTTAGGCAATTGGGCTCAGTCTTGTCTATCCTGCCAACGTGCTAAAGTTCAACGGCATACAAAGTCACCCCATGGACAATTTGAAATTCCGCCTGGTCGATTTGAGCATATCCATATAGATATCGTAGGACTACTTCCGCCATCTAATGGATACTCATATTTACTCACTTGTGTCGATCGCTTCACTCGCTGGCCCGAAGCATATTGCATGACCAATATGTCAGCTGCAACCATAGCCACCACCTTTGTCAACAACTACGTATCACGATTCGGTGTACCCCTTAAAAACACAACCGTTCAAGGAACGCAATTTGAGTCCAAGCTTTTCAGTGAGTTAACAAAACTCCTGGGCTCACATCGGATACGGACAACGGCTTATCATCCACAAGCCAATGGCATGGTCGAACGCTTCCATCGGCAACTCAAAGCCGCATTAATGGCCAGAGGAAACACAATTAATTGGCGCTCGGAAATACCAATCGTACTTCTTGGAATCCGAGCAACAGTGAAGGAAGATTTTAAGTGCTCACCAGCTGAACTGGTTTACGGTCAAACAATCAAGTTACCCGGTGAGTTCTTTATCGAAAATCCTCCTTCACCCTGCGATTTTGTTTTCATAAGAACAGACAAGGTTCGCACGGGATTAACTCCTCCCTACCAAGGTCCATATAGAGTTATACGCAGACTTAGGAAACATTTCATCGTATCGATTAGGATCGATTAGGGAGGGGAAAATCACTCGCGGGGGAGTCCTGTAGCGACAAACTCATCATTCATTTTCAAGTATTCACTGAAATATTCACTCGTTTATCGCATGTATTGCATTCACACATTCACTCATCGCTACAAATCAGCTTGCACGCGAACTTAACAAAAGAACGCACCTCTTTAACCAACAAGCAACACTACACACAAAAATTCATTTGCAATCAATTATACTACAGTGCATGAATAAACCAAACAAAATAATTCATTTTTCTTCTCCACGTTCGCATTGCTCATCCCATCCGCTTAAAAAATATTCGCTCGGTATACCGAATATTTACTTTTACATAAATTTAAATGGTTTTCGGCTTTAGTGTGAGCAACATCAAAAAACTTTCATTTTTTCCGCGACATATTTTCTCTTCTCGTATTTTTGATATAATTTACTAAAATCATATCGTGGTGATAAGTGTAAAATAAAATATAATTAATTAAATTAATTATCAAACTTGTAATAATAACAATAATACTATTTTATAATAAATAAAAACATATAATTGTACTTGTAAAAATTGGTGTTGTTATTTTCTGCATTGTGAAATAGCTCCAACAACAACAACGTCATTTTTGAACGACGACGTACATTATAAAACACTGCTGCAAAATGTTCATCGTTCATACCAAATGTTTTCTAGTTACCGCAATAGCACTTTCCTGGAGAATTCTCATAAAAACGTTATAGTTGAATGAAACGTCTGGAGAAAATTAAGCAACACATATTAATCTATGAGGATGTAGAGGTGGTTCGTGAACTAGCCTATTCTGCTTATTAGCAAAGCAGTTTAAGTTAAAATGTGAAGTTCAAAACATTTTCACTCCATTATCGGTGGCGCAGATGACTCCATATTAAATTTTCTACATCATAAATATACGTCTACCAAACACGACAGAAAATAATAGAATCAAAATGGCAGCTTCTCACTCTAAAGGTCTTGTCCCACGCACAAACGGCAAACCAACATTTCAAACCATCAAATTCAATTGTTGACAAAATTGCTTGATTTTCAATATCAAAATTATTAAAAAAAAAATTGTTAAAACTTATGGGATCCCCCCTTTATATCGACTAAAAAAAATTGGTCGATGGACAAAATGTCGATTTAGGAAATGTTTTATTCAAAAAATCAGCAAAAATATCGACTTCGTATTTATTATTTTGCTCATACAAGAAATGTACATATGTGTATGATGCAAATTGAGACATTATGATTTTTAATTACTGTCTTGTATTGATATAAAAATTCTTTTGAATTGAGTATTCTATCAGAATAAAACTGAAACTTGTAGTATCGTAAGTATAAGGAGTTTGTCATACTGTGGTATTAAGCTTGTAGTTGATGGGTTTATATATAGAAAAGAAAAAGTTTCATATGAAGTTTACCGCTGGCGTTGTGAAGAGACTAATATGTTAATGTGTTAGTACTAAGCTGGAAAATTCAGAACACAAAATATGGAAGGATCCAACGGAGCACTCGCATGAGCCTTTTGCTTTCAAATTTGAAAAATATAAGACGAATCATGCCGTTCAAACAATGGCTAAAACTTCAATAAATCAATATTTGGCATATACTTGGTTGAGGGCGAAATCCCGGAATATTACGAGGAATTAAAAAAATCATTGTCGACTAAATGCCACAAAATTACCGAGTGGTTTGAGAAAAATTATGAGTATGGTAAAATACGAAACCACACTAATCTGTTCCTTATCCGCCACAATTTTGGTTTATATTCGACCTTATAAATGAACAACTTTCAAAAACTCAAAATAGTGTGGAGAGTTGGCATCGAAGGCTTAAAATCCTCGTAGGAAAGCTACATGTAGGGGTTTATAAATTAATTGAATTTCAAGCAAAGAACATATTTTTGTAAAGAAAAGCAGAGGAGAACCAAAATACATTTCTTAAAAGGATTAGCTTTTAATACATTTTTATCTTAATACATATATTTTTACGTTTTTGCTTACTTATATTTTATATAATAATATATAAATATATAATTAAATTAAAACCATTAATAGAAAGAAAAATCAAATATATGTACATAGTTTCAATTATATTTTTAAAATTTGTCGACTTGGAGAAATTGTCGATGTTAAAATAAATTTTGCGCAAAATTTATTTTAACATCGACAATTTCTCCAAGTCGACATTTTAGAATCGACATTTTGTCCAAGTCGACACATTTTTCTAGCCGATGTTTTTGTAGTCGACATTTGTGGAACCGACATTTTAAAATTCGACATTACATACCCAACCCAAAACTTATAGATTTGAACTATTTGTTTATAATTTTCATAGTGCAAAGTGAAGCAACTTAGCCAAAAATTGAGTTTGACGGTTTTATTAAATGGCAGTTTTCCGTTTTGCATGGAGCAATGCCATAAGTTCCATAGTATAGCTGGTAGCCTTGATTTTAATTTAAAATAAGAGTTTCCGTAAATTTATTGGCTACTGTATTGTATTTGGCGTAACTATTAGAAGAGCCTTCTAGAGCATAGAGCCATAATCATCATGACGTATTTTTTAGAAGCTTTTTTAGTGGTTTAATTAAGAATCCATAATAAAAATGACGTTTTTTAGCTTCAAGATTTTCAATGAAAAAAAGCAAAAATATTATAAACCGTTTATATAAAAGTTTTCTACATATCTTTAACAACAAAATAAAGAAGACTATATTGGTATTACGTAAATATTAATTGCAGAAATATTAAAATGTAATTATTGCTAAAATATATTTTTCGAACTTCCATTTTGAAAAATACATCAAAGTTGGCTTTTGCGAATTAAAATAATACTTGCTAAATTTATCTGAAGTCTAACTAGTGTACGTCGAAAGGCTGAAATACACCAAGGGCTGCGCGACATGTCCCAAACAATCCACACTTTCGGCTGCTTGTATCCATTCACACCGAGCAGTGAAGCAGATTATTTTTTATACGAGACTTTAATAGTATATTTTGTGAAGAACGTTTTGTGTATCTTTTCGCTGTCCCTTATATTTGACTAGAAAAGGACCACAAAATTCAACTCCGACTATATTAAATGGTCTGGCAGCATTAATACGATCTGGGGGCAACGATGCCATGATTTGTTCCTCTAACTTTGGTCTAAACTTGAAACAAGAGACACAGCTTCTAATGACTCGCCTAACTGCATCCTTGCCATTAACTATCCAGTACTTCTGGCGCACAGCTGCCACAGTACACTGAACTCCAGCATGTGTATTTTTTATGTGCTCATGTCGAATAATCAACTTTGTCAGACCATGATCTTTCGGCAAAATCAATTGATACTTTTGATCGTAATCCAAATTGCTGTTCTCCAGCCTTTCTCCTACTCTAAGCATTCCTTCTCCATCAACAAATGCCAAAAGACTAATCAATTTACTATTTTCCGGCAACGTTTTATTGTTTAACAACATTCTAATCTCACCTCTAAAATTACCTTTCTGAACCGTCCGAATGACTGACAATAACGCGGCCTCCAACTCACAAGCCTCCAAGCCGCCAGTGCAAATAGTCTTCTTTCTAATATATCTGTTTATGAAGCGAAAACAGTAAGCTACAACGCCCTTGAGTCTCACCAACGAACAAAAATTTTCAATGTTAAAAATATCTATGATTCTTACAGAAACAAAAGATGACTGTTCATTTTTCAATTCAGGCAACTCCTGACTGTTTGCAATATTTATTTTACTAACTGGCCACTTTGACTCATCATCCTCTAAAAACAAGGGACCGTGCCACCAAACATCCAAAAGACCAATCTCTTGAGGTAAAACTCCTCTAGACACCAAGTCTGCAGGATTTGATTTCCCAGAGATGTGTCTGAATCTCATATGTTTACTACCATCCAAAATCTCGCTAATTGAGAGACGCCACTACTGTCTGAACTAAATTGACAAGGAGCAATATTGCAGTCAATTCTAACCTCGGCAAAGAGATCACTTTTAAAGGAGCTACTCTAGACTTACTACAGAAGAGATTCATAACTACACTACCATCACTATTTTTGCAACGAAGATACATAAGCGTCATATGCTTTTTGAAACGCGTCACTAAAACCGTGTACTTCTATATCACTAACATTTTCTGGAATGAAACATCGGTTCAATCTCAAATTATTCAAACATTCCAAACTATCTCTAAAATTAATCCAATCTGCCTTTAAGTTCTCGGGTATGTTAGCATCCCAATCTAGTTTTTCCATCCATAATCTCTGAATAAGAATTTTCGCACTTAAAATTACTGGCCCCAATAGTCCTAATGGATCAAACAATCTACTAATATCGGACAATACCGATCTTTTTGTAATTCTGTTACTGTCATCCAATGGCTGAACCAAAAATGTGAATTCATCACATAAGGGTGACCAGCGTAAACCCAAAGTTTTAATTGTATCGTTGACATCCAATTCATTGGGATCTCCTCGATTTTCCATTGGAATATGATTTAATAATTCCTTAGAATTTGAATACCACTTTCTTAATATCATCCCTGCTGACGAAAACATTTTAGTTAATTCGTCATACATTGAAATACCTTCCGCTAATGTTTGACAACCCGAAAGTAAATCGTCTACATAAAAATCAGTCCTTGAAATATTTGACGTTATTGGGCAATTTACTGATTCATCTACAGCTAATTGTTGGATAATACGAGTTGATAAGTAAGGCGCAGATGCCGTTCCATAAGTTACGGTGTGCAACTCGTAAATCCTCAACTCATCATTGGAACTCTCTCGCCAATAAATCCTATGAAACTTTGTATGAGATTGCTCCAACTTCACCATCCTGTACATTTTTTCGATATCACTTGAGAAAGCAATGGCATGCTTCCTGAATCTCAACACAATTGAAAATAAATCCTCCTGAACTACAGCACCTACCATTAACAAATCGTTCAACGAGTACTGAGACGAAGACTTCGCCGAAACATCAAAAACAACTCGACACTTAGTTGTGGAACTACCAGGACGTAATACAGCCAAATGAGGTATAAAATAACCCGGACCATCATCCACTTCAGTACAAGGCCTCATATGTCCCATTGACTCATATTCTCTCACGAACTCGATATACTGCATTTTCAATTCCAAATTTTTATTTAATCTTCATTCCAAAACAATGAATCTATGAAAAGCCATATTAGAAGAGGATTACCCAACAAGCTACTATCCATTTGAAAAGGTAGTTTTACAATAAATGTACCGTCTATATCTCTCTTGTGAGTGTCACCAAAATGCTGCTCACATGCTAATTCCTCAGCTGTACGAATTTTATTCTTATCATTACAGCAGGACTCCATATCCCAAAACTTTTCTAACAAACTATCCAACCCAGTATCCGTTGTTTTCGGTTCTGATGACAAAAAGAGATTCTGGTTGTCTGAACTACTTTCCAACTTTCCACCAATTACCCAACCAAAGCTCGTATTACGAAACACTGGGAGCTCCTTTGACAATTCTAAACGACCATCTTTCAAAATTTCCCAAAATACTTCACTTCCTAATAATATATCTACAGGTCCAGGTATATTGAAATCTGGGTCGGCCAATACTAAATTAGATGGAACGGACCATCTGGAAATATTGATATACCGATAGGGCAATCCATTGCTGATCTCAGATGCTACCAGGAATCTCAAATTCTTACAATAATTATCAACGCGAGAATGAAATGATACTTCTACTTTATTATAAACATCAGTTTTTGTACCATTAATACCACATACAGTGTTATTATCCTTTTCGACTTTAATTCCCAATTTTTTGACCAAGTCCATAGATATAAAATTGTTATGAGAGGCTGAATCCAAGAGAGCTCTACATTGAATATACTTCTGATTAGAATCTTTTATCAAAATCATAGCAGTGGTTAAAACGATTTGTTTGTGCACAATTTTTTTGCACAAATATGTAGAACTATTTTGAGCAGAATCAGCCTTTGTACTATCGACATCTCTATTATTATCCGTACTACTACTAGAGTGTTTTCTATTTGTTTCGTTTGACGTTTTGTGATTTCGACTATCCATTCTCATATGAAGTAATGTGTGATGTTTATAACCACAAATTTCACGCATAAATTTCGCTTGACAAGTTCTAACTAAATGACTGTCGCTCAAATAATTCAAACATCTACCTAAAGATCTTATTTTTCCATACCTTTCCTCAGGACGTAAATTCATAAACTGAACACAATTTTCTAAAGAATGACTACCACTACACATCGAACAAACTATTTTTGTATTTACTTCATTTGGCCTTGAAACCGACACGAAAGTTTTACAAGATTTAGACATTTGTCCTTGACCCACCATATTTTGTTTAGGTCTATTGGAACGACGATTATTTTCCACTACATTCAAAGCCCTACAACGGGATTGCAAAAATTCAGAAAGTTCCTTCCAAGTAGGGAGCCTTTTTTTATCAAGTTGGGATTCCCAGGCCTTTCGAATATCATCATCTAACCTATAAGTAACAATATGAACTATCGTCATATCCCACTGATCAACATTCTTCTTTAGTTTTTGTAATGCACGCAAATTGAGCTCAGTGCGATCAATCAGATTTTGCATATCTGTACCAGATGATTTATTGACGTACTGTAATTTAAATAATTCACACAATGTGTTTCTCTACCAAAGCAAGGGTATCATCGAATCTATATACCAAAGCCTTCCAGGCGATATCAAAGCCATCATCAGAAAAATCTTTGGCCTTTCCAACAACAAACATATCTAAATACCATATTTTTAGTATCTTTGAATTTATTTGATGATTATCTACAATGATTTTCTCAAAAGAAAAACGAAATCTTAACCATTCATCTAATTTTCCATCAAATAAGGGTATTCTAATTTCTGGCAATTTTGCCTTAGAAAAACGACCACCTGCACTGTCACCATTCCCTGAAGCCGCATCATCACCCAAACCTAATTTATCACCTATATTACTCATTACTTTATTAATACTTTAAATCACTTCAAATTTACCCTTTTACATCATAAAATTCACGCTCGAATGATTCAAAATCCGTATTAAATTCCTCCTCATTTTTTTAGAACTCGGGATCGTCAACCGATGAACAAAGCCCAGAATAAATTTCAGAATATTCATTTAACAAAAGCTTTAAATTTTCATATCTAGCACTAACTTTGCTTAAATTTCCTATTTCATCAGGATTTTTTATAAACTTTATTAATTGAAACGTGAGTTTCCTCTTAACGGTTGCTCTTTTAACTTTCCATGATTCAATTGTTGCCATTTTTTGCCAAATTATATTATTACACACAAAAGCTCAATATCTATATATCTCAAAACTAAATACCTTTACTTTTGTTGCCAAAAAATATTGAAATTGATGAATCAAACTATAAAATGATCAAGTATCCAAAATGCCTATTTTAAATTCCAACTATTTTCATTGTAGTGGACCAAATATGGACGTCTTCTTTTATAGATGAAACTTTTCTTCTCCAAACCAAATCAAACAAATTCCACCAGATTGCTACTATAAATATCTGGCTCGAGCTGGACCATGAATTGTCTTCGACTTTGACTTTGTTTTTTATGGACTGTATTTCCACTAAAATCCAATAATCTTTTTTTTGTTTTTTTTTTTTCTTTTAATGAAAATGCGCCTACTATTCAAACAATAATCCTAAATCAACCGTTTATTTCAACACATACTAGATTGAGATTTTTGCATACATAACTATAGTACAAAGCATTTTAATATTTACATGCAACACCACTCGACATCGGGGTCCCGGTAACCTAATTCGTCGAGAAATGTGAAAATCTGGAACAAAATTTTTTTGCGCGATTGCAATACTTACCCAATATAATTTCGTTATAGTGGGAAAAGTAAAAACTGGTTGGAATACAGAAAAAGCAACATCAAAACTGAATACCCCTAGCTCATATTTTAAAAAAACATTCCACCTGTTTTTGGTCCGCAGAGTATTCGAATACAAGTTAAATTTAATCAGTTTCGACTTTCTTTGATCAATTTTAATGACATATTTTAAAGGATTATTATTACAAAGCTCATTAAATTTTGATTGAAAATCATCGGAAGGTAAGGTGATTTGAATGTTTTTCTTAAAATTAATTAAATATTAAACTCATCGGCATCTGTTATTATAAATAATACATTAAAAATGGTTTTTATAAAGTAGAATTTCCATATTGTTTGAAAACGTACCATTAATGTCTAAAATTGTTTAGCCTTCAATTGAAAATGTTTAACTCAAAAACAGAATTTGAAAAGCTTTAATGTTTTTTTTTGTTGGAAAAGTATGAATCGCTGCTTATTATTAATTTCATAATAAAGCTAAAAAAAACTTGGGCTAACAAAGAAAATCGTTTAAGACTAAACTTGAAATATTTTCTAAGCGTAATATATTTTGCGTTGGGACTTTCCAAGAACATTTCATAAATCATAATCAAAGTATTGATTTTGTAATTTTTAAAAAACTTTGTGATTAGGATTTAGGAAACTCGGATTCACGGTTGCATTCGCTCGTTCGTTCATTCGTTCTGATAATTTTTTTTTTATCTAATCAAAGCAACACAAACGAAAAATAACGTAATTTTCAAGGAATACAATTGATTAAAGATAAAATCAGAACGAATGTGACGAACGAACATTATAGAAATTTGATTTTTCAAAAGACTAGAAACTTTCTAAAAACCAAAAAAATTTCTAATTTCATAAATTAGTAGTCTAATACAATTTCGTTTTTGGTTCAAAAGTGAGACCGGGAAATTACGGGATTTCCACGTTTTCGTAATTTAAAGCCACAGGAATTGTTGACTCATCATTTTAACTCGTCAACATTACAACAGTTAATTTCCACCAAAGTATAAAGTTTTGGTGTTTTTTATTTTGTGTTTATTGTGCTGACACTTAACTTAATTTGTAACAATATTGCATACTATAAATATTTGATTGATACTTTACATTTTGTGATGACATTAAAAAATTTAAAATTATATACGAGTATAAAGCGTAGCATTTAATAAAATAAAACAGAATTTAAATTGACACTAACTGATTTGGTTCTCATTAATTAAAAGACTCCACCAGCGGTAACCTTTTAATTAATTAAATTTACATAAATCCGATACAACGGATAGCATTGTAAACATTGGTCCTTCGAGCCATTAAAAACAACTGGCGCCTATAAGAAATACGCCAAGCAACAACCGGCAAACTCAAGAACAACCATAAACTTGGAAGAACTGCTAAGAAATCAAGAACAAAAAGCAGAAGAGATACAGCAGCTCATCTCAAATTACAAGAAAGATGGAGCACAGCGGAAAACAAAAACCTGTCTTGAGAGGAAAATCGCAGAGTTGAACAAGTCTTACACAACGAGTATGTTGATGAAGACAACAAGATCAGAGATTTTCAAAACCCAAGGATAGAGAAACGGTGTCGAAAAGATACACAACAACCATTGAGGATATTCGCCAACGCCTTAACACACCAAGTTTGCCATCCACACCACTTCCAACATCAGATGCAGCAGGAACAAATAAACAATTTAACTTCAACAACAACACAACAGAGGATGGGGCATCAACAAGTGAAGTTAAGAGCCAACAACCCAAGGCGTCGACCGTGGAGTCAAACGTTGCTATCAGCCAATTGCCAAAATTCAGGCAACAGTTGAAGCAGCAAGACATCCAAATGCGGGGTTTATATCGAGAGATTAGATTAGCTGAGGACATACTGTCTAGTAACAACAGATCCAGGCCAGCTTTAAAAATCATGGAGAGGATGATGATGCAGATCAGCGACCTTCATGAACAAATATGCATGGAGACTTCCGAAGAACAGGAAGCAAATGCAAAATATTTCGTAGACCAACATTACGAAAATTTAAACAATGAACACGAGAAGTTTGTAATACAATTAACAACATTATTGGAAGAAGAGGAATTAGGCAAGATAAAACCATTAGAAATTCGTCTACCACCAGTAGAAATCCCACATTTTTACGGGGACTACACGAAGTGGATAGGTTTCTCTGATACATTCAAACGTTTAGTTCATAACAATAATCAGCTCACCACGACACATAAAATGAACTACCTTAAAAGTCACGTAGAAGGGTCAGCTGAAAAATTATTGAGTCATTTGGAACCTACTAGAGACAACTAAGATGCAGCTTGGGAAATATTAGAGAACCGCTTCAACAACAGGAGATTGCTCGTATCTAATTTGTTGAACACTTTATTGAATCAGCATACGATCAACACGGAGTCGGCTGCTGCGATCCAACACTTGCATAACACAACGACCGAGTGCCTATACGCCATTAGGAATACAGGCATAAATATTGAAACATGGAGTCCTTTCATCATCTTCAGCTTGTTGAAAAGACAACGAGTCACGACGGCTATTCGAAAGCTCTCTAGAGAACCCAAGAGAATTTCAAGAAACAAACCAATTCTTGAAGTTTCTAGAAAGGCGTTTCCAATCTTTCAAGCGATCGGTAACAACAAGATAATACCAACCCAACAAGTGAGATTTCAACCACAACCGCTAAGACGAGCTTTCGTAACTGCCACACAAGAAATCAGATGGTCATGCTGCACAATTTGTGCAGAAATTGCCTCAGCCAAAGCCATTCGACAACAAGTTGCAGCATCAAACTGGGTTGTTTTACCTGCAAAGGCAGACATCATACGTTGCTACATGTAAAAAATCAAGAAAACAGTATTGCAAAGCAGAACATATCAACACTCGACAAGGATAGTGGCCCGGTACTTTTAGCAACAGCCCTAATAAAAGTACAGAATATGTTCGGTAGTTTTACTCTACTATGAGCACTGATCGATCCAGGCTCACAGGCTACTTTCATCACAGAGCAAGCAGCAGAACAACTAGGCCTGCCAAGGACAAGAGTTCTAACTGAAATTTCTGGAATTTCAACAGCAAAAGGACGAGCCAATCAACAGATAGCGATAGAAATATGTCCCAGATTTCCATCGATTTTCAAGATCGAAGTTAATGCTTTAGTTCTGGAAACTATCACCATACCACTTCCAGACAAGAACACATTGGGTTTAGACAGCGAATTACAAAAAGAAGAAATCCTAGCCGACCCTACTTTCGACACTCCAGGACCTATTGATCTTTTAATAGGTGCCGACAAATATGGAGAAATCATGTTAGCATAAAAAGGGATCCGCATCATTACTGCATAGCGCAAAGACCAGAGCTAGGATGGATCATATCTGGTCGTCTAACTCAAAACAACAGCATGAAGGTCACATGGTTAAATAGCCACGTCACATTACCAGAGATAGACAAGCAATTTAAATGCGTTTGGGAATCCGAAGAATTGCATCCTAAACGAAGCCTAACTGCTGAAGAGATCGAATGTGAGCAGTACTATGAATAGACTCACAAGCGATTAACAAATGAACGATACGAAGTTCGAATGCCGCTTCACAACGACAAGCTGAAAGAAGTGGGAATAGGAGAATCTAAAAGTAAAGCAGCAGCTAGATTGCTTCAAATTGAAAAAAAGATTCAAGAAGGGTGAAGACTTTAAGAATCAATATCACAATTTCATGAACAAGTACATCCAGTTGAATCACATAGAATTAATTAAAGATGATACGAAAAAAGATGCTTCTCGGGTTTACTACATGCCACACATAAAAGAAGATAGCACAACTACGAGATTGAGGGTAGTTTTGACGCTTCCTGCAACACAACAACAGGAACCTCATTAAATGAAATGATGCATGTTGGTCCAACATTACAAGACAACTTAACGGCAATATTGATCAGATTATATGATTGCAGCGGACATTGAGAAAATGTTCAGACAGATCAGAATAGCCCGTGAAGATCAAGATTTTCAACGAATCCTCTGGCGATCTGAAACAAATAAACCAATGAGCAGTTATAGATTAAAATCTATCACGTACGGAACAGCGTCTGCAACTTATTTGGCTACAAAGACGTTACAACAATTAGCCATTGATGAAGCGTCAAGATATCCAATTGGTTCAAAGATTGTTCAAAACGATTTCTATATGGATGATCTTCTATCTGGCGCAAACACAATCGCAGAAGCAATCGCTGCGAAAAAGGAACTACTAAATCTCCTTTCCGGTGGAGGTTTCAACCTCAGAAAATGGTCTAGCAATGAAAAAGCGTTATGAGAAGAGCTTCCAGAAAATCTGAAAGAAACAGGACTCCACACTATAGAATTTAGTGATACAGTGAAAACACTTGGGCTCCTGTGGAACTCTTCAACGGACACCTTTCAATTTAAAGTTATTTTGCCAGCATCTAACACAACAATATCCAAACGAACAATCTTATCAGAGGCATCAAGGCTTTTCGATCCGCTAGGATGGTTAGCACTAGTGGTGATCCAGGCAAAAATTCTACTTCAAGATTTATGGGCTTCTGGTGTAGGATGGGACGAAAAACTCCACGTAAATCTTGAAAAAAGATGGTTAAACTACAAAATGGAATTACCACGTTTAGAGGAAATCAGAATTCACCGTTGGATAAATTACAACAGTGACGCCAAAATTGAACTACATGGTTTCTGTGACGCCTCGAATCAAGCATATGCTGCAGTAGTATACAGTAAAACAAACAATCAAATCACAATAATCGCAGCCAAAACATAGGTTGCACCGTTAAACCAAACAATATCCCTACCAAGATTAGAGCTCAATGCCGCATTGCTACTTTCTAAATTGCTCAAAAATGTCAAACATGCGTTGAACATCAACAGCAATATATCAACATTTTGCTGGAGCGAATCCACAGCAGTTTTGGGTTGGATAAAAGAAAACCCACAATACCATAAGACTTTTGTGGCGAACAGAATAACAGAGATACAAGCCATCACCGATCCTAGCCAATGGCATCACGTGGTCTCTAATGAGAATCCTGCTGACTGCGCATCTCGAGGTCAATTATTAACCCACAAAATTTGGTGGGAAGGGCCAAAATGGCTAAAGGATTTGAGCTATCCAATAACAAAAATCAACAATGAAGAAATGGAACAAGCGACCAGCATGGAACGAAAATCAATAAGAACATTTACAACAACAGTGAAAAAGCCTGTGATTGAATTCGATAGATTCTCTGCGTTACAACGGCTTGTTTATAGCATTGCTTACTGTCTACGATTTCCATCAAATGCAAAATCAAAAACTAAAAACAACTCCCATTTCAAACCAGAGGAACTGAATGCATCGCTACGGGCTATAATCAGAGTCGCACAGCAGGAAGGTTTTGAACCAGAATTAAAGAAGTTAAAAGCGAATCAAAACCTACAAAAGAATAGTACACATTTAACCTTAACTCTATTTCTAGACGGAAATGACCTACTCAGAGTCGGAGGTAGGATAACAAGTTCGAATCTCCCATTTGAAGAAAAACATCCGATAATAATGCCCAGAGGTCACAAATTGTCAAGTTTGCTTGTCAAAGAAGCCCATATAAAAACACTACATTGTGGCAATTAAGCAACTTTAGCACACCTGAGAACGCAGTATTGGATAATGAATGCCAAAAATACGATTCGTCAAATTATACATGAATGTATAGTCTGTACGAGAGCGAGGAAACTGGCATCACACCAACTAATGGGCGTGTTACCAAAAGAACGAATAACACCGGCACCACCGTTTACTAACAGCGGAGCAGACTATGCTGGTCCGATTAATATAAAATTGTGGAAAGGCCGTTGTAACAAAACAACAAAGGGACACATTGCCATTTTCATATGCCTAGCCACGAAGGCAATTCATCTAGAACTTGTAAGTGACTTCTCAACAGACGCTTTTTTGGCCGCGTACCGACGATTCATATCAAGAAGAGGAATTTGTCTGAAGATATTCAGTGACTATGGTACAAATTTTGTTGGAGCAGACAAACAACTGCAAAAGCAGGCAAAGCAACAGGAAGCGGAAATTAAGGGTAAATAGCTCAGATGGGAACTGAGTGGCACTTTGTACCCCCGGGAAGTCCTCACTTTGGAGGAGTATGGGAAGCCGGAGTCAAGTCAACAAAACAACACCTCCGCAAGGTAATTGGAACCCATACATTAACGTTTGAGGAGCTCTCAACACTTCTAGCTCAAATAGAGGCATGCTTGAACTCTAGGCCACTAGCTCCACTCTCAAACGACACAGATGACGACGGGTTTTTAAGTCCGGCACATTTCCTGATAGGCAGGGCCATCATAGCAATGCCAAAACCTGATATGGAGGGTATCCAAACTGTTACAAGATGGAATTTACTCACCAAGCTCAGTCAAGGATTTTGGAAAAAATGGCATATGGAATATCTCTCACGGCTACAATGAAGGCCAAAATGGTTGCAAAAGCCACCTAACATCCAATTGGGAGAACTAGTAATCCTCAAAGACGAACAACTACCTCCTACGCACTGGCCACTAGCAAGAATCGTTGAACTTCATCCAGGACAAGATGGTCTTGTTAGAGTAGTCACACTCAAATACAGGAACAATACGTTTAAAAGGAATATTACTAAAATATGCCGCCTACCGATATCTAACGAGCCAAAGGACTACATTAACATGCAAAACAAGAAGAATGATCCAGTTAATGCGGTAGTAACTAAAGATACAAGCACAAATCAGCAACTACCAACTCCACAAAGTCTAGACAAAACAAGACCAGGAATAACAACCACGCAGACGAACAGTCCGCAGTCTATAGAAAACATATTACCGCTGCCCGGAAAAGACAATCAAAATCAAAGAGTGCAGCCCCACAGACATGCAAGGAATTTAAGAAAAGTAAATTATCTTGCACTAGCATTACTCTCAATTTGCTGCATACTAGGATAGACGCAAGCTCAGATCAAGGTTACCTCATTTAACTACTCAACAGGAATATATTTCGAGACTTAAGGCAAACTTGAATTGGTAGCCATGAAGTGGACATTAGTGATCTATTACAACATGACGAACTATTGGGAGGAGATCGAAACTTTTAAACAAGCCCAAGGCGAACTGGGAGCAGCTTGTAAAGGATTGTCTGGTTTTAATTGCGACGTAATCCTGCAGCAGCTTCAATGGCAGCTCAACAACTTGATTGCAGACAATGTTTTACTATTAACAAGCAATAAGCAACATTGACGACATGAAACCCAATTCGAGAATGTCAACAAAAACGAAAGGCATCTAATGGCATTAATGAGAAACCAAACATCAATAATCGATAACACAATCAAGCTGATGAAATATAATTCCAATCTCACAACAACATCATTGAACAATTTGATAAAGGATCAACAGAGGTTAAGATTGGAGATGATACAACTAAACGAATATCGAACATACGAAGAAAGGGTTCGCCTGATATTAATAAGCGCACTCGAGTTGACCTTAATACTAAACAACTTAGAAGATATCATATGCGGATCCAACATCGACTCATACAGCCTTCAGGGGTCCGGATTAGTGACGATAGATGCTGGTTGTAAGCTAAGGGATGACAATCTCTTCATCATCGTTATCGGCAAAGCACATAATAATATTAGCAAGACATTTGAAAGATTATCTAATATATTAAGTGGAGCGATCAATCTAAAGGAATTCAGTTCGCAAATAAAACCCAAAACAACAAAACCCGATAATCTTAGCCTGATGCCAGCAATTGAGACTACCGATTTGGAAAGAGATCTAAAAGTGATAAAGGAAAGGGAACAACTACCAACAGAAATGAATCACCATGTTGTTCATCATTACACGATATCCTACTTAACTATAGTAATCCTAATAGTACTTTTCGTCATTTTGTATTTTAAAACCAAAGCAATGGGTCAAGTTGTAATACCGGCAGCTCTGCCTCGACCGGATAAAAGTAGTGGAGTGTAAACAGGAGGCTACTCAAAACTATACAGCCCGGAATATGTTGACTCATCATTTTAACTCGTCAACATTACAACAGTTAATTTCCACCAAAGTATAAAGTTTTGGTGTTTTTTATTTTGTGTTTATTGTGCTGACACTTAACTTAATTTGTAACAATATTGCATACTATAAATATTTGATTGATACTTTACATTTTGTGCTGACATTAAAAAATTTAAAATTATTTATCAAGCGTAGCATTTAATAAAATAAAACAGAATTTAAATTGACACTAACTGATTTTGTTTTCATTAATTAAAAGACTACACCAGCGGTAACCTTTTAATTAATTAAATTTACATAAATCCGATACAACGGATAGCATTGTAAACATGAATAATATATTACAGTAAAACCTCGGTTTAAGAGCCTAATTGCGGATTGGCCTGTCTCTAATTTCCGATTGTCCCTTAGATCCGAATGTAGAAAGTTTAAATATCCCGTATAAAAGTTTACCCATGAATAGCATTTTCAAGTCAAATTCAGGCCAATGAGGAATGATGATTATGATGAAAATCGATTTCCACGATGGAAATGGGATTCTAAAACGATTTGTACATGAAGTTATGTAAAATGGCCAATTAGGAAGAAACTTGGTGATCTCTTTACCGATTATGATAAAAATCGCAGCATGCATAAACCCGGTTATTTTTACACCGATTGTGATGAAATTTGATAAATACAACATGAAATCGGCAAAGAAACAACCGAGTTCGTTCCTAATTGGCCTTATTTAAGAACTTCATTTAAAAATCATTTTAGAACCGCATTTCTATCGTACTTGCAGAATTTCATCATAATCGGTTAAGAAACGGCCAAGCCCTTAAAAATTGTCATTTTGCCAGAATTTTATCTAAAAATAATTGTAGAATCCTATTTCATCATAATCGGTAAAAAAATCACCCAGTTCCTTCCTAATTGGCCATTTTCTAGAACTTTATGCAAAAATCATTTCATCATATTAGATTATGAAATGGTCAAGTTAATTTCTAATTGACCATATTCCAATGCGTGCCGAATTTTATCATAATCGGTTAAGAAACGGCTAAGTTTTGTCTTAATTAGACATTTACCAGAACTATATCTAAAATTCATTTGTTCAGTGTCAATCAGAAGCCATACTTACTAAACGTCTCGTTCTCGGTGTCTTAACGTGTGAGAAACTTGATAGATCTGCACGGAACAGAACCCAGCAGATTGCGCTAGACGCGGAATATCACCAACCAAAGAAAAGTGAAAGATTCTATGGTACAAAGTATCGGCGCAGACATTGATGAACCACTAACGCTGAGTTCACCGAAAGAAGAGATAATTATCAACGAAACAAAACCGCTCCGTACATTACTCAGTATGAGTTCCATCAGCACTCAATCCATTTCTGGATGACAAGGAAATTCTACGTATGGGCGGATGGCTGACTCATACTGATTTTCGATACGATCAGCATTATCCGATGATTTTGCCGAAGGAATGTACATTGGCTCGGTTACTTATTAATCATGCGCGTATTCTCACACTGCCGCGTCGCGCTTGGTAAAAACGTTTATCTAATACAACGCGAACTGCGCTAGTGGAGCAATACGATTTCTCAACAGCATTACGCAGACACCGGTGCTAAATGGCAATTTATAGCGCCTGCCGCACCTAAGGGAGGCAACGGTCCAATCCACTAAAAACATTTATTTAGTGAGGATCATCGGCAAACAACGGAATTACTAACAACAATTGAACACGCTTCTAATATGGCTCGAAGCGTGTCTCAATTCCAGACAGTACGTTTGGTAACGATTGAGTACAATAGCGATCAAAGCACACACAATAAATCGCTACAAAAATTTTTTTAACATTTATTTTTAAATGATTTAAACAAAAGTTATTTGATTTCAAAATGGCAATAACACCGACCATTTTCATTTTTTAGTTTAGGGCCATGTGGATCTTGAACCACTTTGCTTTTTTCACAGAAACCTGTATCTTCTTACATATTCTTATTGTACTCGTATATTCTTTGTAAAAAACTAGAAATTTTTGTTTGAAACATTTTTTTCAAGCTTAAATTATAGTCTGCCATCTACTTTCAATAGGGAAACAAGATTACGAAACGTTTAGTGTTACCGAAAATCTAATAAAAGTAGATAAAATTTCAAAATGATTAGCTTTTCCCCAGAATTTTATAATCGAAAATTCCAAAATTTCAAAATATTAATATTTTAGTCCTAAACTTCTATCTCAAAATTATTAAGCTTTTTAGAAGCTTCTAAAATGTTCGAGAAGAACAGTATTAATTTAGGAGTGCAATTAGTTCATTGATAATTATTAATTAATTTAGTGAATCATAGTATAAAATTTGAGTCAAATAAAAGTGATTTGATAAAATATATTTTAGTGATTAGAAATATCAGCAATTAGATCCAAAGGATAAGTTCTTTAATATAAAGTGAGCCAGTGGGGCTCGCAAGGGTGGTGCGAATTTGGATTTAAAAACACATAATCTGAGAAGCAGAAGGAAAGCGGAATCAGTAAGAAATTAAATTTTAAATAACAGATTAGTAAGATATCAATCTTTAAAAATTAAAAGGAAAGATAAAAACGATAAAATTTGGAAAGCAAATAGGGAGAGAACAAATATTCAAAAAATAGTCAATGAAACACGTGCAGAATTAGAGGAGGTTCCAGTTATAGTAAGAAACGAAGATACGAAAGCATACACAAATTTGAAAAGACAGGTGAACGAGATGAAGGAGATCCCGTTATCTTATAACAATGAGGAAGACAACGACAATAATATTTCGCAGGCAAGTAAAAAATCTAAAGTAAATATAATAGATGATAATTTAAAAGTGATTTCGGCAAGTGACAAAATGGGGTCTGACACACTCAGGCCTGAACAAGCGGTTAAAAACAAGTACCAACCTGGGGACAATGGTCCATACATAGTCATTATAGAAAAAAAAGACATAGAGGATATTATTGTTGCGGAAATTTTAAATTCATTCAACATCGGAAAAATGCTTGAAGTTTCTCAGTTCGGCAAGAACAGGGTAAAAGTACAGACGAGGGAACTGGATTCAGCAAATAAGATCGTGAATAATATTAACCTGGAAAAAATCCATAAATTCAATTGTTTTATCCCGAATTTTTATCTAGAAACCACGGGGTTTATAAACAAAATCCCGATCAATATAGATGAAACCAAAATTAAAGAAAATATTAATACAAGAGTCAAGGTAATAAGAGTAGAAAGGTTGATGAGGTGGAATCAAGCAGAAAAAAAGAGGAAAAAATAAGTGCAGTGAAAATCACATTCAGATCGAATACTCTACCCGAAGAAATTAGGATCTTCGAAGTAAGGAGAAAGGTGGCATACTATGTGCCTAAACCACTCATATGTAAAAGCTGCCTAATCTATGGACATTCCAAAAAGCAATGCAGAGGTAAACTTAAATGCATTAATTGTGGTAAAGCAGATCACATGAGGGCAGCATGTAGTAATGAAACTACGTGCTACTACTGTGGTGAAAACCACATGACCAATACGCGAAGAATATAAAAAACAAAAAAGAATCAAATTCCTGATGATATCGAAGAAAATACCGTTTAGGCGCGTAACATCGTAGTTCCTGCCACTTTTAATATTTATAGTGAAAATTTTCCGGAGCTTCCGACAATAATCAACAACAAGGAGCTGGACAAAATCAAAACAGAATTAGAAACACTTAAAACAAATATGAAAGTAGAAAATGAAAAAATAAAAGAAGAAATGAGGGAAGTCAAGGAAAATCAAAATAAAATTATACTCATCAACAGAAAATAAAAGGCTATCTAGGCCTAAAGATGCCTGCTTCGGATCTTGTCTTGACGGAAATTCTGGAGAATCTTCTGGAAATGGACAAAGTGATTAACCATAAAACCAAAACCAAACTCAACGCTGTTGATGTGCAATTAAATATAAGAAGTCTCAAATGTACAAAGAGGAATTAGAACATTACATAAACCAAAGAGAAATTGACCTTACATTTGTGAACGAAACATGGACTAGGATGGAGGCTAAAATCAAAATGAAAAATTTCAAAATTATTATTAAAAATAGAGGTGATGGTTATGGGGCTGTGGGTATGATAATAAGCAAAAAACTGAATTATAAAATAATCGAAGTAGGGGGCTTTAATCCTATTGAAATAATATCTACAGAAATATTAGACAAATTTAACAAGAAAATAAAAAACACGGGTATTTATATCCCTCCGAATAAAAATAATAATCTGATCAAACATAAACTTAATAAAATATGGGATGAAAATCAAAATTCATATAACATAATCATGGGGGACATTAACGCGCATCACCCTGATTGGGGTTACGACAACAGGGTTTGCAATAGAGGCAAGATGATAGCAGACCAGTTATTAAAATCAAATCCTATCATAGAAAATAAAGGGGCAATAACAAGGTTGGACGAAAACGGTAGAGCGTCAGCTATTGACATAACACTGGCATCCGTTGATATATCTAAGGATCTTATCGATCATCATAAAATTAAACAACAGTGGATCGAAAGAAGTGAACAAAACTCTTATAAATACAAAGAAAGCTATAGAGGATATCAAGAATTAAAACCCTAATCACTCTGACGATATTATAGATTATGAATACATATTAACAGACATCATCAATTCCAATGTGAGCAAGCTTAATTCGGGAAATAAATATATCAGTAAGCAATGGTGGAGTGAGGAGGTAAACAAACTCTGGAAAATTAAAAGGGAGAAGTTGAGGATGCCCAATAGGAACAGGAATAACAGGTATTATAAAGATGAAATGAAAAGAGCAACGAATAATCTCAGAAACCTGATAAAAAAAACTAAAAAGAAATAGTTGGAATAATTTCATTGAAGAAATCAACCCCAGGCTAAACCAGAAAGAGATTTGGAAGAGAATCAAGATCTTTAACAAAATAAAAGAATACAACCAGGATATCTTCAAGAATGTCAATAATATGAAGCAGTTCATGGACAAAATAAAGGAGTCGTTTAAAGAAGAGGAAAACAAACTCAATCTGCCCAAATCAACGGTCTTGGAGGAGGAAGTTGATAAAGATGAAATCAAAGATATTATTACAAACAGTAGCATATCAGCGCCAGGCCTAAACAAAATCCCTTACAACATATTGAAAAACCTTCCAGAGAACCATATCGAGATCGTTCTGAATCACTTAAATAAACCTTGGAAAAATTAAGTTTATCCAGAGTCTTGGAAAAGAATTAAGATAGTAGCGGTACCGAAACCTGGAAAGGATATCAACGAAGTAGAAAATTATAGAGGAATCCACCTGTACTCAACCATGGCGAAGATAACAAGCAAAATGCTTAAAAATAGAATAAATAGATTCGTGGATAATGAAAGGATTCTGCCGGACTTCAGCTTTGGTTTCAGGAAAGGGGAAAAATCACTTTAGCTATCACGACAGATATTATCAAAGCATTTTACAACGTGGAGGCTAATGTATTAATACAAATATTGCAAAAATTCAAATTTAACAAAACGTATATCAACTGGATATATCAATCATTAATTAATAGAGTAATTCATTTTGAAGTGGGAGATAATGTTATGACAAAGATTTCTAGTGGCGGCATACCGCAAGGACCTCTTTAATATTTACACAGCTGAACTACATAAACTTAACGACGATAAACTTACCATTCTTCAGTATGCAGATGACTTCATTCTTTTAATATCAGATTATAATGTAGATGACCTTAATAACACGGTTAATTTAAAGCTTAATATTTTCATAGAAGAATTAAAATAGTTAAACCTCTCAATAAATGATAGTAAAACTAACTACATAGTTTTATTGCATAACATAAGTACGGACAATATGAGAATAGAAGAAGTAAAAGAAGTAAAACTTTTAGGAATTACAATAGATAGTAAATTCAAATTCAATAAGCAAAACGAAAAACTGATCGATGCTTGTAAATGGGCAATCAACATATTAAAAATTTTGTCAAGAAAAAAAGGAGGTGCTCACCCATTAATATTGTTAAATACCTACAGAAGTGTGGTGGAAAGTAGAATCAGATATACGTCATGGACAATAAAAATAAAGAATTCATATTGAAAAACTACAAAAAATTATGAATTCAGCACTAAGATTAGGCTTGGGTCTAACCAATAGCACTCCTATCACAGCAGTCACTGCAGAAGCGGGAGAAATCCCTATGAAACATAAACTTTCACTTTTCAACTATGTATACATGGCCAGAAACATATTTAATAATACTAGATTCGGAAAGGAAATAAAGGAAGGTAATACAAATGATTTAGTCAAGTCAGCTTTCTCCGAGAAGGCTTGGTACTTAGAGAGTCTACCAATGATCTCCACAGGAATTTCGCACAAACCCAATAAGAGAATATTTATTGATTTAAGTCTGCACGAAAAAGTAAAAAATTAAAATAAGCATAACTCCGAGCTATTAAAAGAATGGACCTTAGATAAAATTAACACGTTAAGCATAAATAACAGGATTTACACAGATGGTGCTATTCTGGAAAACAAAGGAGGTACAGGTTTATATATTGAACCTACAAGTGAATCACATAGTTTCCACATAAAAGACGACATCTCTATTATGAGTGTAGAGATGATTGCTATGATCGAGGCCGTCAAGAAAGCTGCTGAGATGAAGTGGATTGAAATGATCATTCTTTCAGATTCTCTCAGTTCTTGTAAATCGTTGCAGAATACAGAAGGGAAAAATAAATATGTACTTAGAAAAATTGTTGGATCAGAAGAACACAAAATAATGATAAAAATCATATGGATCCCTAGCCACATTAACATAAACGGGAATGACAAAGCTGATGAGGTAGCAAAAAAAGGGTGCACAAGTATGATAGATTGTGGATATAAAATGAATTTAAAAGCAAACATAAAAATTTTCAAAAATCATTTGTACCAACTATGGAATGAAGAATTCGTAATTAAAACGCAAAGCAAAGGAATTATTCATAGTGAAAACATCAACAAAAAAATATCGTCCAACCGTGGTTTTTTAACAGAAGATCCCTCCCCAATAAGTATTAATATCAAAAACATAAGAATTCTGTAAGTTCATAGTCAAAGAGAGCTTGAAATAATAGTGAATAAAAAATAAAAGTTGTATCAATTAAATACAT
The DNA here is from genome assembly GCA_958295665.1 of Tipula vernalis. NCBI lineage: Eukaryota > Metazoa > Arthropoda > Insecta > Diptera > Tipulidae > Tipula > Tipula vernalis. The sequence continues at coordinate 320,356,810 of OY282559.1, forward strand.
AAAATTCAAGTGTTCAATAGAATCAGTAGATCTCAATTTTTTGGTGATGTGAGTGGCGATACTCTAACCAAACAAATAAAGTAAAACAACAAAAAATAAAAAAATAAACTTTTTCGAAAATTTTCAGTATTTGTAACATACAACATAGACCCGACATACTTTAAATATTAAATTCTAAAGTACCTATTTAAATGTTTTAAATGTATGCCTTTTTTAATTCAACATCATTCTTAAGAGTATTAAACTTAAGATGTGCTTTCGAAATGTTACTGAAATTTAAATTTATATTTTACTTGGAATTGAATATTAAAATTATGTATAAAAATATACAAAAAATGTGATCTCCAATTTCAACCAGTATTTTTTTTTTTTTTTACAGGGTTGGGATTTTCCAAGATATTTCCTATAGTTGTTCAATTTAAAAATAATTAAATACGCTTAAATTCCATAAGCTCTCTCATCACAACTCAAACTGGAAAACAGAAAATTCAAAAATTGAGGCTTAAATTCAATAAGTTTTACGAAATCTTCAAGTCATAAAATGTTATGCAATATTTAGTAAAAAATTTCAAAGCAACCAATTAAATAGGCAGCAACGGTTGATTTGACTAAATTCATTAGACTGTGTATAAATATGTCTGCCCTACCCTCAGTACAGACATATTCATTTCACAATCGAATAATATTCCAAATGGCACACGTTTACAGACGTTTACAAATAACCAAATGAAAATAATTTTATATAGACCACCCTCAACATTATAAAAATGACAAATCTCGATTATCGATCGGTTTGTACATTTTTGTTATTGAATGATTTACATAATCAGCAGAGTATCGCTATTTGATATAAAAGGTAATCAATTTAGGACTAAAATATTTTCTTCACCAAAAATAAACTGAAATACAAAATGCTACATACATATTTATGTACCTACGATAGACGGTAATGTAGCAACCTACTTTTGTTTTAATCTGGATAAAATACGCGCATGAATCCATGTTCAAATGTACAAAAAAAAAGTATCAATATTATCCTAATTCGAGTTAAAAAAAAAAAAATGTTTTAACACCTTACCTGGAGACACCATTCTCGGGGTAATGACATTTTTTATATGTAATCAACGAAATTCTTTGTTTTTCACGTTTAAAACCTAAATGCATTGGTTTAATTTTCTTTTTGTTTTGAATTTTAACTAATTTAAAAATTATCCTGTTTTTATTAATGATGATTTTAATTTAAACTTTATAATAATAATTTTTAATAAAACATAAACTATAATTAAATAAAAACAAAAGTATTATTTTACAAAAATTTAAAGGATATCATTTATAGGAAAAACACTTATAATTTTCCCAATAAATAATATCGATTTTTTTACACCCTGTTCTTTTTTATTTTTTGCAAAAACTACACTTGGTATATTATTATGTATTTTATTATGTAACAAAAATGTTATTTACAAATTCTTGTAAAAAAAAAAACACAAGACTATTTATTTTGTAAAAAAACAAACGATTCGCCTAAATGTTGATAATCCTTAATTTGTAATAATTAGATCTGAAAATAATTTATTTCTTGATAATTTAACTTTCTTTTTTATTTTATTTAACTCGAGTAATTCCTTTTAATCTTTAATGTATAAAACGAACAAGGGCTGAAAATGTACTGAATATTATGATGAAAATGAAAAAACCCGAACAAATCGACTGTACTTAGATATATGTATCACGATTTTTACGATTGGCACGAACGGAAAAACACCAACAATCGATTGAAAATGTACTATGCTAAAACGAGATAACTCTATAAATATTTGAGTTGAACAAAAGAATCACAGTGTGGTTAATATTAGCCATAGTGTTGAATTGTTGTCAACAAACTTCCCATTAATCAAATTTAATTAAAATGTTTATATAATTAAACATGATTTGTGTTTAATTAAATTTGTATTAATGATAAAAATCTATAAATGTTTGCTAATTTTGGTTGAGTATGCGCAAGTCTAGAAAATACGAAAGCGTATTTATAACAAATTGGTATGGGGGAAGGGAAATGTATTCTGTTTATTTTCCAACGACACTTTCGTTTGTATTTGCTTTGATTTCTCCGCAATTGTTATTAAATAATTTGTTTCTTATTGAGCTAGGTATGTCGAGTCGACAGAGTACGTAAACAAAATAGAAATGCTTCAGTATGTACATACATATGTAAAAGTAGGTGAGTAATGCATGAATTATACACACATTTTAATTATTCGAAATGCAGAAAAGGAAACAATGAAACGTTTAGTTACACGCAAAACTTTAATTGATACAATAAATTAGTTTAATTTGAAATTGACCACCGAAATTTTCCATGAAAATAAATTATTCACCAAACTGACCAAAGAAACGTTTGCTTCTAGATTGATTGATTGATTGATTGATTTCAATGTACGATCAAGCATTAAGCAAGTTTCCCGTATTATAAATGCGAATACCACACCACTATACCTATGTTACAACACGACACCATAACTCTCCCTCACCAAGGAAATATGTACCATCATACTCAGCTTTTCATGAAGCCAAACATAGCAATATTCATCCCGTAAAGAAAGGCGCCACATCGATAACTACATAAGTCTAATAGTGTGATATCCGCCCCTGGCCAGGCAGCCATCGTACACCTTTTTACATATAACAAAATCGAGGGATGGGAAAGGAATGTTAGTGAAGACAGACTCGGGCCGGTTACAGACACCTAATAAAGCCGATAGTTAGTGTTTTATGACAGCACAATGACAACACAATTAAAATATTAATAATAAAACATTGGAACCTGATCGATCTGAAATAATATCTTAAACTAGAATTTATATTTATATAATACTCCAAACTTCCGATAACCAAAATTGATGATAAAATATATTTCGATGTTCTTCTGAAACCAAAAAACAAATTAGTTATTTATTTCTACTCTCACTTAGTCCAACCGCTCTATAATTTCAAATATTTAAGTATTAGCTTTCAACAATTAAGAGAAATATTAAAACAACAATAAATATAATATAATCTAAATTCAAATGTAAAGATGTTCCTATCCCTAAAAATAACATTACCATTTATTAATCATAATTCAATTTTAACCTAAAGGCATTAATTACATTAAGGATCAATTATATTAAATTCTTCTTCCTCCAGCATACCCCATCTGAAATAAAATTTTGAACCATAAGTACACTCCAACTAGTTCTAATAGATGTCTCTCCGCTCATTATTGATGAAATTTGTTAGTTGTTATACCTATCATCAAAAATCTTAAACAGTAAATATTTGCTGTATAAAGCCCTTGTTCATCCACAACCTCACCATTTGCCTTTAATCGAAGTTTGTGAAAAAACCAAAATTACTCGTGACATCTGATAAATTAATTACTAACTTTATAACCTGAAAATCAAGATACATAAAAATTGTAATCCTAAATTATGAATTTTAAACAATAAATGTCTTATTTTAAACTAAAATTCTAAAATCAAAAACCAAAATCTGAAATCCTAAAAATTGTATTTCCAATTCCTGCTTAACTAGCTATTGCCAGAAATTAAAGAAATTAATTAACTAATTCCACTAATACCACTAAAATCAAAATTAAATGATTAATTGTTTATTACTTCATTCTGCTTAAACAGCTTAAATGCTAATAGTTCAACCTTTCCATACAAATTAAAGTTAATAAATCAACTATAAAAATGAAATAAACAATTAAATAATAAAGGATAATTAAATAAAAAGCCGCGCCCAATTTCTCCACTCTAAATGTCCAATAATAAATAATTAAAATAATGAACAATAATAGGTAAACAATGAATCCGCACCCGGTTTCTCATCTGCACATTTCACTGCATCCAATCCATTCTTAATTATCAATTAAATTGTAACACAAAAATTTAATGCAATTACTTATTTTTTTAAAAATTTAAAATTAAAATTTAAATCATCTAATTCCTGAAACCATATAAGTTCAATTCCAGATTTACAACTTTATTAGTTAATTCCAGACATACCTCTAAATTCAAATCAAATTGATAATTAATTAATTGCTTACTAATTAATCTATTCCGTTTAAATCCCACTGCACAATAATTAAAAATAATCAAGAACACAATAAAAGTTTAATAAAAGAATAAAAGTTTAGTTTAACAATAGTTTAATAAAAGTTTAACAAAAATTTAACAAAAATTTAACAAAAGTTTAACAAAAGTTTAATAAAAGATTAACAAAAGTTTAACAAATATTTAACAAAACTTTGACAAAAGTTTGATAAAAGTTTATCAAAAGTTTAACAAAAGTTTAACAAAAAAATAATAAAAGTTTAACAAAAGTTTAATAAAAGTTTAACAAAAGTTTAATAAAAGTTGAATAAAAGTTTAAAAGTTTAAAAGTTTAAAGGTTTAAAGTTTAAAAGTTCAAAAGTTTAAAAGTTTAAAAATTCAAAAGTATAAAAGTTTAAAAGTCCAAAAGTTTAAAAGTCCAAAAGTTTAAAAGTTCAAAAGGCAAAAGTCTAGAAGTTTAAAAGTATTTACAACTTTATTAGTTAATTCCAGACATACCTCTAAAATCAAATCAAATTGATAATTAATTAATTGCTTACTAATTAATCTATTTCGTTTAAATCCCACTGCACAATAATTAAAAATAATCAAGAACACAATAAAAGTTTAATAAAAGAATAAAAGTTTAATAAAAGTTTAACAAAAGTTTAATAAAAGTTTAACAAAAATTTAACAAAAGTTTAACAAAAGTTTAATAAAAGTTTAACAAAATTTTAACAAAAGTTTAACAAATATTTAACAAAAGTTTGACAAAAGTTTGATAAAAGTTTTTCAAAAGTTTAACAAAAGTTTAACAAAAAATTAATAAAAGTTTAACAAAAGTTTAACAAAAGTTTAACAAAAGTTTAATAAAAGTTGAATAAAAGTTTAAAAGTTTAAAGGTTTAAGTTCAAAAGTTTAAAAGTCAAAAAGTTTAAAAGTTCAAAAGTTTAAAAGTTCAAAACTCAAAAGTCCAAAAGTTTAAAAGTTCAAAAGTTTAAAAGTCCAAAAGTTTAAAAGTTCAAAAGTTTAAAAGTTCAAAACCCAAAAGTCTAAAAGTTTGAAAGTTTAAAAGTTCAAAAGTTTAAAAGTTTAAAAGTCTAAAAAGTTTAAAAGTTTAAAAGTCTAAAAGTTTAAAAGTCTAAAAGTTTAAGAGTTTAACAGTTTAAAAGTTGAAAAGTCCAAAAGTTTAAAAGTTTGAAAGTTTAAAAGTCTAAAAGTTTAAAAATTTAAAAATTGTTGCAACCAAAATCAAACAAAAATACAACATGAAACAACGCACAAAATACAAAAGAAATCTACAACACTTTTCTGTTGATACTCTCTTACCAATTTCAATGTGACAATATTGTCAAATCACATTAATAATTCACTTTTAATTACACTTTCAACACACCACTTGTAGCTTTATGATTTTTTTTTTATCAATCAAAGCAAAATTAACATAGGCCATTTCACTTTAGAAGCTCAGATTTTATTTTATTTATAAACCACTGTTGCACTCAAAATTTCACGTCAAACTTACATTACATGCATCACAAACAACTTTATTATTACTTTTAACAATTAATTAATCTAAATTAACACTTATTATTATTATTTTATTTTATTTTAATTAGCACAGCAAAAAATATGACTTCTATATCCTGCACTATCTGTGTCTCCAAAGAAACGTTTGCTTCTGGAGACAATTAATTATTTCAATTAAATCAGCTTTCATACATAAAACATTACCAATACTAAAGTTAGACGCTTATGAAGTTTATCCTAAGTTAGAACTAAACCAACAAAAACAATTGAATAGCGTAATAACAATTGGCAGCCCAAAATATTGATGTAGCAACACCATATTGATAGGCACCATCGTAAGCCATAACGGGTATTCTCAATTTTATATATTTAATTTATATTCTGAGAGTGTAATCTTGAGAAATGATTATTTTTTGTGTAAATCACACCAGGGCCTAGATTCTGATCAAGTGACAAATGACAAATGACAATGTGCTAAAATTTTAACTGCTATAAAATGACAATATAGTTGAGTGAGTTCTAAAATGCGATTCTGATGAAGTGACTTTTTCAAAATGTCACAAGAAAAAAAATGATGAATTAAACAAAATTGTCATTGATTTGAATTTCCGTGACAAAAGTCAGCTGCATTTTAAAATAAAATATGTGTGAATAAATTTTGTTAATTTTTAAAAATTCTTCTTATAAATTTTATTTATTTATATTTTAATTAAAATAAAACAATATTTTATCTATTTTTATATATGTATATAATGTGTATGTAGCGTGTAATATCATTAAAATTAACCTTAAAATATAACTGCGGTAAACTAGAAATGTAACTGCTGTAAACTGCTGTTAATGTCATAACTCATTTCATCAGAATCGCAAATTTTCCGTGACAATATTTTGTACTAATAACAAAATGTCACGAAAAATTGTCATTTCATCAGAATCTACCGCCAGAAGTCCCATTATAGAAAACCCATGTTTTCTATATATAGTTCGCACCATTAAGATTGTGCAATTTTGTGCCTGTAATTAGAAAATTTGTGCATAGTATACTTTAGGAAAAACTATGGGATTTATCACTTGATTATCCTACCAGAAATCCCATATATTCCGTTTATTTAATAAAATATATTTTTCGGTGTACGATGACTGTGCAAAATTGTGCGTTACTAAACTTACCTTGAAAATAGTTTATATTGGCCTGAATCGGCCAAAGAACATTTACAATTGATCAAAATCGTGGTTTTTCGAAGAGGTTATAGGGGCGATTTTCAGAAATTTCACCTTTTATTAACATTCGAATTAAAACAAAGTGTGACTAAGTAGTATTCGGGCCTAAATTCACGTTTGTGCATATTACACTTTAGCCAGAATCGGCCATAGAACATTTACAATTGATCAAAATCATTTCATCATCATCAAAATCGATTGATCAAGAACTTTGTTTTAATTCGAATGTTAATAAAAGGTGGGATTTCTAGAAATCGCCCATATAACCTCTTCGAAAAACCGCGATTTTGATCAATTGTGGATGTTCTATGGCCGATTCTGGCTAAAGTGTTTTTTTTCCTTTATCTCCATTTATGAGCTACTAGACCGGACCATCGAACTCTATTTGGGGCTGTTGTCTTTACCTCCCCCATGTTTTCCCGAGATGTTTTGCTACGGTTAGCACCGTTCTCCTCCAGGTCATTGCTGGTCTTCCAACTTTCCTCTTTCCTTGCGGATTCCATTCCAATGACATCCTGGTTATGTCATTTGGTGTCTTTCTCAGCGTGTGTCCTATCCATCTCCATTTCCGTTTCCTGATCTCATTCTCAATGTCCACTTGGTTAGTTTGCCGCTGCAGTTCTTCATTTATGATGGTATTCGGCCAGAAGCATTTGATAAATCGCCTTAGGCATTTATTCACAAATACTTGGAGCCTTCTTGTTATTTTCTGCGTATGTTTCCACGTTTCACAGCCATACAGCAGTACTGATTTTACACAGGCATTGAACATTCGTATCTTGGTGTTTCTTGACAGGATGGATGCATTCCAGATCTTATGGAGCATGTTGAACGTGTTTCTCGCTTTGTTGATGCGTTGGTTAATATCTTCTTCCATTCCACCTGATCTTGACACAGTACAGCCGAGGTATACGAATTTTTCGACATCTTCTATTGTATCTTGGTTGATGCGAAGTGGTGTACTAATGCCTGTGTTCAGTCTCAGGGCCTTTGTCTTTCTTATATTTATCTTGAGCCCTACATCTTGTGCTATTTCTGATAACTTCTGTAGCTTTTGCTGCATGTCTCTGTATTTGTGTGTTAGCAGGCTGATATCATCTGCATAGTCGAGGTTATTGAGTCTTCTAATTGGATCCCACCGGTACCGTTTGGTGATGCGATGTCTAGCTTGCGCATGACACTATCCAGTACTATGAGGAACAGTAGTGGAGATAATACACATCCTTGTCTGACTCCTTGTGTGTTGTAGTATGTGTCACTCTGCTTTCCTTTGTGTTGAACTCTATTTCCAGCATCCCGGTACATTTCTCGGATGAGTTCGGTTATTTTCCTCGGAATGCCTATTTCGCCGAGTGCTTTCCAAATTGCGCTTCTTTTGATAGAATCGAATGCACGTTCGAAGTCGACGAAGAGTAGATATAAAGGTGAATTTTCATTGGATTGTTTGACGATAATTCGGACTGTGCTAATGTGGTCTGTACAGCTTCTTCCTGGTCTGAAACTAGCTCATTCGTTTCTTATATGTTGGTTAACAGTTGGTGGTATTCATTCAAGGATGATCATTGCTAGTACTTTCATTATACTGTTAAGGAGGGAGATGCCTCGCCAGTTTTTGCATTCTTTTAAATCGCCTTTCTTTGGAATTGTTATGGTTAAGCCCTCTTTCCATTTTTGCGGAATTTTTCCGGTATTCCACACTTCTACTAATAGTAGTGTTAGTGCTTCTGCAGTTGTAAACGTGTTACCATTGAGTAATTCAGCTGGTATGTTGTCGGTTCCAGCGGCTTTGTTATTTTTCAGCTTCTTTATGGCACTTGTAACTTCCCGCTCCGTTGGTGGATGGGTATTAATGGTTTTATTATAGTTGCCATCTAGAAGATCCTAAACTGGTTCGCTATCTATGCAGTTGTTCTCAACGAACTCTTTCCATCTATTTAGTTCTTGGTGGTCTGTAGTTAGGACTTATCCATTTGATTCCTTTATAGGTGGTATATTTGTAAATTTTCTGGTAACCTTTCTTACACAATGATGTAATGTGCGCATATTTCTATTTGCTGCCGCTGATTCGGCAGTGGTGAGAATGTCTTCCGTATATTTTAAGTTGGCGGCGTTCCTCAATTTTCTTCCATGTTTCATCTCTAATCCATGGTTTTCTTGTGTTGTCTTTGTAGCCAAGCACACTTGTAGCAGTTTTTACGTAGGCTTCGTCTAGTTCTTCACATTTTTGATCTATAGCGCTGGTTCGTTATTTCGTAGATTGGTTTGGAGCGTTTCATTGAAAGTGTTTCTTATGTCAGTGTTTCTCAATTTATCTATGTTGAATTTCCTCCGATTAGTTCTTGCATTTTTCACAGCAGCTGGTTTGATTTTGAAGGTTGCTATTACCAATTGGTGATCGCTGTGTACATCTGCTCCTCTCATTGCTCTGACACCTTGTAAGGAGGATAGAAACTTCTTATTTACCACTACATGATCAATTTGATTTCTCGTTCTGCCATCTGGTGATGTCCAGGTGTATTTATGAATATTCTTGTGTGGGAATTTGCTGCCGCCTATGAATAGCTGATTTGTGACACAATAGTCTATGAGTCTGTCTCCGTTGTTATTCTTAGCAGAATCTAGTGCCTGCTTACCCATGATTGTCGCCATTTCGGCGTTGTCAATTCCAATTTTTTGCGTTAAAATCTCCTTGGATAATCTTGATGTCATTTCGGTGTACACTTGATATGGCGGCGCATAGCATTGTATAATCGTTGTATTTCTAATTTTTGAGTGGAATCTTGCTGTAATTATCCTGCTAATTATAGGTTTCCATTCGATTCGAGTAGTAATTTCTTCCCTTTAGTGGTTGTTAGTATACCTACGCCTTGTTCGTGTGTGTCTACTCTACCAGAGAACATCATATATTAACCTGCGCTGGTTGCTATGTCTCCACTATCCTTCCATCTTACTTCACTGAGGCCAAGAATTTCTATGTTATACCGCTTCATTTCCTTCTCAACTTGTGCTATCCTTGATGTTTCCGTTAGAGTTCTTATATTCCAGTTTCCAATTCGTGTCCGTGTACGATAGCCAATAGTCGATAATTGTGTTGTTTGCTGATTTGAATTATTTCTTCTAGTGTTCGTTTCTGTAATCATTTGATTTCGGATTAATGAATGATTGGTCCATTGTATCCTAGCCAGATCCCAGGGCTGTTGAGTAAGGCATACTGGCATGCCGGGGGGAGGTTTCGTTCTATTCCATTTTTCACTTTTCTACTATGATGTTCTCCAGCGGTGATGTTCCCAAGTTAAAGTGTAATATGCACAAATGTGAATCTTGACCGAATATTAAAACAGACTTTGTTTTAATTCGAATCTGAATAAAAGGTGGGATTTGTGGAAATCGCCCATATAACCTCTTCCAAAAACCACAATTTTAGTCAATTGTGAATGTTCTATGGCCGATTCTGGCTAAAGTATATTATGCACAAATGTAAATCTTGGCCAGAATACTAACTACACTTTGTTTTAATTCGAGAGTTAATAAATGGTGGGATTTCTGGAAATCGCCCATATAACCTATTCAAAAAACCGCGATTTTGATCAATTGTGGATGTATTATGGACGATTCTGGCTAAACTGTCATATGCACAAACGTGAATCTTGGTCAGAATACTAACCATACTTTGTTTTAATTTAAATATTAATAACAGGTCGGATTTCTGGAAATCGCCCATTTAACCTCTTCGAAAAACTTTGGTTATGATCAATTGTGGATGTTCTATGGCCGATTCTGGCTAAAGTATATTATGCACAAATGCGAATCTTGGCCAGAATACTAACTACACTTTGCTTTAATTCGAATGTTAATAAAAGGTGGGATTTCTGGAAAACGCCCATATAACCTCTTCGAAAATCGCGATTCTGATCAATTGTGAATGTTCTATGGCCGATTCTGGCTAAAGTGTAATATGCACAAACTTGAATCTTGGCCAGAATACTAACTACACTTTGTTTTAATTCGAATTTTAATGAAAGGTGGGATTTCTGGAAATCGCCCACATAACCTCTTCGATAACCGCGATTTTAATCACTTCTGGATGTTCGATGGCCGATTCTGGCTAATATAAACTATTAACGCACAATTTTCCACAATCATCATACACCGAAAAATATATCGTATTAGGTAAACGGAATGTATGGGATTTCTGGTGTGATAATCACGTGAGAAATCCCATCCTATTTCCTAAAGTCCGCTATGCACAAATTTTCTAATTACAGGCACAAAATTGCACAATCCCAATAGTGCGAAATATATAAAGAAAACTTGGGTTTTCTAAAATGGGACTTCTAGTGTGATGTACATTACTTTTTTGTAACAATAGAGAAAATTATGTTTTTTGTAAAAATCAATTGCAATTAAAATTTCAGTGAAAATCAGCGCTTGCCGGAGCTCTTCAATTTTTTTTTTGTACTGAATTTATTACAACTGATTTACAATCTCTAATAATTTATCTTTAATAAATGAGTTTAAGTGTAGCCCATTGGCTAGTCCCTGTATGTTTGAAATTTAAATTAATTTAGCGGTTCCAATTTGAGCTTAAATCTAGAGACTTCGTCCCTCGAAGCCGGGTCACTAAATTCGTGTTTTCCAGCATACTACGGATATCGTCAGTTTGGTGTTGACTAAGACGCTCCAAGTAGGATTTGGAAACGTTGAATTATTTTAATGGTGGTCTTCTTCGCCCAACCCCAAAGCTGAATACCGTAAGTCCATATTGGTTTTAATATTTGCTGATATAAGAGCGATTTGTTATGTAATGTTAGCTCAGGGTGCCTTCGTATGAGCCAGTACATATTCCTGTATTTGATGTTTAATTCTTCCTTTTTCTTTTTCACATGCTCTTTCCACTTTAACTTAGCATCGAGAATCATGCCAAGATATTTCGCCGTATTTGCATAGGGAACTTGTTGCGAGTTAAGTTACACCGGTATTCAGTTAACTTTTTGCTTTGTAAATTTAACATATATACTGATTTCGCTTCATTCAGCTTGATTCGCCACCTTTTCGTCCAGTTGCTCACTGTGTTCAGCGAATATATATCATCAGCGAATGTTGCAATGGTTGTTTCATTGGCATTTGGTAGATCTCGTGTTTAGAGAAGATACAGTACTGGCCCTAGGACGCTGCCTTGCGGTATTCCTGCTGATATTTTCTTTAATTCATAGTATTCTCCTTCATACCCCCCCCCCCTTAAATTCTAGTCCTTGATGCCACATTTTGTCAAAAGCCTGAGCTACATCCAAGAAGATACTGGAACATAATTTCTTTTTTTCAAGCAAACCTTCAACTACGTTTGTAATTCTATGTACCTGTTCTACAGTTAGACTTCTTTCTTCTATTATTGGTTTTAGCCTCTTCAGCAGTAGTTTTTCGAAAAATTTTGAAATTATTGGAAGCAAAGAAATCATCAGTCATTAGCTTTTTGTCATAACCTCTGCTACCTTCCATTGGCTTGGGGCATATTTCAGTCTGAACATTGCTTTGATTATTTGGAGCAATTTTCTTAGTAATTTTTCTTAGCTTTAACTATTTGGCCTGTAATTAGATCGTATCCAGGAGATTTTCTTGCATTTAAGTTGTTGATTACTTCTCCCAGCTCTTGTAGTGGAACTTTACGTATATCAAGTTCATCCAATTTGTTTACTGGAGTTATATTTTCATCTGCTAATTATCTATGCAGAGTTTGGCAGGTTTGTTCCAGGTATTCAACAAACAGCGTGGCTTTTTGCTTGGCGCTTGTAGCCCAGCTTCCATCGTCACATCTAATTGGATCCAGCAGGATAACGCCCCCCCCCCCATCCATACAGCGCGTGTACTTAAAAATTGGATACAAGAGCAAAATGTGGGATTGCTTAAAATTTAATTGCTCTAATTCTTTTACCTAACAACATGAACAAACGGTTAGTAACCTTGTATGCTGGATTTATGTACACGATATAAAAATAATGAGTCAACTGCTTCTCATCAATACAGATATCATTTGTTGATTTAAAAATTATATTTCCGGAATTGTAAATAATGACAGACGTGAAAACGTTTGTGGCAGTTAGAGAAGCAAAACAAATATTATAAAGTGGAAAATTCCTATTATTAAAATTAAATATGAGCTAGATGCTTTTGAAACTTTCCTTCAGTAATCTTCATTCATGCATTTTATTAATCTTGGTCGTATATAATAATGTGTAGGTACTTCGTCCCGCATATTTATTTGTTCGTGTTTTAGTTTTTCTCCAATATTCTAATTTTTGGTTACTCTCCTTTATCAACTTATTTTTAATTATATTGAACCAATTTTCACATATTGCGCGCAATATGGGAAAATTGGTTCAATATAATTAATAATGTGAATACCGCGGTTGACACACTTTTTTCTTTTTTAAAATATTGAAGAGAAACTGTACTCCACAAAGGTAAGTAAGTAAAGTACCTTTTAGTAAAAATTTTAAGATTTTTAAGAGATTTATTCAAAATTTTCGAAAACCTTTTAAAATATGGTATATCAGCAGTAATAAATCCACTCATTCTCCGACTCATCTTCATATTGTTCTTCGTTGTGTTCTATATTTTCCAGACTTGCCACATTATTTCACAAATTGATCACTGATATATTTAAAATTCGGAGCAAGCTTTATTGTATAAATCGTTTTGATATCTCGAGCAACAAACTAAAAAAGAATTCTAAAAATGTTTGCAGTAAAATGCGAACATCATACAAATATTCCAAAAGGGAGAGAGACAAAATAAAGAGAGTACAAAATCCCGAGAGTACAAAAGCACGAGGATACATAATCCCGAAGATTCAAAACCCCGAGGGTACAAAATCCCGAGAATACAAAATCCCGATGATACTAAATCCTGAAGATACAAAACCCGCAGGGTACAAGCCTATGAAAATTCCAAGATCTAGTTGTTGCACAATTGGTGCAATTTTCCCTTGATTTAAAGATGTATACATAACGATGATATCCAGCATTTTAAAATTCCGCTGAATTAAAATCGCGCCGAAAAAAAATTCCGCTTTTTAAATTCAATTTTTTCATAATCCTGCTTTAAAAACCCCGGTTCCGGAAAAATCAAAATACTGGTTTTGATTTTGATTTTACTTTAAATTTAAATTTTCCTTCACTAGAAGGGGCGGTAATCGGGATTTCCTCGAGATTACGGGATTTTGTACCCTTGGGATTATGTATCCTCGGGAATTTGTACACTCGGGATTTTGTACGCTCGGGATTTTGTACCCTCGGGATTTTGTACCTTCGGGATTATGTCCCGCGGGGTTTGGTCCCTAGGAATATGTCACCAACCCATTCCAAAAATGTTTTCTTTAAATTTTTGTCCGTTGATTATTTTGTAAGAGAGATTTAAATATTGTTTGATTGAGATTCCCCCGATAATTTGTTTTAAAACTGAGTTGATGAAGAAGTATTGTAAGAAGGAAGCGATAGTAGCTGTATCTTGCCTGCTTGAAATTAATTATGCTACAGAGATGATTATATGTTCTACCTTTATGATGCTTGCGTAATAGTAAATACGGGAAAAATTGTTATGTAAGCAACATTTAGTATTACGGACGACTGATTTGCCTAAAAGTTCCAAAGTACTAAGGCGCATTAATACTATGTGCAGAGGACCGGATCCCATGTACACATAAGTATTTATCATTTAAACTTCTTTATAGGGCCATGACCTTTCAAGGTATAACCGATATGTGCACATATCAACAAATATTCTTAGTGTGACCTTATATTTGAACTTTTGTCGGTGATGTGAATATTTGCATAAAGCATTAACGGCGTACATGTTTGTATTTTTTTCCAATTTGCAGTTTTGAAAGTAAGTACATAATTATTATAAGTCTCTTATGCCTTCTCGAAGGGTTTAAGGAGTGTGTTGTTCAATACCTGTATCGATTTTAAATATGCCTCGATATAGCCTCTCCTTGGGATTATCTTTGAATGGAATGGAATTGGGATGGAAAGGTCGTCAGTAATAATTTTTGTTGGTCTTGGTAAATTCATCTATGAAAATGCCGAAACTTTACTTTTAAAAATTAGTTAAAATTTGTTGACGAATAAACTGTATTGTGATCCAAAATATCAGTTTCATCATCGTCAACTATCGGACAAAATGAAAATTACTAAAAATACGGTTATTTTGTTTATTTATCGACATATAGAATGACACATGCTGTGAAAGGTTTGGGTACTTACTTTTGTAACTCGGGCCGCTCTTTTTGATGAAGGAGAATTTTTATGGCAGCGTATCATTGGTTGGGGTTTGTGAAATTAAATTAAATTACGCTCCCCGTATCATGATTTCAAAAAAGTAAGATTCGTCAAAAAGTAAGATTTTGAGAATTAAGATTTAGATACGCTCCCGTTGTGAAAATGTTCAACTTTATACAGTTTAGTCCTAGCTATAATTATATTTTATAAGCTTCCAGACAGTATCATGTTGTATATAAGGTGTAAGGAGGTATAGATAAAGTCATAATGGTATTAAGATTGTACTTTTAATTTTAGTTTTCTTAGAAAATTGTTCGTTTTCGATATTACGAAGACTAAAAGAAAGCTCGATGAGGATTTTCCATTAAATTGATTTTTGAAACCCCTAGTTTTTTAAATGGTTTCGCGAATTTGTAATTCTATTATAGACCTATCAAAAACCATAGTGGGGTTTTTGCTAAACATCGAAAATCTTAAATTATTGACTTTCTTAAGAAAATTCTAATATATCTGTACAGAAATTTGTAATTTTAAATATACTATATGAAAGCTTTTCAAATTTTACCCTGACTTAAGCGATGTATTAATTGTGAGTCTGTGATTTGGCCGATTGAGAGTAGAAGATTTATATTGTTATGACCAGTTGTGATATTGAGGAAGGAGTTTCCAAATTTAACAAAACTCATGACATATTTTAAAGATCTTTCCCGAAATAACGGGAAATCTTTGTAAAATGTAAATGCCTGGTTTGGTGATCTATATTTGTGGAAGAGGTGTCATTCGACGAGTTGGATAGACTAAAATTTTTTTATTAGACATTTATTTTGCTTTTTGTTTTTATTATGTATTCACTACTATTTATGACCTTATCACATCCTCCTGGCAGCTTATCAATTCTTTCCTTGTAAAATTTATTTGGTTTGAACTGGAAAAAATGTTCGACAGCCTGACTGACTTGCTCTTCAGAATTGATGGTTTTTCCATACAAATAGTTTTGTAAGGAACCGAAAGGTGTTCTGTCGGGGCAAGGTCTGGGCGCAAGGTGGGTTGGTAAAACAGACATCCCAGCTCTAGAATTTTTTCTTATGTAGTCATGCACTATCTAGTAACTGTAGTCGCTGTATGTAGTCATGCACTGTCATGTAAAAGAATGACGTTTTTGTGATTGACGAGTGCAGGATGCTCACATCACACATGAAATTGTCTTAGGTAACCCATTTTTCATCACCTGTTTTATTCCTGTCTAGGAAGGGATCGATTTTTTCCCGTGAGAGTAGACTTGTGCCGACATGCGATTTTCTTTGTTCCGCTCAGTGATTGTAATATACCCGTACTCCTAACTTGTTCACCTTATCTAAATTCTCCAGATGGCGGCAAACAGTTGATTGTGATGTATTAAGCCTTTCTGCTATATCCCTTATTGATTGACGTCAATTTTGTATCAATATTGCCCTTAAAATGTTGTCGTCAAAGTCGGAAAGCCGTCTCGCCCTCGTTCCGCCTTTTAATGTCGTATCTCCAGAGCAAAATTTTACAAACCAATTTCTAACTGCCCCACCGGTTGTTAGTAGTTTACAATTTACACTATATATTTTTCAGCTGTCCCCGTAGCACTATTGCCTTGTTTAAATTCCTGAAGCGTCACATGACGTTAGGAACAACACTTTAATTTAACGTACACCACAAAAAACAGTTGTCAGAAGAATAACCCTTATCAATTTAGTAAAAGCAAAAACTCGTTTGTACCGGTAACTCATTGCGGGAAGATATAAACAATTGATTCTACCTACCTCCATGGGAAGTTACTTATGACTCAATCTAAAACATCTTTACCTGTCAGTAATGCGCCTCAAACTAACTACTATAATTAGTACTATCTCAAATTAGTTTCGTGTTGGTTTCTAACAAACTTACATACATACATAATTTTTTATTAATTATTTATGTTCAATTGCAGGAATTTTGAAGAGACAGATATGCATTTGGAATACGGGTTTGTTAATGGAAATGCTGTAAAAACGGTATGCGGATTTATAGCGAAAGGTAACCTAATTACCCAATGTGCGAATGTTCCTTTAAAAAAAAATCTTACCATCTAAGTTTTCGCGTTCTTCAATTATTTGAGTATAAAGCCACAGATCCGATTCGCTAAGCTCAAATTCCAATCTTAACACTTAACGGACACATTGGAAACGTTGATTTACGTTTTTTCATCAATAAAAATAAAATTTTAAATTTATGTATGTGGATATTTTTTAATTGTATGGCAGTATTTTATGATTCTTATTTAGGTATTATGGTTAACTTAGTACCTACCTGACCGTTAAGTGTTAGAAGGACCGTCCAAAACGTTTATTCCAGCCAGCATCTCAATGCTAGGAAGTCGGCTTTTTCTAAAAAAATTAAATTTGTTAGTATCGTTTTGCTCATTTTGATTTATATCTAACGTTAACGGTTAAAAGACCGTCAATGTAAAAAAAGTCGGTACAAACGGCTTAAAAAGCTCTTTATAAAAATATAAACATTGAAAATATTTATAGGGAGGTAATTCGAAAAAATCCTTCCTTTCCTTTCTCACAACACCTAAACTCTTAAAGCCTTCATAATTTAATATATTCTTTGGTACTTATAGACGTTGGCGTTGTGTTTTTTTTTTGTGAATCCTTCATTCGTCATATTTACATATTTTATATTGGCAGCATTTAAAGACAATGACACAAGACACAAAACAGGAAAATATTTTCAAAATTAAGATCCTCGTGAACCTAAATAGAAAAAGCAAAAACTGATTTTTCTCCACATTTTCATTAATATCACGGTAACGGATGAATGGCTGTTAATGGGAAATCGTCAGCATTAAAGTGGGGAGAAAAGGAAAAATAAAAAGATTTTTCTCATTTAGTATTGCCGCTGTTGAATGGCCGGTAACGGGACACAATTGGAGTCCTTTATAAAAATGTTTGTTTGTGAAAATCGTCTTAACGGAGGTGGAGTCAATAAAAATAGGAAAATAAAAATATCGGTAACGGTATAAAACGAGAGACGAATTTACTTATAGGTGGAGTAGGCCTTAGCCTAGGGCGGCAAAATTTAAAGCGCGGCCAATTATTAATTTTTAATTCTTAAACTGAAATTGACGCATGTTATCCGCATGCTAGAGAAAAACGAAATTCGTATTTACAGTACATGTATCAGACATTTTACAAACGGATTTCCTTTTTCTCTAATATTTTTTAGCCTTAATTAAATTTAATTTGATTAAAAACATTATAACTAGTCTTCTAAATAGAACAAAAAATGTATGTAAGTTAACTGTACACAAGTGCAGAATTCACTTTTGTTCACAACAAATTTTTTTTTGGTAATTTCTAATTTTATATGATTCGACTATTTACCATTTTGTTACTACTACGTTGTTTTACTTTCTTTTACTCTAGTAAAATAAAGTATAGTAATCATGAAAATTTTGGACCTTGAGATTTTTAGAGATTTATCTGTTTTGAGGTCCCCTGAGTCCGAAAAAGTGGGTTTCGAAATGGTGTCTGTCTGTCTGTCTGTCAGTCTGTCCGTCTGTCAGTCTGTCAGTCTGTCAGTCTGTCTGTGTCCTCTCCACAGCCCAGATGGTTTAACCAATCGAACTGAAACTTCAGATTTGGGCTTTTTTGATAAATTGGGAGGTCCCAGTGAATTTTACTCCAAATCGGCTAACCGGAAGTGGCCACTCCCTTGGTCCAGAAAAATTATTTTGCAAATATCTTAAAAAGTATAAGATTTACAAAAAACTACTTCATACAAAATGTTTCTAAAAATTAAAAACAAATAAAAATAAAAATAAAAAATTAAAAAAAAATTAAAAAAAAAAATTTAAAAATTAAAAAAAAATTAAGAAAAAAAGTTATAAAAAAAAAATAAAATTTCTCAAAATTCTCTGTTCGTAAAAGAAAGTCGTGTGTTGGCCACACCTCAATTTTTTGTTATTCAAATAACCTACGTTGTTTTTGTTATTCAAACCTGGTAAAAAATGTAGACAACACTTTATTAACCGTTAATCCGTAACTGGGTAGAATGGCTGTTATCCTAGAAACCCCGAAACGCGGTAAACTTTGCGATTTTCCATTTACCGGAAGTTTTTCACAATAATTAAAATTTAATCAAAATCGAACCAATTATTATTTACTAAATATCAATTTATATGTGTTATTCTGCAAGTTCTCCAAACTCAAAGATAAGCCCAGAATATTACCACAGAAAATTCGAATAAATTCGAAAATCTTGAATAATTCTAAAATTGTCGAAAAACATAAGAAATTTAGAATAAACGGGAGAATACTATAATCTCGATTACCCCAGAAAAATTCTTATAATCTCTGTGTTATATTAGTTAATCTCGATTGATCTCGTACAATTTCAACACATCGAAAAATCCGAAAATTCGTGAAATTATCGAATTATTTTACACGGTGTTATAGCAATTTCCTCATTATCATTGTCATATTTTCTAAATTACGTAACTTGGTATGTTATCAATAAAAAAATTATGTTGATAGTAATTATGGTGTATATTAGCCCAATTATGCTAATTATTGTTAGTTTGTACAGTTTTGTGACGTACTTCCGGTTTTTAAGACAAATAATAGGAAAATGAATTTACATCAATATTCCATGTTTCTAAATTTTTTTCTGACTTTTTATGGTTGGGACAGCTTTATCATAGTGCTTTATGCTTGCCAAAATTTTAAAATGCTGGATAGGGCTTTTTTACACGGTGTTATAGCAATTTCCGCATTTATCATTGTCATATTTTCTAAATTACGTAATTTGGTACGTTATCAATAAAAAAATTATGTTGATAGTAATTATGGTGTATATTATTTGCCAAGGAAATGCTATACTAAACAAGTTAAGGCAATAAGCTCAACAAAGCGAAATGCAAAATTCGAATTAGATTGGGATTTGGAACCCTCAAGTTGTAATAAATAATTTCTTAAATATCGAACAATCATATTCTTGGAATAGGCTCTAAAATTCTCGAGTAAGATCAAACAATCAAATACATTGGACTAACTCAAATATACTCGAATTGTCTGTTTCGAAACACCGAATCATCAAGTGAGTCTCCAACATTACGCATCTCATCTCCATGCTAAACTCCAATAATCACGAGATATTTTAAAAAGTGATCAAAAGATGAAATGAAATTCGAGACAAGGGGATATGAAATCGGGAAGCGATGAGAATTTCCAACCTCAGGAGAATCTCAGCGAGAACCAACAAAAACAAAACACCATCTCTACCGTTTACCGGTGATTAAAATGATCCCGTAAATTCATTTTAGAGGCTGACTCACAAGAGAAATGGTTTTAAGTCCTGATTAGGTATTTTTTTAGGACGAAAGTTTCAACAATTTCTTGTTGATTTTTATGAACATCACAATGATTCTTTGTAAAAGGCTTGGAGACAAAGCAAATTAGAACTAGCTCAATTTTACAATTATTGTCAGAGTCACTCTTTCAAATAAAATTTAACTTTCTCTAATCAACAATTGATTTAGAGAATGTTGAATTTGTTTTGCAAACGGCTTATTTTGATTTCTAAAACGTTGAGCTTGAAGTGCAAAAGGAGTAAATTTAAAATGCAGAACGTATATAAAAATAATTCAATCCAACAAACACTAAAATCGTTATCATTTGTTATCGAAAGCTTTGATTTCAAACGAGTTTAGTGAATTTTCTTCTAAATCTAAATGTCTGTCAGAACTTGGAGGCATTTCTATTTCTGTAGGGTCGCATTATTTGTAATTACTCAGACATTTACCTTCAGCAATGCAAGAGAAATTGTTTGGCCTGTCTTAAGAAAACACCTAACATCACGGGAAAGAGAAATGCCCCGTTTTGCCAATTGGAAAACGCTGTCTAATTTAAGCCCCCAAATACCAAGGGCCGCCTCGCGACTGCGGGTACTGCGGGTACTTAGTTATGCAACTGCTGTTATTGGGACAAAACGATTTGTACAGTTTACAGTTAATTTGAATGAAACTCTCAAATTATCCTAATTCATGTACGATCAAACTATCCTACTACTTTAGTAAAGACGTTTGTAATTTCCACGTTTAAAGGTCGTGTCTCACAATCTGTTGCTTTTTTTTGTCTATGTTTTTTTGTGTTTGAATAGCTCAAAAAAAGGGGCAAAAAGACGCCAGTGTACGAACAGAAGGTATTGCATAAATGATGATTAAATAGATTAGAAATTCGAAAAATAGCGTTACATATACATATTATATGTACATCATTGACGTTTAATTTACATATAGTTGCATGTTAGTGGTAAAAATTATTTTTCCAGATTTTTTTAATTAAAATCAATAAAATAAATGACTCATTGGCAAAACTAGTAAGTAATTTCTTTCTCATACATAAAACTAAAATGATGAAATAACAAAAAACTATCATAATATTCCAGCATATTCAATATAGTTTAGTCATAAATGCTTCTTTTTATATGTACATGTTGTACAAGTGCATGTGCATAAAACAACGTATGAACTATATCGGAAAAATTAAAGAAAACATGCAAGTTATGATAAAATGAAAGATCCATGGGGTTTGCACGTGCTTCAAAATACCAAAACTAAACGGATCTGATGATATACTTGTATGCTGGTATTATTACACCAATTAAACTCCAATTTATTCGTTTATTTCTTTATCTATTTTCTAGGATAAAGTTGTGGTGAAACTATAATTTACCATAAATAGGATAACATAAATAAAACGTAATCAGCTGTTTATGAAAAAAATGTATAGTATAAATCAAACAAAGAGTTACATATTTATATACACGTATACATATTTAATTATTTATGTAGTTTGCAATGTTAATACTAAATGACATAGATTGTTTTGGATAATTATACGAGATACAGAAATCCAAATATGCATAGAAAATAAAGACAGAGCATAGAGGGTGCAGTATTTTGAACCATTTATTGGCTACTTGAACGTTCTAGCCATATCGAGACCTCTGATAATGGCATGCGGTCCATGTAGATATCATCCGGCATGCCAAATAAATTTGTATTCTACAATGTTTTATAGTAAAATTTCTTTATTGCATTGTTTGGTACTCTCAGACCTCCATTCATTGAATCCCCCCTCACAGGGAAGGGAGGAAAATTTGACATGCAGGTACAAAAAATAGCTAAAACTTCTAAATATTGAAAAAACGAGACTGTCCAAATGAAAGAGAGAAAATTAAAAAAAATTGCATTATACGATTAGTAGGTTTTTTTGTGGAAGCGATCGCAGGCTAAGGAATCATCACAGTTGAACTGTTTTTGTGAAAATCTTATAAATGGAAATATTTAGAAGTATAGCATAAAGAATAAACAAACATTACCTCCAATTTTTCCTTATCTCTCTTCTTTAGAGGAGGCGAAAATATTTTTGTAAAGGGCCCATCGAGATGACCGTTACACCATTATCAAGATATAATAATAATACAATAATCTTACTCAAGGCGACTCTAAACCGCGAAAAATCTTGTGGTTTTTCTTTATAAAGAATGCATCAAGCTGCATGTAATAATTTTTGTCTCATTAAATTATCGCATCAGTTGTCGAGATACAACTAAAGACAAAGCACAGTGACTAAAGTCGGCCAAAATCTCGATAATTTTTGAGATGTCACCAGATCGCAGCCCCAAGGTACTTCGTTCATAATATGTATAACCATATTTGTTATCTGACATTTATAGTTTTCGAGAAATAAGTGAAAACCCGCATTTTTGCACCCAAATGTCTCATTTTCCTACACTTCCTCACTTATAAAATAAAAAACTTGGATTTATTTAATACCTTTTTGATATTATTTGGATGCAATTTTTATTGGGAGGTTATAAAATAAGACAGCATTAGCTGTGACAACAACTAAAAACCACTTATGTACGAAATACTCGATTTTCAGTAGAGCAAAAACAAGCTGTTTTGTAGTTTTTTAAAAAATATTTAAAACTTAAAGAAATGGTCAATATTATCAAAATATTGGAATTTTTTTACACTTTTTAAAACTATTTTAAAATTTTCAAAGTATTTTCTAATTTTATAGGAATTTTCATTTGTTTTACTTAAGTGGTTTTACTAAACTTAAAATAAATTAAAAAGTTTACTTAAGTCAACATAATTGATTTTTCCAAAATGAATCAAAGTGAATAAAGAGTTTTAAGTTGAGTTAAGTTTATTTATTAAAATAAAAATATACAAAGAATTCACTTAAGTTAAACATACCATAATAACTAAAATATATCATAATTAAATGAACTAAAATTCATTATACGTAATCATTTTTTACTGCAATAACTCTTAATCTGCATCGCTTTCTGAATCAACATCAGAGTCTGCAGATGGTCCTATATTTCATACGTTGTCGTCGAGTATATTCAAATAAAAATTATGAAGCGTTGGATCTATAAATTGCAATAAATCCAAGAGGTCCTTCTTCTCTTTACTTATTTTTAATGGAGCTGAATAACATCTAGATAGATCCGAAATTGATACATTGTTCACTCCACGACGTCTTATGTTTAGAGTTTTAAATGGTTCATCCTCAGTTAAGGAATTCTTATATAAAACTGTTCCAAAATTTTTCGTGTATCGCAGCCATTGGACGTTTCGCCAAACAAATTTATTTTTTTCCTTGTCGACCTTACGCAACATAAATTTAGTTGGAAGAATCTTTGCAAAGTCATAAAATTTATCCTGAGTCATTTCAGTTACTAAAACGTTATGCTTTGTGCCCACTATTCGGATGAATTGATACCAATCGTGTGGTATATGGATGTTTATTGACGTTCTTTTTTTTTTCCTTTCTATAAGCGCATGATCTGAATCACACTCCATGTGAGTGTGGCCTGATATTAAAAACTTATGGTCTATTATTTCTATGTGTTCTGAATTGGACATAAATAGAGAAAACATCGCCAAAACCATGGAATTCTTATTTTGTCCAGTACAGTTGTCGCTGTATAATACAACCTGCTTTGTATTGGCACCAACCGAATTCATATGTTGCAATAAACATGAAGCCATCTCGTTGCCTCCGCGACGCGCATCAACTTCATTCCACATGTAACAATAGGGTTGATTGGTGGCGAGATCATGAACTGTAAAGTTAAACGTCCAAAGTTGACGTTTGTTAAAGGATAGTGAATTCTCCAAGTAGGGTGTTGGCAAGCATTGTTGCAAATCAAACGCAAAAACTTTAATCGATGAATTAGTTTGCGCAATAAGTTTGTCATTGCTTTTACATTTATACGCCACATCCGCTTGTTCGTGATGCATTTTCTGGCGTTGAATTATATCATTTCGAATGGCATCATCAGTACAAATTGCGATCTGAATTTTAAATTTTTCACAAGTACTACATACGTCAGATTGTGGTTGTTTGAATTTTATATCCATTCCTAAAAAAATATAAGGAATAAGAAATAATTTTTGAATTTTACAATGCAAATAGTACAAACCTTTAAATATTTGAGAGTATTTTGTCAATGAAACTGGATTACTATATTGTTCTCTATACATCTTGTACATTTTTGCAACGCTTAAATCAGATTGAAAGTATCGTTTTTTGGTGTGACGTCTGGAATAATGACTTTCGTAGCTAGGAAAACTGTTTACGTGACATTTTACTTCATTAATTTTTTCATCAGAAAGCTTTGAATGTGACGAATCGGCACCTCGTAAATCAGATAGAGATCTAGTTTCACCTAGACTCATTTTATTTTTTAATATAGTTTTTAGAACATTATCCGTTTCATCAAATGTTGTTCGAAAGCATTTTTGGCATACATCGATATTTTCAACGCCTATCTTAAGGTGATAAATACAAGAATATTTTCTGATTTTTGGGCGAACGGTACTTTTAACCTGTCTTCGCGTTTTTGGTTCTTCAATAGAAATTAATCCTGCCAAGTAAATAGTTCTGGATGTATAGGATCCTAAATTCCAATACGTCTCAAACAATTGTTTTTGACTTTCATAGGAAATACGACCAGCGCAATTTTTTCTACATTTATCAAGAGGCTGACACACTCTTTTTCTGATGAGCCGACCTTTACCAGTTTTATATTCCTTACCCGTGTTTCGACTATTTTGTCTCAGTCTTATAAGCTTTGATGTTGACATATCGTGTGGCGACTGATCTTGTATAATTGACGGCATTAAATTTCTTTCCAATTGTGCTCCCATTACAATTAGATTCTCCTCGTCAGACTCATTTTCATTAACTGATAACTTGGGTGAATAATTTGGATCATTGTCACTATCGTCATTGTCTTCAACTTCGCTATAATCAATTGTTTCTCTATTTTGGTCATTATAGATGATATATTTTTCCGATGCAAAATGTACTTTATTGACATATGACGACGATGTTTCGTTAAGAACAGGCGATAGAAATACTTCTGCCGAGTCCATTGACACAGGTTTTGCAGTATCTGTTGAACAGTTATATTATGTATTTATTTTAACCAGACTACTATTTAACGTATATAAGATAAATTGCTCACCTTTATTAGAGTCTTGTTCTGGTTTTTCTTTTCCATACTGAAGTGATGAGTTCGGCTCAGTAGTATTAACAGCTTCGTTCTCTCTACGCGTACTTCTGAGATTTTTTTGATTTTGATGGTAACCATTTCTTTTGTTTATTAATATTATCTTGGGCCATAGACAGCATTAATTTTGTACGAAAAGACATCCTTATTATATAAAACAACTAACAATTTAGATGAAAAAAAACTTAAGTAAATCAAGACATATTATAATGTTTTTAGAAAATGCACTTATTTCAACTTACCGTTAACCTTTATCAAATTGAAAATTTGAAAAAATCACTTATGTAATGATAATCACTTAATTTAATTTTCAAATGTATGAGAAAAATGTAGAACAATAACTTAAGTACACTTACAAATGATAAAAACACAAATTTGATTTTTTGAAAAAGCACTTAGAACAACTTAAGTTTTTATTCCCAAATTTTAAAATCCAAAAACTACTAATTTTTATGTTTGTACAATCGCTTAGGTCAACTTTGTAAAATTATTTTAAATTTAATTTTTAAAAATGTGACTTAAGTGGTTTTTCGGTTTTCATTATTTCAAAAATTATACTTAAGTGATTTTTCGCTTGGTTATATCTTTGGTGTTAGAAACCCGAAATGTATGAAATTTTGACAGAAGATGGATTCAACAATAATCAGTTCAAATCTATTACAAACTCGATTTAGACGTAAGTTGACTTAAGTGGTTTTTAGTTGTTGCCACAGAGTTATTGTAGAGAGGAGAGATTATTGGCTGGTTAACTGGACCAAAGCCGACTTTAAGTGTGCATGTGTTTTCATTTTGCCTCTCTATGCCTACTCCATTCAAACAACGAAACCTTACCCAAACGTGAAGCTGGACAATTTCACCCACATATACACGATATCACCCGTATATCGACAATACCAACAAAGATTTTTAATAATACTTTACAGAAAATCGAATTTGGATTTCACCTTGGTCGTTTTTTTAACATCTTCTATATGTATAAAAGACAGTTAGAGAATGAAATTAGCTACAAAATGTTGAAATTGTAAGCTATAATTTGAAGCAGTCTGTTCGATATTTAGAATTGAAAATAGTCGTGTTACTGTTGAACTGATAATATGGTGGTGTATCTAATATGATGATGATATCTAATATGATGATGATCTGATGATATGATGATGTAATGATGTAATGATGTACTGATGTATTGATATAGTGATTTAATATTATGATAATATGATGATAAAATGATATGATGATAAAATGATATGATGATTAATTGATAAAATGATATGATGATATGATGATAAAATTATAAAATTATAAAATGATAAAATGATAAAATGATAAAATGATAAAATGATAAAATGATAAAATGATAAAATGATAAAATGATAAAATGATAAAATGATAAAATGGTAAACTGATAAAATGATAAAATGATAAAATGATAAAATGATAAAATGATAAAATGATAAAATGATAAAATGATAAAATGATAAAATGATAAAATGATAAAATGATAAAATGATAAAATGATAAAATGATAAAATGATAAAATGATAAAATGATAAAATGATAAAATGATAAAATGATAAAATGATAAAATGATAAAATGATAAAATGATAAAATGATAAAATGATAAAATGATAAAATGATAAAATGATAAAATGATAAAATGATAAAATGATAAAATGATAAAATGATAAAATGATAAAATGATAAAATGATAAAATGATAAAATGATAAACTGATAAAATGATAAAATGATAAAATGATAAAATTATAAAATGATAAAATGATAAAATGATAAAATGATAAAATGATAAAATGATAAAATGATAAAATGATAAAATGATAAAATGATAAAATGATAAAATGATAAAATGATAAAATGATAAAATGATAAAATGATAAAATGATAAAATGATAAAATGATAAAATGATAAAATGATGATATGATGATATCATGATATGATGATATGATGATATGGTGATACGATGATACGATGATACGATGATACGAGGATACGATGATATGATGATATGATGATATGATGATATGATGAGGCGGTCACCCTTGAGGGCTTTACCATCATCATAAAAGAGCGCCGGTTAGAACTCATGACTCTCCAAGAAACTCGATGGCTTAAATGTGAGGATCCTTTGTCCCGAGGCTGCAGTTTAATCCTTGGGCCGTTTTTGGATAAAGCTCTTCAAATGTTTCCGCTGAAAATCAGGTTTTGTTTTTTGCATTTTTTACTATCTTTCAGACAAAATATGAAAATTCTTTTTCCATTTATTCGGTTCCTAGGCTAGGACAAATTCACGTCGATTATAGAATCCGTATCATAGTGAATCAAAAAATCCAAATTGCATTTAAATCAACACAAGTTTTCCAAGATACTTTGATTTGCAGCAATTGTTTCCAATTTTTTTTATATGCAGTTTTCGATTTGTGATTGATTCGCGCCCATGGATTCTATAATCGATGATTATTTTCATTGAGTACTAATTAGCACAAGTTCTGTATTAATGGTACGAACTAGAGTTACCCACTTGGTTCCTAACTCTCATTATTCCGTCAGCAATATTTATTTATAAAATAACCCCCATCTTGTGAGTTACAACGATTTACTGTATTTAATATCGTACAGATAATCAGATATGATTGAAAATGGTAATTGTTAATTCCAATTTTATAAAATTCATTTTTCTGTAAATGCACATTAAATTATCTAAAATGTTATCATCTATGTTTAAAGATGATGAAATGGATATAATAAGATAACAAAATGGTAAATTGGTATAAATGACAAAAATGTGATTATGTCTGGCACATTTTATTAATTCGTTATATGTTGTCTGCAACTGTTAGCTGAATGTACTTAACCCTTGTAGGTGGATATAATACGTGCCCTTACAAGTTATTATTAATAATGTGACACACTTCAACTGAAAAAAATACAATAAAGAATAATTGAACCCACGTTATACTTGAATCATTTGATGAAAGCTAAGTAAAGGCAATCATTTGCCATGCTTCAATTCCTAGAATCTCGATATCATTACACCAAAGTAACTTAAGTAAGTTTCAAAAACATTTTGAAACAAACCTAAAGAGATGATAACACCTATATAGCTATATAAAATATTCAAGAAAATATCACTCCTCTTTAAATCCTTCCCGTGAGGTATTAGTCTCGTACATACATACATAAAAGCTTAAAACGAATTATTTAAATTAATTTTTGTTACGTTCGACTTTGCTCATTTACGACATAATATTTTCTATTTGTGGAAAATTTCTATTTTGTGAAAATGCTACAGCATTACATATATGAGTACATATTCGACTCGACTTGCACACAAAACATATAATACACATATGTAATTAGGTTTTTGCAACTTCGAGACAATTAAAAAAAAAAAATATAACAACTTTATGAGAACGAGACAAAATATAACATTGTGTACGTATGTATAGGGTGAAAATCGATTTTTCATTTTTTGTTTTTGTATTGCTGGTTTCCCCGTAAATGTGTGTGCGTGTTTGTGCTTTGATGTTGGTGTGGAAAAGAAATGAAAATTATATTACGGAAGAAAAGCAATAGAATACAAACTATATCATCAAGTCGAACGACGAGTTGAAAAGGTAAAAACGATGACAAAAAATTTGATAAAGGATTGTTTTGGAAATTAAATGCAATAAATTTTTATTATTATCGTATATATAATACATACATTTTGATAACCTGCTGCTCTATGTTCGTATTTTCTAGGTCAGATCAGAGATGATTTTTTTTCCGTTATTTTCCTTGTTGCACGAGATGGTACAAGTTGTGCAAGGAAAATCGTTTTTAAAACTTGATAAGGTGGAAATAAGAAATGCAAGTTTTTTTTTTGTTTAATTTGTAAAGATCGGATAACAAGTAAGATGTGGGCATATAATATGTATTATCGGTTAGAAATTAAGTATAGCAGAACATCAATTTTTATAATTCTAATGCTAATATGATGTTGATTATAAAAAAATTAAATTTTTTTATAATCAACATCATATCATAAAATAAAATTTTCTTAATTTTTTAAACTTTTATAAATTCCTGCTCAGGGGCTTATTTCATTAAGATTTTACGTTTTTGTATTAAGAAGCACCACTTTTGCATTTTAGTCGAATTACGAGTCGTGTTAAAAATTAAGTAATTAAGAGAGTCTCTTTACGAAAAGGTATTGGAAGATAAGACTAGTTAAAATAGACAACTAGACAATTCCAAGGCGTTCTCCACACCTAGTGCAACCAGACGTTCTGATTTCGCCGGACATGTTCTGGGTTCTTAAGCTTCTGCGAGCGTCCGTGAAAATGTTTTACGTTGTCTTGTCTCGCTAAACTTGTTAGCATCAATGGAAAATGACGGAGGAATCAGAAAAATAATAATTTAAACATTTCAATAAGATGGAATGGGATAACTTAAAGAAGTTAGCGGTGTTCCGAAATGTTTCTTGAATTCGGGTGTTATTCTATTTAAGAAATACGACAAGGAATTCTTCAGAGAGTGAGAACTCGATTTTATATTAAGAACCACTTGTAAAAAAAAAATCGATTAATCGGTTTCATAACCCAAATATTAAATTTCACTAAATTTCAATGGCAAGCGGGCGTGTTCCATTTGGTGCTGGAAACGTAGTAAAAAACTGGATTGGCTACGCATATAAAAACAAATTTGTATTTAGAAAATATAATATTGACCAAAGTATCATTAGCAGCGGCTCGCAATATTTCTTGAATTCTGCCCATGTTTTATTAAAGATACTCCACCAATCCCCAAATAGAACTTCTACGATTACGTACCAATTTCATTGAAATTTAATATCTAGTTTAACCAACATATTTGATGATCAATGAATTAGCCGCAGCACATCCAAATGGTGAATCAAGGAAGCAAAAATGAAACTTTTTAGAAGAGATTTCACCGCTTTTTAAGTCATATGTACAGTCGTTACCTTTAAAAGGGTTACGGAACTCAGTTTTTCTCAGTTTTAATTATCAACGCTGGGTGTTTCGTTAAATCCAAAATTTTATATAATTGAAATGTGATGCAGCCGAAAATGTGATGCAGCTGAACTATAGAAAAGCAGTTGTAGAATTTCCGCCCAAATCATTTATTACTATAAATTAGAAAATTTATATAAATTAATATTTTGTCCAAAACCTTTCATTTTCTATAACTGCGGCTAGTCTTCTAGGCGTTGAATTTACTATCGACGAGCTAGTGATTCACAATACTTCACTATTTAGCAAACACATGCTCAATGGCGTTTAGGTCGGGGCTGTAATGCAGCCACTCCAACAATGAAGTTCCGGGATGATCAGCGGACCAATTCATTGTATACGCAGACGTGTGCACTGGTGAGCTATCCTGCATGAATTCCGATAGCCCATCTGGATAAAGTCATCTTTATCATGGAGAATTATTCTGTGTATTCAATAGGTCATTTATTTGACATAATGCGCCCACACTCCATAATTAATTCGACCACTTTTTTTGAACCGTTTGCACAAACTTTTGATTAAACCTTGAGTTTTTGGCCCGATATAAATGGAGCTATTGGTCAAGGTCCGACTAAAATACTTTTTCGTCTGAGAATAAAATGTTACTGAAATCTGTATCTTCTCGATGAGTCTTCGCAAACGTTAACCTCAATAACCTGTGCTCACCGGTCAGATTTACTTTCACTGACGGTCTGTGATAAGATATATCGTTTTCTCCAGACCCCGCTAACGGTTTTATTACTAATTTCTCACAAGGTTTGTTGCTGTGCTAAATGGGTGCTGCTGGACTATAATAACAATGATATTTTGGTCGGAACGAGATCTTTATTGAGAGGCCATATAGAGATATTTCAAGGAACACTTTAATCAATTACGGGGCAAAGTTTAATTGGATAGTAAGGTTGCATTGAGGTGGTCTAGGCGTCTGGTGAAGGGGGGAACAAAGCTGTATAGTAATTACTAGCTCCGTAACCTTCAGTAGGATGAGCTCCAGCAGGCTCTTCTGGTCATGTTTTAGGCAGTCCTGCCTGGGGCTCACGATTGCGTGAGGGGTAACCTAATCGTCGTTCGCAAGTGTGCTACCTCCCCATGGTGACCACCGCTAACTGTTTGTTTTTGTTTACCGAACAACAGGCTAAAGTACGACGCTAAAGGAAGGAATAACCTTGATAAAAAAAAAACAAATCCAAGGTGAGACAAGTGCGCCGAGGGATGAATGATCATCGGTTATTTGGTCTCTAGCACGGAACTCCGGATACCTGGCGACCTTCCGTTTCAATTAGCCTCACCACAGTAAGAGGCGCTGCTGTGATGGATCTTCTTTCCTCAATCAAGATCTATCGTATGGACACAAATAATATAAAAAATAATGAGGGCGCTGCTTCTCTAAACGCACCAATCTCGGTAGATGACAAGGGCCTAGTAGGCCCTGCTTCCGAGAAAAAAATTTCAGATAACGAGAGCAATTGCTCTAGCATGGATACCGTGGTTGGCTCACCGACTCATGGCACTCATTTGCCAGTACAGGTTGAGACCCAATCTACCTCAACAACAACAGAGGTCAGAGAGAATCTCACGGGCCTGGAGCTCGAAATCAAAACAAGGCCACGTCTTAGCGTGCCGTACTAGTAATGGATGGCTCACAGTAAACTGTGCAGACGAGGACACGGCGGCGTGGCTTACAGCCGTCGTACCTAAACTGAAGCTATGGGACAACCATCAAAGTGGTCAGGGAGGACGAGCTTCCTCGCCCCAAGATCTTTTTCGTATACTTGCCACGCTGTGGCAAGGAGACGGATGAGAAGATACTTCGCCGGTTGGCGATTCAGAATAAAGAGTTGAGAGGAGCGGACTGGAAGGCTGTGGCGAGGAAGGAGCGGGAGGGCGACCTCCTCCAGGTAACGATGTCCGTTTCCCACAAAACGGTGGAGATCCTTAAAGGCTCAAATTATAGGGTAAATTGGATGTTCGGTCTTTCGCCCTAAGAAGGAGAAAGCAAGGGATGGGTGTACCACAAGAGCGGTCGTGCGGAGGGGACCGGAACCACCAAAGATGGTGGCG
The DNA here is from genome assembly GCA_958295665.1 of Tipula vernalis. NCBI lineage: Eukaryota > Metazoa > Arthropoda > Insecta > Diptera > Tipulidae > Tipula > Tipula vernalis. The sequence continues at coordinate 320,389,609 of OY282559.1, forward strand.
GCGAAAGACGTGGAACGCATCAGAGCTGCCTCTGAGCATGGCAGGACGAATAGGCCTAGCACATCAGGTGTGATAAAGCCAAGACCGAGCCAGAGTAAGAAGGGGAAAAGCCACGGTTTGAGCCCAAGGGGCAGGGTGGCACAATCACAGCCCAAAAAGGGAGAACAAGGCTATTCAGAGAGCCCATGGCAAAATAAACAGGAAGATGCTGCACAATTCAACACACCACACATCCTTAAGATGTGTGCAGATAAATCTTCGATCGGCCACTTATAACCTAAGCCGCCTTTTCTTAATAAGGGACTGGGACATAGCGCTCGTTCAGGAGCCGTGGGCCCACAATGGAAAAATCAAAATCAGGAAAAATCAGGGATATAACAGCAATCTCGATGGAAACGCCTTTACTCAAAGGAGGCCGAAGCACGCTCAACTGTGCTTCGGCATATTTTCCCGGGGACGAAAACGACCCACCTCCAAAACCGGTACAGAGATTCGTTAATTATTGCACGACTCATCACCAAAAATTCATCATCGGTTGCGATGCAAATTCACACCACATAGTCTGGGGAAGTAGTGACATCAACATCAGAGGTGAGCAACTTTTTGAATTTTGTTTAACAAAAAATATAATCATTAATAACAAAGGGAACGATGCGACTTTTGTGAGTGCAGTCAGGAAGGAGGTGCTGGATCGTACCCTGTCTGACATGGGTACCTCTGGTACAATTCTGGACTGGCATGTGTCAAAGGAAGCATCCTTCTCGGATCACATGTATATTAGGTTTGATACTAAAACCACTTCAAAAAACGAATCGGTAGTAAGAATACCAAAACGTACTAATTGGCCAGTCTATAATGAAAGACTTTATGATAACGTAACTGGTCTACAGACCAACATCAACTCTATTGAGGATCTCGATAGAGTTTCAAGCAATGTTACCGAGGCAATTATTAATGCCTACCACTCAAGCTCACCCCTGGTTCGTATTAGGGGAACAAGGGACGTTCCCTGGTGGAACCACACCCTGGAAACCAAAAAACGAGAGGTTCGTAAACTTTTCAACAGGGCTAAGAGGACAAACAATTGGACAACCTATCGAATGTCTCTTATCCAGTATAACGTCGCTCTTAGGAAAAGCAAGAGGTCGAGTTGGAGAGGCTTCTGTGAAAAAATAGATAGTCTGCCTGCGCCTTGTCGACTCCAGAAGGCACTCTCCTTGGACCACAGAAATCCGTTGGGATCTGTAAGGAAACCGAAGGGAGAGACAACTACATCCAGGGAGGAAACTCTCGAATGCCTGGTGAAAGGCCACTTCCCAGAGTGTACTGTCCTTGGAGGCCAGGAAGACCTCGATGGAGACAGTGTGTATCCCTACCTGATTCCAAGGGAAGCTTACAGGTTCTCAAGAGATATCTTCACTCCCGGAAAAATAAAATGGGCCGTCAATTCCTTTGGTCCCTTTAAATCGCCGGGAGGGGATTTTATATATCCTGCATTTTTACAGCAAGGCCTACAAATACTGTTGCCTTATTTGATTAGACTCTTTAGAGCCAGCTACAGCTCACAATATGTTCCAAGAAGCTGGAGGGGAGGTGCGGGTGATTTTTATTCCGAAAACGGGAAGAAGATCCGCAGAGGACGTCGGGTCTTATAGACCCATTAGCCTCACATCATTTATTCTGAAAACCATGGAGAAGATACTGGGCCTATATATTAGATCCAATGCCCTCCTAAGGCATCCTCTAGACCCCAGCCAACATGCATATTAGACTGGGAGATCGACAGAAATAGCGCTCCACGAGCTGACAACAAATATCGAAGATACACTTCGGAATAAAGAGGTTTTGTTATGCTCCTTCATCGATATTCAAGGGGCTTGAGACAATACCAAGTTCGAAATGAGTCAAGAACAAGCACATGTAAGGGGAATAGACTCCTCCACCATAGGGTGGATAATCAATATGCTTAGAAACAGGAGGATAACGGCCTCCTTTGGTGATAAAACCATCACGATTGCGGCTACCAGAGGTTGTCCCCAGGGGGAGTTCTCTCCCCCCTTTTGTGGCTACTCGTGATGGATAGACTACAAGATTAAAAAACTCTCACTTCTCGAATATCACCTACGCGGACGATCTAGTCTTAAAGGTCAGGGGGAAATTCGAGAGTACAATAGCGGAACGTATGCAATATGCCCTCGAGTTGGTAAGCGACTGGTGTATTGAGACGAGCCTTAGAGTAAACCCCAACAAAATTATTTGTACTATCTTTACAATTTGGAGGAAAACAATTCTCCCACCTCTATCTCTAAATGGGGAAATTCTCCAAATGGCGACGGAGGTTAAGTACCTGGGAATGATACTTGATCAGAAACTGACATGGAACCCGTTTTTAAAATATATCACAAAGAAGGCAAATAGGGCGCATTTCACTTGCCAAAGAATGATTGGCAAAACGTGGGGTCTGAATCCCCAAATGGCTATTTGGTTATACTCAACCATCGTAAGACCAATAGTCTCTTATGCGGCGTTTGTATGGTGGCCTAAGATAGAGCAAAGTGGTGCCTGCTCAATATTGGATAAGATCCAAAGGGTAGTTTGTTTGAATGTAACGGGAGCAATGAAAACCTGCCCTACAGCTGCTCTTGAGAAGCTATTGGGGCTCTCACCACTACACTTGTACCTTAAAAGAATAGCTGGTTCAAGGGCAGTCAATCTAAAAATAACATCTCAAATTAAAACTATTAGACCAGGACATAATAGCATCCTGGAGAAATTGAATCTGGACGAGAAAATAATCCAACTATCAGACGTGGTGGTTAAACCTATTGACTGCCGGAGGAATTTCACGATTGAGATAACCGACAGGGAACAAGCGGGGAGTATCATCTCCTCCTTACCCCGTCACGCCTCCATATGGTACACTAACGGTCAAAATCAGGGGTGGGTACGAGGGCCGGGTCTCGAACTCTGTATTCCATTGGGTAAAACCCCCACAGCTTGCCAAGCAGAGATATTTGCGATCGAGGTATGTGTGCTTCGATGTCTCACAACAAAATATAGAAAAACCGAGATTTACGCAATATCGGACAGCCAGGCGGCATTGCTTGCCTTAGGAGCATCTGTCTTCTATTCCAAAATAATCTAGAGCTGCTACCGCACCTTCCTAGAACTCAGCAGGGAGAATAAAGTAACCCTTTTGTGGTCCCCCGGCCATTCCTATGTACAGGGAAACGAGGCGGCAGACCGCTGTGCAAAAGAGGCAGCGGAGAGCTCTTTCCTTGGCCCCGAGCCTAGTATTTAATACTCCAAGAGCTATCTGGCAAATGGCATAAGGAATTGGGAACAAAAACATACGAAAATATTCTGCGAGTCCTCCATTGGGATGAGACAGACCAAAAAACTATTAAGCTATGATATTAGACGTTTAGATCAGGCAATCAAGATGGATAGACAGTCTCTAAAATCCCCCATCTGGTAATTAACAGGACATAGCCCTTTTAAGGGCTTTCTGAAAAACAGAAAAAATGCATCAATCTATAAGACAATAAATAAAGAGAATTAAAGCAGGGATGGCACCAGGACTACATCAAATTCCAGTGAAGTTACTTAAAAATGTACCAGTGGAAGGAATTAAAAAAAAAATCCCACTAAAACCTATGTACTAAAAAGATTTTTGTTAACAAAACCCAGCTTGAGAAGATTTCATACAGTGTTCCAACTAGTAAAGTACTCTGTTACACAAAATAAACCATGGTATAACTGCGATGCATTAATTATTGGCAATTTATGGTTCTATCACAGATAAGAATAGACAGATGTGGATCTTGTATGGGCCATATTTAAATTCCAAATTTCAATAGCAAATTCCAATCCAATCTGTTTAGACCAGGATGTATATAGTATATAATTTACAGTTCTATCCCTTTTTATCCTTTTATCCATGACTATTTTTATTAAATCAAAACAAAAACGAAGCATTTCGTTCTTTTTGGTTTTCATTTGTAATAAAAATAGTCATGGGTAAAAGGATAAAAAGGGATAGAAATGTAAATTATATACTATATACATCCTGGTCTAAACAGATTGGATTGGAATTTGCTATTGAAATTTGGAATTTAAATATGGCCCATACAAGATCCACATCTGTCTATTCTTATCTGTGGTTCTATTTTAAATCCTTAAGAATCTAAATAACTCTGTTCTTTATGTAAATGATATCCGAGTAACCATTTTTAGTTGAAAATTACCTTATAAACAGTTATTCAACCTCTTTTTTAAGCTTTAAAAGAGGCTTTTAAAACGTTACGTTAACCATATTTGTCCAGTATTTATTTAACCTTAGCCAAACGAACTGTAAGTTATCTATTAATCTTAAACTAAATTTAAACGGATAGGTTTAAAATAAACCGTTTATATACCTTTCTACATCATTTTATGGTTTCTTGAAAACCGCCAATAAGACGCATTTTTTAACGTATCTGAGCAAATAGTTATTTTTTAACCATTTAACAATGGAGAGGAGAATTTTGTTAAATTTTATTCATTAAATTTGAAGTCGATGATGCTTTTGCGGTTGTCTTTCCTTCATTCAATACGGACGGTTGCGTAGGGCCGTTCTTATATATTTAGACGCCCTGGGCTAAAATATTAGGCGCTTTTGTCAAAGCAAAATAGGTTTTCCAGTGCAGAATCATTTTCTGTTTTGTGACTGTGTTTTTCTTTTTTCCCTAAATTTTTAAATTGTTTACGTATTGTTAGTCTAAATATCGCTTGTTTCAAAAAATTTAGCCTTTTTATGGTCCATGGACAAATGAAGGATCTGTTTCTCAATCTGAAATTTATTTCAGGTTGTACAGAGAAATACGACGAGTTTAACGTTCAAAATGGTAAGCGACAGCGCTACAGACTGCGACAACAACAATGTTAAATTAACGTTTTATACTGTCTCGTATTTATTAATACTTAATTTTATTTTTATGTATTAGTTATGGGTGGGTAATCAAATTTCTTGGTCATAGTATTTTACAAAACAGTGGTTAGCTAATTTAAATGGTTCAGCGCGTTAAAATCTGAAAAAGAACTTTTCAGATTAAAAATTATCAGACATACTCGTATCACATAAATTATCTCTCTGATCTTTCTGGTTTCTCCAATGTAATAAAAAGCAGGTCAAATATAATGTTTTGTTATTATGTTGTGTTATGTTGCGGCACTAAACTTTGATGAACTTGCAATATAAATATATGTATATATACAATTGTACATAGACATATAGACATACTTAAATAAATAAATTTGCTAATAATAAAGAAAAACGCGATTTGGAAATTCCGTTTGTAGTATGCGGTATTTTAATTTTTTTACAGGAATTCCTCACATTACGTTTACTCTGTGAGCTGGAATATAAGGAGCATAAACATATAACAAATATAAATTAGAAAAAAATTGCAAATATCAGTACCGAGATAAAGGCAGAGCCCAATTTGGATAAGATCTGCCCTATAAGATATTGTACGGCTGTAGTATAATGTCGAATACAATTCACTTTTTTTGAAAAATCTAGATTTGATAGTTCTAATATTTATAGTTCTAATAGAACACAAAAACATATGATCTAATAATAAAAAATGAATATTTCTACGTATTAGTGAGATTGGTAGAAAATTGGGGGTAAACTTTAAAAAAAAAATGCGATTTCTGAAATTTGATCTAGATCAAAGAATCTATTGATTTGTTGGTGCCAATAAAACACAAAACCTTGATATGGCGCCATATTTTTTGATTCAGATCAAACTTTTTGGGTGAATAGAACTGACAATGTTTTGTAGTGTCTACAATACTACCATATATGCTAAACATGTTTGACATAACTACATTTTTGGTCAAATTGAGTTATTGATGTCTATCAACAGCTAATAATGTAATCTTTATCTTAAAATTGAGAAACACGTAATAAGAAAAATGGTTTTTATTTTTACTGAAAAATACACTAACTTCAAAACTTTAACATCGCATTTTCTGTAGTTATGTAAAAAATGCTTAGTATGGCAGAATAAAGTTATTTTTCCATAGAAATGATCAGCGACACGAACTCTTTTACAGAGCATTCACAATGAAAATCTTTTTAATTTCCCCTTCCAGGTTTGTATGAAATGGATTTTGAGAAAAAAAAAATGTTTGCTCGTTGGTGAATGCCTAAAGGAAAACGTTAACAAACTTTTATCTTTTTCCTTAAAAAAAAGAATGAAGTTAACTACAATTTCAAATGAACTGTCAAAATTGTTTAAGGCGTAGGTAGCTCCATGGCAAGTGACATTTCGTTAAAACAATTTTTGATTGTTTTGATTAAATTATAAAATAATTTTAATTGAAATTTCCGAATATTTGTACGTAGCCACATATTTTACAATATTAGCAGTTTAATTTATTAAATAACAAAATGTTTAATTTAAATATTCAGATTTTTATTTTTCGTGTACGGTGGGACGATGAAATCGTCAAAAGTAAGTGACCCAACACACTTATTCGGTGCTGTCTATTAAAAATATTTAATAATGTAATCAAAAAATGTTTTCACTAAATTTTCATATCACTTGCCATGGAGCCATCCATGCCTTTACTCGCATAATTGGTTTACACACAATTAGGTACATTTTTATGTTTTATGACAGTAACCGTCATTTAATATACATTTTAACTACCTACTATACTTTATAACTAAAGTGATAAATGGCATTTTCTTAAAATAAAATATAAAATTTTAACAGTTAATACAAAATTTCAATTTGCTATCCATAATTTTTTAATTTAAGACGATAAACTGAAATTTTGTATATATTAAAAATTGTATTTATGATAAACGCACGATTGCACGATATTTCAACTATGGTTAATTAAAATTTACGGTTTTTAAAACAATTTGATGAAAAAGGAAATACATACACTGTATCAAAAAATTGTCCGTACAGCACTCGGTTAAGAAAACATTGATAAAAAACAATTACAAATCAAACAAAAAATTCAGTTTTAATTTTTTTAAAACTCAAATTACATTTAAGAACCTGAAAATAATAATAATCAAGATATAAATTAAGTTACTTTCACGTTTGATAAGATTTACTATTTAAACTGCCTAAAACGATCTCAAATAATTGTCCGTACACACAAAGAAATTGAGGGAATTTGGTAAAAAAATTAGGTCTAATATTTCGTGTTGTAACCTATTCATGAAATGATACTTTGCAACCTTCTTTTCATTGAGAAAGCCAACTTCCGAGTTATTTCGGGGGGAATTTTTGGCCCATTCCTCCACAATGACCCGTTTTAATTGTTCCTTGCCGCTAATTTGGTGTTCACGGATCTTTCGCTCCAAATAATGGCATAAATTATCAATGGGGTTGAGATCTGGTGGCTGGGGAGGATGAGGAAATATTGACTTTACATTGTACAATAACCATTCCTTTATCAGATTTGACAAATGCTTTGGGTCATTGTCATGTACGGAGCGAAACTCTTGCCCATGTCCCATTTTCTCAGCACTTATTAACATATTATCCTTCAAAATATCCAAATAATTAAACCGGTTCATTATGAAGGTCAAATGTCCTACACCTCTTCAGCTAAAAGCTCTTCAAACCATTATACTTCCGCCACCATGTTTTCCTCAAGTTCAGAGTTCGGTTTCCGCCACACCATAACTCGCCCATCTGGACCAAAAACGTTAAATTTTTGTTCCTTCTGAGGGAATAACATTTTCCCAGAACTCTTCGGGCTCACTCACATATCCCAATGCTTATTCCGAGCGCTTTTAATATTTTTTTTGTCGGCAAGTACATTTCTTGCGTGTCGCACATCGACGATACTCTTGTTTATGCAAAATATTGGTTATTGTCTGAGGTTCTATCTATATAAAATATTGCTTATTGTCTGAGGTTGATAAATTTTCGCAGCGATCGTTGGGGCACTAAGCTTTATTAGCTTTACTAGCGTTTTATTGCCTTCTATATTAGATGTATTTAAGGTGTGGTCAGCTTTCGGTTGCGACCACGCCCAACAACCATCTCTAGTGATTTGGTTTTTTGGGAGTTCTGGATGATATATTGAATCGAAGATCGCGGGCGAATAGTTATTTTGGAAATTTCCTGTAAACTTTTACCTTTACTCTCCAATTTAATGATCAATCTTTTAATTTCTACACTATTTTTGGTACGAGAATGAAACATTTTTAATTAACTGGACAATATTTCATTCGCCATAAAAAAGTACGACTAGTAATTAACTTTTACGCAAACAAAATTTCGTAATTTACGGTTGGAATAGAGTAAAACTAGGAGTAAAACAAATAATAAATTGTTAATGTGGTAGTGTAAATTTTACAAAAGTGCAAGTGTAGGGACAATTATTTGAGATCGTTTTAGGATTTTTAAATAGTAAATCATATGAAACGTAAAAGTAAATTAGTTTGCTTCATGATAATTATTATTTTCAGGTTGTTAAATGTAATTTGAGTTTAAAAAAAATAAAAACTGAATTTTTTTTTTGATTTGTAATTGTTTTCTTCATCAATTTTTCCCAATTTCACCGAGGGGTGTACGGACAATTTTTTGAGACAGTGTACATATATGTATGTATATAGGTCTTCGCTCATTCTTAATTTACACCAACCTATCTGTCGTAAAGCGTAATTTCTCGTGCTTTATTTTCTCAAAAAAGGTTTGTAATATCAGTTTTTTACTCTTCGAGTAAAATTTTTTACCCTCAGGGTGTTTTTTTCCGAAAGAATTTAACATATACCATGTTTCCATGAACCGAGTTAATTTAGGTTTCGGTTTCGTTGAGTTAAAACATGGCGGCATTAATCCTTATCGTTTCCATGAACAATTTGCTTTTCTTCAAAAATTCAAAATAAAATCTTACATTCGTCGTCATTCCAATACCCGCGAGACGACATTTTGCTGTAATAGATGAATGTTAACTAAATTACGCATTAAAAATTGTTTTTAAAAAAATGACATTTAGAATATAACCCAACCACAATAGTTTCGTTATTTGATATACACAATAGTATTTGGGTTTAACGAAACTCTACCCTAATTTGCGTTTCCATGCTTATAAACCTGAGTTAACCTAGGTTAACTCTATCATCGAAACATGGGGTGACATGTTATAACCATCACTTTTTTCGCTCCGATGCAATTTCGACAGAGTAACGGTATCTTACAACTAAATTGTTTTAAAATTTTATATTTTTAACAAAGCAGTACAGTTATTCTATCGAAAATGCATCGATGCGAAAAACGTGATGGTTACAACATCTCACCCCAGAATAGACATTGCGTGGACTAATTTTTTTTTTCATCTTACCTTCTTTTTTGGACATTGAAGTATAATTATTTTTGAATATTATAGTAGTTAATACAAATTATGCTGTAAAAACAAAACTTGTCAAATAATTTCACTAACTACACTGTTGAGATTCTCAATTTTTATTATTTCAAATCAAAACCAGTAAACCAAAGAATACATAACCCAACTTTCTCTTACCTTCGGCAAATCAAGGTCAAAAAAATGAGTCAGAATTTTTCCATACAAAAACAGCGTTATGTCTCTTCTGGTTGTATTCTGTGGTTATAACATGTCACCCATGGTAATAAAAGGCAAAAGTAAAAAAGTTAAAAGTTTTTGCATTGTGAATGCTATGTAAAAGGAAAAAGTAAAAAATCAAAAGTGTTTTCATTGTGAATGCGCCGTGATGATCAATTACGCTAATTACAGCATCGGTGGTTCAGTGGTAGAATGCTTGCCTCCCACGCGGGCGACCCGAGTTCGATTCATGGCCGATGCAAATATATTTTTTAAATTTTGTTTCTTAAATTATAGAATAGTAAGTACTTTAACTGGATTGAGTTGAGGCAAACGAGATAGACAAAAATCAAGTAAATTGTTTAGTAATTGGCAAAGGGTCATCGTCAGGGGTATTTAAATGTAATTTGTTTGTTTGTTTTTAACTTTGCTTAGGTCAGATCTTTCAATCCATAAGACCAGTGAGTTGAGAACAGCCCAGATTTCCAGAGACCACTCAGGAGAGGTTCTGGAGGGTTGAATAAAGTGTGTATAGTTAAAATTAGATTTATAAATTAATTAATTAAAATTAAGCATAAATATTTTAAAAAAAACTTAATAATTAAATTATAATAAATGAAAGTTATTAAATGAAGAGTATTAGAAAGAAAATGAAAAGATACATATAATAAAAATTTGAAAATTAATATTAATTCATAATTCATATTTTTTTTTTTTTTTTTAAATTAAATTTAGATTAAATTATATAGTATTCATAAGACTTAGTAATTTAATGTTTAAATAAACTACAAGTGTAAATAAAAATATAATGAAATGAAATGATTCCAAAAGAAAAATCATTGTGTGAAGATGAGTGTCAATAAAAATTAAGTCTTAATTCATAGTTTGTAATTAATTCCATCCACAAAGTCACATAATATTTTATATTCTTCCATTCTCTGATCTTTTAAGATTTCTAATAAGGACTTTCTGTATAATAGTGGGAAATTATTTCTTATATTGTTATATATGACACAATCGTTAATAATATGTTCATTATCTTCAACAGTGTTGCAAATCTCACAATTAGATGTAGATTCAAGTCCCAAAAGGAATTTAAATTTTTTGTTAACCGTGTGACCTGAGATTAATCTGTAAATTAACCTGGTTTGACAGGATGTAAAATTAGAGTCTTTAAATAGGAAAGATGATCTTGGAGAAGGGCAAATTTGTTTATAAAAGTAGCCGGATGAATTACACATTAATGTGTAGATTTCCTTCCACTTATTATTTATAGATGTGGAGATATCGTTAAATAGGTCTGTGAGAGTAGGTTCATTATCAAGAGAATGAGTAGGGGAATAAACTGCTTTTTTTGCTAAACCATCTGCTATAGTATTTCCTTGTAAGCCACAGTGACCCGGGAACCAATGAATGACAAAATTTTTTGTTTCATTATGACATGCAGTATCGATAATTTGATTTTCATAGTGTCAATTTGTATCAAGTGATAGAGCTATTTTTTAGGAAATGCAAGAGCTTTGAGAGTCAGTAATAATGATAATATTATTGTTTTTCATAATTAGTGATATGGTAATTCCAATTTTGATAGCAATGGTTTCGATATTTTTAATATCAGTAGGGTTATTTAGCTGGATAGCGAATTTCCAATTTTTATCGTCGACGAAAATTCCAATTCCTGCTTTATTGTTAATTATAGAGCCATCTGTGAAGATTTTTGCGAAGTTATTATATTTATTAATTTCAGCCATAGATAAGGCATATTGTTCAGAATGGTTTATAAGATTTTTGTTTGTGATTCCATCAATATTTGTTATAATGCTAAAATTAGAGGGAGAAGTTTGTTTTATATGAAAAGGTTTAATTTTGGAAAGAAAAGAATAGTTAGAATATAAGTCATTAAGTTTAGGAAGAAATCTATTGCATTTAATGTCGTAATATAAATTAGTGATGTTTTAGTAAAATCTAGATCTGAGGTTGTTTCTAGGGATTCGGATAAAATAGCCGGAATCGGAGTAGTTCTTAAGAAACCTAAACAAGCTCTCAGACAAGCATTTTTAATAGATTGACAGATTTTGATATCTTTTTTTGTATTTAGTGTCTGTGAAAATATGTATATGTGTATTCAAATTTAGATTTAGCTATTGCTTCAAAAATATTGATCATTGTTTCAGGATGTATACCTCCGTTAAAATGGGTGAGTGTTTTAAGTAAGTTAATGGAATTGGAAATATTTGCTTTTAAGTTTGTGTAATGATTTGATAATGAAAGTCTATTAGTTAAAGTTGTACCCAGTATTTTAGTAGTTAATCTTTCTTCTATATAGATATTATTAATTTTAAATTTTAGGGATTTGGAATTATTTTTATTAGTGTATAATCTTAGAAAATGAGATTTATCAGTGTTAATTTGTAGTTTTAGAGATTGTAATTTATCCGTTAATGAGAGTAAAGTAGAATCTAAGTAAGTTATCTTGATTATCGGCTGAGATTACAATGCAAATATCATCGGCATATTAGAAAATTTTTGTATGGGGGTTATTGATGTCTGGTAAAGAAGTAGTATAGATATTAAAAAGGGTAGGACTCAAACAGCTACCCTGAGGAATACCTTTATTGGTGTAATGGATGGAAGCTTGATTGAAATTTTGATTAGAAATAAATAGAGAGATCCAATGTGTAATGTTATTAGGGAAATTGAAGTTTCTATAGGTGTTTAATAAAATATTTTTATCTACATTATCAAAAGCTTTGGAAATGTCAATGTTAACTAAAACAATTTTTTTTTTGTTGTTGTTTGAGGGAGTTGATGAAATTAAACATTTCTACAAAATAGTCAGTGATACTTTAATTTTTTCTAAAACCAAAATTCTAATAGTTAAGAATATTATGGGAGATTAGATGATCATTAATTCGTTTTAAAATGAGTTTATTGAAGATTTTTGAGAAAATAGGTAACAGGCAAATAGGACGGAAGTTAATAATGTTTCTATCATCTCTCCCCTTTTTCAAAATGGCAATTGTGTATGATGTTTTCCATTTAGTGGGGTAAATCTGTTTTTGCCAGATGTTATTAAAATGGTTTGTAAAAATATTGATTAGGTCAGGATTAGTGGAAACTAACTGTTTAATGATTTTATATGAGATTTTATCATATCCTGGAGCAGTATTATTGGAGTTTTTAATAATGTCAAGAATTTCAGTGTTTTTAAATTCCGTGGGATTAATAGGATTGAGGTTATTAGAGTGGTTAGAAGGGGATTCAAAGGAGACAGGAAAATTATAATTTAAAAATTTATTTGCTAGTGTAGGATCTTCTAAAATTCTATAGTTGGATTGTTTTTTAATTTTAATTTTATTAATATTTTTTCAGAGATCGGAGTTGTTAGTTTTATGATTTATGCTCATCAAAAAAATGTTCCAAGATTTTTTCTTTTCTCTTCTGATTGTTAATTTAAGTTTTTGTACAGATTTTTTTAGTTCAATAGCGGTAAAAATATTTTTGTTTAAATTATAAATTAGTTGTTTGTGTTTTTTAATGTTCCATAGTCTCTGTATAAGGTCATTCCACCAAGGTTTAGGTTTGAAAGTATTTTTACTTGTGATGATAGAAGTGTTTTCAGAAATTAAATTTTTCTAGATGTTCTTCAACATTGCATTTATCATCAATATTATTTAGATCAAAATCTCTAAATACTTTTGACCAGTTTGTGATTTGTTTTTTTTTTATAATAGTTTAGTTTGAAGTCAATAAGTATTGGGAGATGGTCACTTCCTAAATTGATGGGATCAATTTTCCATGAGTGTTTTCCAATTAAACTGGTTGAGCACAAAGAGATGTCCAGTGCTGAAGAATTATTTCTGAAAAGATCTTGTCTTGTGTGAGAGCCGTCATTCAATAAAAAAGACGTTATTAGCAGTGATTATATCTGCAATTTTATCGCCCACTCTGTCGTAAGTAGGGGTTAATGAACCATCCCAAAGACTATTATGAATATTTATGCCTCCCGCTATTAAACAGTTATCTAGATTCTGAGTGATAAGATGTTCAAATTAGCGATATATTAACGATTTCCTGAGGTCTAATAACCGAATTATTATAAAAAGATAAGATATTAAAATCAATATTTTTAAATTTGATGTTAATTTTGAAAGCTTTAAAACGGATGTAATGAAAATTTAAATTAATAATACTCCAAGAAAGTTTTTTATGTATTAAAAAACCTACACCGCCAAAACCATCTGGTCTGTCAACAGTAATAAGATTGTAATTATTAAAAATAAAAATGGCTATTTGGACTTGTCCAGATTTCGGATAGAATAACGATATCGATATGATTGGATTGAATATAATGGTACAGTAAATCTTTGTTACTATTTAAGCTACGAATATTAATTTGTAAGATTTTTAAAGACTGCATAATGAATGGATAAATAAAATGGAAACGAAACTGGAAAGAAAAATTTATTTTTTAATAAGTTTATTTAATTTAATTTTAAGAGAGTCCATATTAGCCGGATTTTTATAAAGTCATCGGAATTATTTATAAGTAATTTAACGTCATTAAAGATTGAATCTCTTTCGCTTATTTGACTTCTTAACTCTTTTACTAATTCATTTAAGACATTAGGTAATTTTTCTAGCGTCAGAGTTCATTAAGTTGTTATTGGGCCAGGCTTAATTATCAGTACATATATCGTAGTTGAAATCTATCTGTTTGGGAATATTTTATTGTCTACCATAAAGGAGGCTTTTAGCTTCTCTAAAACTTGATTTGTTTATTATCATATGCTCCCTAATTTGTTTCTGTCTATATCTTTCATTGCACTGGAAAAAATTAGTAGCGTGGCCCGTTCCACAATACTTACAAGACTCTTTCTGGTCGCAATCGTGGTCGGCCTCGACAGTTTTAGCACATGTTGCACATCTATTAATTCTTGATCTACATCTGGTAATTGTGTGCCGTAATTCAGGCATTTTTTGCAGAATAACGGATTTGGTATAAAATACTCAACTTTTAATAAAATATTGTCATATAAAGTGATATTGTGTGGAATAATTCCTGAATCGAAAGTGAGTTTAACTGATTCGAGATGTTCAGCTGTTTTGGCGGTATTATTCCATTTTGTCATCCTTTCTATATTTGAGATATTGTATTTCGATTTAATATTTTCTTTAATTTCCTCAATAGAGAGTACAATAGGAATATTCCTAACTATGCCGATTGAGGATGTGAAATTTTTCGGTATATAGGTTGTTTAATTGTCAAACTCTTTAAAGGCTTCTGATTTGACACAGTTATTTGCGTCTTCAAATTTGTTAAAAATAATCTTGGCCACATTTTTGCTAATAATTGAGATATTTTTGATATTATTGAACTTGTTGAATTGATTGCTTTACCTAATAAAACTAGATTTAAATTCTCTTTACTAACAAATACGGCAAATGGGCCGTGTTAGGCGTCATGTTTGAATTAATAGATTGATCCATAGACATATCTGAAGAAGGCAAAGCAGAAGTTATTTCATTATATGACGCATTTGCGACTTGCTACTTATTTTGTTTCCTTTTAATGTCCTTATTAGGCATATTATTATACCATATTCACTGTTTTCTATTATGTTATTATTAATGACGATTTTGGATTTTTTATTTTTATTTATTACATTTTCAGAATCAGAGTCAGAGAAATCACCAGAAAATGGTAGAGGTGCAAAGTACTGCGTACTTTGCCCCTCCTTGCTTGTATGTAAATCCACCTTTATTATTTTGTGGATGGAAAAACAACTATGAAAAGACTTACCCGAGAATAAATAAACAAATCAGAATAAACTATTAAGATATTAATTTAAATGAAAAGCAAATTAATTAAAATTAAATGAAAAATTGATAATTTATAAAACACTTCACTAAAAAGAGACGCTCACACAATAAAGTTTCGAGAAAGGATCTTAACAAACTGTAATCTTTTTCTTTAAAAAAAAACAGAATGAAGTTAACTACAATTTCAAATGAATTGTCAAAATTGTTTAAGGCATAGGTAGCTCCATGGCAAGTGATAAGAACATTTCGTTAAAACAATTTTTAATAATTTTGATTAAATTATTAAATAATTTTAATAGAAATTTCCGAATATTTGAAGTTAGCCACATATTTTACAATATTAGCGGTTTAATTTATTAAATAACCAAATGTTTAATTTAAGTATTCAGTTCGTTTCGTTTACGGTGGAAAAAAATGAAATCGTCAAAAGTAAGTGACGAAACACACTTATTCGGTGCTGTCTATTAAAAATATTTAATAATGTAATCAAAAAATGTTTTCACTAAATTTTCATATCACTTGCCATGGAGCCATCCATGCCTTTACTCGCATAATTAGTTTACACGCAATTAAGTACATTTTTATGTTTTATGACAGTAACCGTCATTTAATATACATTTTAACTACCTATATAACTAAAATGTCATTTTCTTAAAATAAAATATAAAATTTTAACAGTTAATACAAAATTTCAATTTGCTATCCATAATTTTTAATTTAAGACGATAACTGAAATTTTGTATATATTAAAAATTGTGTTTATGGTAAACGCACGATTGCACGATATTTCAACTATAGTTAATTAAAATTTACGGTTTTTAAAAACTATTTTAACAATTTTCATACACAATTTGATGAAAAAGGAAATACATATATGTATATAGGTCTCGTCGCTCATTCTTAATTTACACCAACCTATTTCTCGTAAAGCATAATTTCTCGTGCTTTATTTTCTCAAAAAGGATTTGTAATATCAGTTTTTTACTCTTCGAGTAAAATTTTTTACCCTCAGGGTGTTTTTTTCCGAAAGAATTTAACATATACCATGTTTCCATGAACCGAGTTAATTTAGGTTTCGGTTTCGTTCAGTTAACCCAGATATTGCTGAATTATTATTTTTTCTCCAAATTTCGTTTTAAGCTTATAAGGGCTTTAAAATCATAAGAGAAATCCAATGTAATTTGAAAATATGTTGTAAGCTTCCTAGGTAAGGGAGAAGGGGTTGTCCTTTTAAAAGGACAATGGCAATTTAAACTATGTAAAACGTTTATTTTAGAAATCAAAATAAATTAATTCATTTTTTTTATTTATAACAAAAAATACTAAAAAACAATACAAAAAATTCATTATTTCGTACGAATATGGTAATCATAAAAGCAGTTTTTTGGGTGTAATGCTATTGAAGATTTTGCACAGATAAAATTGCATTTTTTATGACATAGTCTACATCGTGTTTGGGTTTCCTTGTACAATATTAAATGATCTTTACCATCGTATCTGGAATAACTGTGAAGGCTTTCAGTTGGTCTACGTCCTCTGGTTGTGGTTTTCTGAAATGACTCTAAGATACTAAGAGTAAGTTGCCGCCTAAAATTGAGTTGATCTACGTTGTCACCATTTAATCGGTAAAGTTGCCAAGCATTTTGTTCAGCCATGTCAACGCAGTGGGATATTAACGGAAAATACCATTTTTTTTCCACATATACCTACTCTATAGAGGCTGATGTTTTCGTCAGCCCGGTCTACTCCACCCATATTGTCGTTATACATTTTAAATATTTTTGGTTGTCCAACATTTATAATTTTTTTGTGTTTCTGTGAGTATCTTGTCACATTGTGTGTTGGTAGAATATGGCAACTATTCGAGCAATCGTGACGACATTATTATCATTCCATTTACAAACGATGATTTCATTTCTATCGGTGGTTGCGTAGTCGTGAAATCCTCTTTCCTTCTTTTTCATGGCCTTAGAATCTAAAATGTTGCAATTTTTTCCTACTCGGTTCTCTCTTATCATTCCCGTTCCTTTTATTCCTTTCTGACGCAGTTCTTCTAATAAGCTCAATGATGTAAAAAAATTATCAAAATATAGATGGTAAGTTAAATTTGGATAATTTTTTTGCAGTACGTTAGCACCCTGCAAAACAACGCTTGCACCTAAACCCAAATTTTTATATTTTTGGGGTTATATAGTAGTAGATCCTTGATATTTTACTCTATGTATCCTAATCTTGTTGTTGCCGTCCATAATTTGTAGCCCCAACGAATAGGCTTACCACGAATAAACTGTTTCGTTCCATGATGACCGTAATATAGAACCATTGACTCATCCACGCTATGGTTTTCTTCTTTTGGTGCCATCTCGATAAAAAGTTTGTTCATTATATCCAGAAGTGGCCGTATTTTTGAAAAATTATCATTCGAATTAATTTTTTTACCATCGTTGCAATGAATATTTTGCATAATAAACCGAAATCTATTACGCAACCATTGCATTGGACACTAATTCTCTACCCGTGTCCTTTGAGTTTTCCCAATACAACTCACGTCTAGGTGAAGGAACGTAACCACTTAGCAATAAAATTCCAATAAAACAGCGAATTTCATCGGGCTGGATATCTGCTTTTCGATTATGTGATGCTGCATATATATTAGAGTAATACACAATCATATCAATCACTTCATCGTTAAAAAAAATGTGAAACGCATCAACAGGTGACATACAACCATTGATACAACCACTTATATCTTTTCCACATTGGTAAGGTAGAAGTGAGATCTTTCTTCTCCCATTTTGTAAAGTTGTTTTTGGATTTTGGAGTCGATTTAGGCTGTCGCTTTGATAATAGAGCTAATGGAATTTCGTAATCACTATCATAAATGCTGTCACTGTAACGGAGTTCTGTTTCGGCTCTTAGCTGTCCTCCAGGAAGATTATTTATAGTAACGTTATCCTTGTCACCTGAATCTTCGTCGGTAATTTCGTCATTTGCGTTTTCAGGTGGAAAAATAATTATTTCTTCGGGAATTTCGGCATCATCAATTCCAATTCTTCTATTATTTCGTTGAGCGTCAACGGTTCATATACCTATAATAAAATCCGTATAAATATAGTTATATAGCCATTGACCTTTATAAAGAACACTGCAATTTTCACGACTGATTCACAAACAAGAAAACGGTTTAATAAAAAACTGATTTACCAAGAACAATTCTTTATAGATATATTTTCAATAAAATAAGACCGAGAAAATGCAAATAAATCATTTATTTATTAAATTATACGTACCACCAATTATCCATTTTTATATAAATGACGTCACTGAATTTTTATTCACTATAATATTTTCAGAAACACAGGCAATTCAATACTAAATAACTTTTCAACGAGTCAGTCCTTTTTATACTAAATATGCCTAACGGGACTTTCGAAAAAAAATATTTCGACAAGTTTCAAACATGTTGTTTACCATATGTTTTATTTGGCTTTACATATAAAGGACAATGGCAATATCTGGGTTAAAAACAAGGCGATATTAACCCTTATCGTTTCCATGGACAATTTGCTTTTCTTCAAAAATTGAAAATAAAATCTTACATTCGTCGTCATTCCAATACCCGCGAGACGACATTTTGCTGTAATAGATGAATGTTAACTAAATTACGCATTAAAAAAATTAAAAAAAAAATGACCTTTAGAATATAACCCAACCACAATAGTTTTGTTGAGTTTATTTGGGTTTAACGAAACTCTACCCTAATTTGCGTTTCCATGCATATAAACCTGAGTTAACCTAGGTGCTAGGTTAACTATATCATGGAAACATGGGGTGACATGTTATAACCATCACTTTTTTCGTTTCGATGCAATTTCGACAGAGTAACGGTATCTTACAACTAAATTGTTTTAAAATTTTATATTTTTAACAAAGGAATACAGTTATTCTATCGAAAACACATCGAAGCGAAAAAAGTGATGGTTATAACATGTCACCCATGACCATGGTAATAAAAGGCAAAAGTAAAAAGATTTTGCATTGTGAATGCTCTGTAAAAGGAAAAAATCAAAAATAAAAAGTTGTTTCATTGCGAATGCGCCGTGATGATCAATTACGCTTAATACAGCATTGGTGCAATACCACGATAGCTTTAGGGCGTTAGTCAATGTGTTAAAAAACTTGTTAAAAAGGAAAATTTTGACAACTAGTAGACGAAAGACGTGTTTGAAAGCTACGTATTAATTTATTTTTTTTGTTTTGAATAAAATTTGTTTTGACTTCATTAAAATAAAATTAATATAATAATAATATAAGCTGAATAACGTGTTCATAGTTATTTACGGTATTTGGTAGACTTTGTTATAAGTGAATTAAGGAGAAAACAATTGGTGTGGGGTGAATAAGTAGTTAAAAACAGTTCTTCTTTTTTTTGGTGCACAGTAAACATTTACAGTGTAACAGCGATTTGTTATTTTCAAATAGCGGTATATCCCGGTGCAGAAAACATTCTGTGCTGTTAGTGCATTTAAAGACAATAATTATTTAAAAAAAAATTTCTTTTTTGCTTTTGTGCTGTACATATCTAAATAGTTTCTGGTTGTGAAGTGGTGTAGGAGGCATCTGCCTTAGGGCAGAATGCTCCTTGGAAATCGGTTTGCCCCCCTGAAAGGGATCGTATATTAACAACCAAAAGTGTTATGTCCACGGAAATGGTTCCTTAACACATCGATTTGGTCCTATGTTCTCCCGAGATTGCGTATAAATGGAAATTCAGCGTGGTAGACGTCTTGTACAGTAGCGACCATTTTCCAATTTTATTGTCTAGCAATACTTTCTCACCACAAAATTCGAGAAGGCAAAGATGGAAGGAACAGGAAGCAGACTGGCGCTTATATTCTGACCTGCCCAATATTACAAACATTTCCCTAGACCAACCCATCAACGATATTGTAGAGCAATACTCAAACATTTTAACACAAGCTGCTAGATCTAGTATTCCTCTATCTTCAGTACGGCCTTTAAAGAAAGTAGTCCCATGGTGGTCGGCCGAAATTAGAACAGCGGTTTTCGATAGGAAACAAATGCTCAAAATTTGCCAAAGAAACCCTTCCACCGATAATATAATATCATTTAAAAGAGCTCGATCACGAGCTAAAAGACTTGTAAGACAGGCTAAACAATCCTCTTGGAATGAATTCCAAGCTCAAATCGGTCTGAGGATAACTAGCGAAGAGTTGTGGGGGAAAATTAGTGCACTAACCGGTAAAAGAACGGTAAATCATACTCCATATATCCGCGACAATAATAATACTTACACAGATTCTGAATCAATGGCTAATATTCTCGGCGCTTCATTTGCCTCGAACTCTTCTTCGGAAAATTATTCGACTGATTTAATTCTACATAAGAATTTGTTAGAGAGCTGCTTCATTTTAAGCTAGAGAAATGGTTCAATGGAGTTGAACGCTCCTTTTAATGTGATTGAGCTCAGCGTAGCCCTCAAAGTGGGAACAGTAAAGCCCCCGGCGAAAATCTCATTACTAACAAAATGTTGAACAATCTAACTTCTCCCAATAAAATCCATCTTTTGAACATTTTTAACTCCATATGGTCCAATAGAACTTTCCCATACAAGTGGAAAAGAGCTGTTGTAATTGCGATACCTAAAAATCCAAAAGCAAGAACACCTTCAGAATTCCGCCCAATCTCGCTCGTTAACAATGACGCTAAGGCGATGGAACGTATGGTCAACGAATTAGAAAAAAATCAACTATTGACACCCGAACAATTTGGATTTAGAAGGAACAGAAGCTGCTTGGACGCAATTCAAATATTAAAAGAGGCCGTAGTTGAGGTATTCGGAGACTCCACACATCTAACTTGTATTTTTTTCGATCTAGAGAAAGCTTTTGAGAGAGTGTGGAGGCTAAGGATTGTACAGCAACTAGAAAAATGGAAGGTAGATGGAAATATATTACATTTTATCTGGAATTATTTAAATGATCGTACTTTCCAAGTAATGATAGGAAATGTCAGGTCCGCTGTATTCCCACAGGAAAACGGTGTGACAACCGGTTCTAGTTTAGCCGTAACAATTTTTCTCACCTCCATTGACTCGATTAGATATGTGTTTTTCCGGTCCAAAGTCAAGTTCGTCCTATATGCCGATGATTTAACTGTATTTTACGAGAATCAAAATCAGTCACTTAAGAAACAAGAGATTTCCCGAATTATAGGTAAATTAGAACTTTGGTGTAAAGAGACTGGGTTTTCATTTTCCCCCAACAAGACCAAATCAATTCTTTTCTGTCGAAAGCGAAAGTGCATACCCGCGATCTACACACTGAACGGAAATCCTTTAGAAAATGTTCAAACACATAAATTTTTGGGAATGACGATGGACAATCGGTTGATTTGGAAAGCTCATATCAATAATACCAATAATGCTTGCAAAAAGTCTCTGAACGCGCTAAAATGCTTGAAAGGAATCAACTTCGGAAGCAATGGAGCAACCCTTTTGCGGGTTTTCGAAAGCTTGGTACTATCTAAACTGGATTATGGATGTCAATTTTACGAGGAGGCCTCTAGATCAGCCCTCGCGCTACTAGATCCTATACTTAACGAAGGAGTCAGAATAGCTACAGGAGCCTTTAGAACTTCTCCCTCAATTTCGATTCTTGCCGAGGCAGGCTTTCTAAAGTTATCAGAGAGGCGAGAGCTAGCCCTTCTCAAATTTTATATCAGACAAAAAGAAAGACTGGATTCACCGTACTATGTACACCCTTCATTTTCCCCTTTAAACTTAAGAAGTAAAGGGTCATCCATAGCAGATCAGTACTCTTTATCAACCAATATTTTAGCCACATTTCATTGCACCCAATATCTCCTCTGGAGAAACATAGGACTTAATATTAATACTAGTATTTTCAAATATTCCAAATTTAACACCCCTATTTATGCATACAAAGCAGAATTCCTCATATTTCTGACAAGTTTACCTGCCGACGCATACATCCAGTACACCGACGGGTCAAAATCGGACAAGGGAGCCGGATTTGCCGTCACCGATATGGTATTAGCTCCAAAGAAGGTAAGAACGAGTAATAACTGGTCAACAATGTCTTTGGAAGCCGGGACTCTGCGCGAGGCTATCAAGATAACCAGGGTTTATCCTGCTAGCTCGCAATGGATTTGTACGGACTCACTGTCTACATTGGAAGCTTTAAAAACCAAACGGATCAAAAATCCAATCGTACGCGAAATCAGGGATTTATTACTAGGTTCGACAAAAGATATTTCACTCGGGTGGGTAGCCGGACATGTAGGAATAACTGGTAACGAAGCGGCTGATTCCGAGGCAAGATGTGCTGCCGAAGGAAGTGTAATTGAATTCAATTCCACAACCGAGGATGATTCAGCTAAATCAGCTTTAACTGCAATCTGGAGAGCCAAAATAAATAGATGGGCGTCAATGAATCCTCCCAACCACTTGGCCGAAATTAAAGATAAACCGATAAAATGAGATTCTTCAAATCTCTTGGCGAGGCGTGATAGTACCATCATTTGCCGTTTGAGAATAGGGCATGCTAATATTACACACGTCTATCGTATTCTGAGAACAGTGGAACCTAGGTGCGAATTATGTAACGAACCCCTAACCTTCAGACATATTCTAATTAGCTGTCCGCGTCTTATTCTTCAGAGAACTAAATTCAAAATTTCGCAATCGCTAAGACAAGCACTAGCGGATGACACGGATGTTTTAGAAAGAGTTTTGAAATACCTAAAGGATATTCGGAAATACAATCAAATTTAGTTCCCCTCCAAAAATAATTTTTATCTTCAGTCTATTTTTACCGTATAAATTTAAAAACCATATAAATATCGATTTATGTAAACAAATAAATAAATAAAATTATTATAACAATTGTAATTATAAAACAAATGTAACAAACCAACGGCGAGAATGGCCTAGAGGTTGGTCGCTTAGAATTAATAAATAAAAATAAAAAAAGCATCGGTGGTTCAGTAGTAGAATGCTTGCGTTTGCTTCCCACGCGGGCGACGGCCTGGGTTCGATTCTCGGCCGATGCAAATATTTTTTAAATTTTGTTTATTAAATTATAGAACAATTACTTCAACTGAATTGAGTTGAGACAAACGAGATAGACAAGAATCAGGTAAATTATTTAGTAATTGGCAAAGGGTCAGCGTATTTAAATTTAATTTGTTAAATTGTAACTCTCATAAGTTGTTAACTTTGTATTTTTACAATTTTATTTTAAAATATAACCTGAATTGCAATGCAGATAAATTACTGCTCTAAACAACATACGGTTCCATAGTGTAGCGGTTATCACGTCTGCTTTACACGCAGAAGGTCTCCAGTTCGATCCTGGATGGAACCAAGAAGTTATTTTTTTTTTTCATGAATCTTTAAATATTGCTCAATTTTTTAAAAACTATACTTCGTTAAAATTTTAAACGTTAATTTCAAAACTTACAAATATGTTTTTTAAACAAATAACCAATAGGCTGAATTTTAGAAACTTATCGGAAACATGTACTTTGATTTAGTATTAACAATTTTAGAAGTAGTATTACAATATTTTACGGAAATCAAGAATTTAAAAAGATTTATTTAGCTCCATATCCGAAAGGGAAAGGTCCATATCCGATAAGGGAGAGGAAGTAATTTTTGTGTAATAGAAAGGCCTACAAAAAGAAACAAAAAAGCTTCTACGATTTGCTTTTTTTGATGTCGAATCCAAGTGTTTATAAATCTTTGGCTTCCTCACTTTGTGTAGCAAACTTTATCATAAAGCAAGAAAGATACAAATATCCTGTGATACAGCATGCAGCGCATCACAGAATCAGACAGCTAGTCTGACATTTAATGTCTGTTATATGTTATATTTTGAATATTTGAATACAATTTGATCTTAAACTACTCAATTCTTTAAACATCTTCTTTTCAAAGTATTATTTTAAAATATGACTTACATTGAAAGGTTTCTCATCGAATGTAAAATTAGGCAACGATCTCGATATATTCCAGTCCATGATTTAACAATCCGTTAATTACTATTTTTTGCAATTAAATAAAGCATCTAGAACAACTACCTAGACGTTAAAGACTGAAATCAAGTATTTAAGCGTTTTAATTGCGAAAGTGCTTATCAAACGCAATCAATTGTTGTTGAGATTGTTTGTTTATAATAAATAGTTTAGATTTTAGAAAAACGTGAATATTGTGTTATTTTTGTAAATCACATCAGAGTTCAAAAACCTTTTTCTTCCAATGACAAATGAAGTAAAACGACAACTGAAGGCGAAGGCCAAACATAATTATTGCACCTTGGTTTCGGTATATTACACTAAAAATTTAAATTATTACAGTAAATTTAAGTTTAGAAAATGTTTTTAAATATTTTGGTACTGGCACAAGCAATAAATGCTACTTATTTAGCCTACATCACTATTATTTGTTTGACCATTAGCAACGGCTTCAATGATGCAAAGCTGTCTAAGTTTTTGGAGAAAAAAAGGCCTATTTAGTTAACTATTCTGCACGCTGATTCTCTAAAAAATAAGATAATGTGTAAAAGTGTAAACCTGTGAAAAGCAAAGCTTACTTTTATGAGTTTGCAATTTCTCGATTTGATTTACTACTAAAATAATATCGAAACATTCCAAACCCATAAAACTAAGCTTTTCTTTTCAGAAGTTTGCATGTTTACACTACTACACTACTATTTTTTTTAGAGAATCAGGATGCTGGCGGCGTGCGCTTTTTCTAAATGAAGCAAACACGTGAATAAATTTCAACAGTTAATGCGAGAAATAAAAGTTCGATTTATTCAATTAATTTAAAATTTTCTAGTGATAATTTCTCCGCCTCTAGATTTGGTAGCACATTGGTATCTTCTGAATATATAATAACGCCACTATCCTCCGAACCACTTTCGGCCAACATTAAATTCTCATCATCATCGATATTATCTTCGAGATAGCATAGTAAAATGTCATCTTCATAGGTGGGGAAGAAAAATTCCGGTTGATCCCATCTCAATTTATCGATCGAATTTAGATGTGCGATATGCTCCCCAAAATGTTTTTTTAACTCATTGCCATTGCTAAATTTTGCATCACATCCTGGGCACGCATTCAAGTGAATTTGACGCCGAATATAATTCACGATTTTGATTTTTTGATAAAAATTGAGGCGCTCGATTAGCGTTGCGAAATCGAATTTGTGTGCCGCTAGCATATGGTTACGTATTTCATGGTAATCGGAATATTTTTCCGTACACACGAGACATTGTATCAATTGATTGTCTTCCTCCCAGTCGGACCAGTCTGAATCGGAATCCTCATCAGATTTTCTATTTTTGAATTTACTATCGGTCGACTCGGGTCGAACATTTTCACCGTCCTCAGATTTCTCTTTTTTCGGCTTGTTTAGTAATTCGGCCGGCCTTTGGTTCTTGAGATTATCATACTTGAGTTTAAAATTCTTGTAATTAACTAAAAAATATTGATCATAGTTTTTATTCTCCGGATTTATTTTCTTATGGCCCTTCTTTCTCATGTGCTCTTTGAGTGTTGTTCGATCCTTGAAGATTTTCTCACAAAAGAGGCAGACCAGCTGTTTCATTTTATCCTCGATCAAATCGATCAGCTTATCGATGTATATTAGGTTGGTCGGTCGGCCGATATACAAAAAATGTTTATTATACAAATGATCCAGATAATTGTACCGTGTTGACGGTTCAATAACATCACGGCAATAAAGGCAATCTCGTTTGAAGTTTTCGTCTGTCCGCTCGAATTTGTGACGTTCAAGGATTTTTGCCAAACGACGTGTGTGCAATGTAAATCGAATTTCGTAATCTTCAGGTAAAACTTCAGCTAAGAGATAATAACTTTCGTTTTTGGATTTAGTCCCGTCAGGCTTTGTATCCATGAGGAGTGTGGTGCAAAATTCACCTATGTTTTTGTCTGAAACATGAACACTCTCATATAATATGCTTGCATCATATTTAACATAAAATAACAACTCACCATTAAATTTCTTACTCCAATAAACAATATATTCATCCAGTAATGCTATATCATCGACATCGGAGATCACAATTCGATGCTCCATGAATAAATGTCCCAGCAATTCATCCTTCCCAGATGGAAATTGAAAACTTTGATCACAAACCATACACGGGATAGATTTATCGACCGTGATCCGTGTCATACGCTCGCTTTCACTATCTGTGTCGAGTAAATTTAATGGTCCCAAAATTTCAGACATTTTATTTAAAACAATCAAAAATACTGTAGTAAATTTTGACGACTGATGCGATATTGTGAATTGTGATCTCTCAAGAACAGCCTAATCGATAGCTGTCAAAGTGACAACATGAAATGTCAAAAGTTACAAGAATTGTTTATATAATTTTATAGCACATTTTATATTCAGCTGGCTAGTACCCCAAACACATAAGCGGCGCTCTACGCCTGACATCGCTTCTCGACGTCTTTATAATTTTTTGCAACCACATAGACGGCGCTAATTTGACATTTATTTATATGAAAAATGTTGTTTGGGTTTTTACAACAAAACATTTTCATAAAAAACTATTTGTTTAATGACTTATTACGAACAAATTTTATGTTGAAATTTAGATTTTTTTTACAATTGTCTTTCTCATATGCCCATTTGGATGTAAAATTCAGCTAAAATTAGAGGTTTCGAAGCATTTACTTTAAAAACAACAACAATAAAAATAAATGTCATTAATCGCTTCTAAAAATAGAAACTTTGCTAGTTTGACGCCGCTGTATGTGTTCACTCTTATACCCCAAACACATTGACGAAGCGAACAGCGGCGCTAAAATACATGTATACATGTATTTTAGCGCCGCTGTTCGCTCGGTCAATGTGTATAGCGTATGAGGTATTTTCCGTTTAACTGAGCATTCACAATGAAAAAATCTTTTACTTTTTACTTATAGCTTTGTGTGAATTTGCAACATAACGAGCAAACATTTTTTTTGGTTGTTCATACAAACCTGTTAACAAAAAGTAAAAAGTTTTTTTATTAATGCTCCGTTATACCGTCGACAGAGCTACGTGACGTAAATGTAACACTTCAAGTGAACTGTTTACAAATTATTACCACAAAAAGTCTAACTATCATAGGACGGGAACGACGTAACTTCGTTATTGCGACAACAAACTGTTACGTTTACGAAGAGTTGTATGAACCAAATTCTTCACTAGTGTTACGTAAACGTATTACCTTATTTGACGGGTAAGCGCGATGAGTGATTAATCGAGATTAATGCACTAATCCTTGAAAATTTCAAAGTTTATCTCGTTGTATTCCGTTTAGTGATGGTTTAGTACAAAAGGCGCTACAATGCGAAATAATTCTTTCAACATTGCTGAAAGTGCAAGCGGCGTGAGTTTACGATAGAAGTTATGAAATCAATGCCATTTTAAATAATTTGTGCCGAATAAATTTTGAGGTTATGTTTAAAAAAAAAAATCTAATGTATTTTAATGTATAAATCTTAGAAATATTGAATAAAATAATTATTCCAGCTAATTTACTAGCTATATTTCAGGGAAGCCCCATCAAAGTATTTTGCTTCTCTGCCTAGGAAATTAATCCCTAGCTTGTCAACGGAAATGGATTTGTGGTGGATTAGCTAATGTTGTTTCACTAATCGTACTTAACTAATCACTAGTATGTCAAGGATATTAGGTTGATTTATATTTTCCGTTCCTTTCAGCTCCTAAACGTCAACATCAGACGGCATTAATTTATATTATCCGACAGTCTTCATCGATTTATAGATTTTTTCAACAATAGGTCCGATTCTACGTTCTAATATTTTATGTTATGTTATTTTTGTTTTTTAAATATAAATTCATATAGGAAGCGGGAAAATAAAATAACATAACATGAATTTTATCAGAATCGATTAAGAAACAGCCAAGTACCATTCTATTTGGCCATATTTCAAAAATCTAAATCACAATCGGTTAAGAAATAGTCAAGTTTCCGGTTTCCGCCAATAAAAATAAAATTCTACATAATAATGTAGAAGAAAACTTAAAAACCCGTATACAGAAACCGAAAACCATTTTTATATATCTGTAGAGATATGCGATCTCTTTTTATTCGAATAAGACGTTATTAATGTAATGTCGGTACTGTAATATGATAATTATACTGGTTATAGTTAGATAATGATAAAAATATTAGATACGTTTTAAGGTTAGCACAAGAGTGATGCGCATTTATTTTTTATTTAATATAACAAGGTTTTCCATACATACTAGGTTTCTATTTCCCAAGATGAGTATACTCTGCAAGGTTACATATTTATGTTCTCTTTTTATATAATACACAATTTAAATTTATAAATTCAATCTAATAGGTTGTTTGATATTCTACCAGATCTGGTTCTAAACCCTAATTGCTCTGGAACATTTCGTATTGGTCCACCAGTAGATCTCAGTGTAACATTATCTTTATTAAATGACCCTAGCTTGTCATTTGGTACTGCTGGACTTTCTATATTGACTGACGGTAAGTTTGGGATGATGGTGGCATCACTCTGAATATTTGCTGAAGTCTTTTTAAGGTGATGCGAATTTCTTCGATATGTTCGACCGTCTGTTTCAACTATATATGACCTCGGTTTCCCCGCTGATTTGATAATATTGCCAGATTTCAATCTCTTGGTCCGATTTATATCCTAACCTGATCTCCTGCTTTTAGTGATGCAGCTGGTTTGCTCGTTTTATCCGCATAATGCTTTTGAGCCAGGCGTAAACGTCCTAACTCTTCAGCCACATTAGTAATTACCCTAGGCTTTAGTTGATCAAATGAAGACGGAATAGTTGCCCGTGTAACTCGGCTCATTAATCTCTCGTTCGGTGATTCAATCGATTCATTTCTTGGCATATTTCTAAAATTAAGTAATGCCAGTTCAACTTCAGTTTTGTCTATACAACATTTTTTTAGCATATTCTTCGCTGTTTGCACGTTTCGTTCCGCTAAACCATTAGACCTCGGAAATTTTGGACTAGAAGTTCTGTGCTCAAATTTCCAGATCGTTGCAAAATCACGAAACTGTTTTGAGTTGTATTGAGGACCATTGTCCGATTCCAATATCTGCGGTATACCATGAACACTAAGCCAACTCTTTAATGTTTTAATTATTTCGTCGCTCGTAGTCACTTCCAATTTTTTAAAATTCATATAACCCGAATAGTTGTCTGCAATCAATAAGTACTCTTTTCCATTAAATATAAATAGATCTGTACTCACTATTTGAAAGGGAAGAGATGGTATTATTTTTGGTAATATACATTCTTTTTCATTACAACGTTGAGTTTTTTGACAAACTGAACACTTCTCCACGTATGCCTGGACATCTTTAGCTTGAACAATCCAGAATAACAATTGTCGAGCCCTGCGCATTGTATTCGTTATTCCCCAATGACCAGTATGTGTCTCTTCAATCATTTTATTGATTAATGTTTGAGGAACTACAACCTTTTCCCCTTTAAACACTATACCACTCTCATAACTTAACTGATGATGAAAATTAAAATATGGTTTTACTTCATTTGGAAGATTTTTTTTATCATCCGGAAATCCACCGAGAATAAATGTAATGAGTGTTTGTAGCTCTCGATCTTCTCTAGTAGCAGCTACAAATTCAGATATAGCTTTGTCGGACATTGCCAAAATTATTTGAATTTCAAGTTCTTCGTCGTCTATTTCTTCATTATCATGTGTACAATCTCTGCTCAACGTATCCGCTATTGGAATATCAGTACCTTTGATATATATCACCTTAGGCGAATATTGGAGCGTATCAAACACTATACGTTGTAATCTGGCTGGAGCTTCTTCTATTGGTCTCTTGTAAGTGACTTCTACTGGCTTGTGATCCGTCTCAATAGTTAGCTTTTTACCGTAAATAAATTGATGAAATTTTTTACAGGCGGTTCTTATAGCCAACGCTTGGTGGTTTGGCGTCTATTGGAGGGGGGGGTCAAAGTTGAGTAGATTAATCTACCAGCTCCGTAACCTTCCAGTAGGGTTCCGTATGCTATCGGTTGATTATCCTGCATAAGTACAAATCCTAGTGATTTTGAACTGCTGTTCACAGATAACTTTACATCCTTATTGACATCATAGAACCGAAGTACTGGAGGTGTAGACAACACTGTCTTAATATTTTCTACCGCTTTGTCATGTTGTTCCGTCCAAACCCATGCATTTTGCTTTACCAACAATTCTCTTAATGGTTCGGTAATTTTTGATGGATTTGGTATACATTTATTCAAGTAGGTCACCATTCCCAACATTCGCTGAAGTTCTTTCACATTTTGTGGTATTTTTAACTTATAAATTGCTTCGATTTTTTCAGTATCTGGGTAGAGACCGGCAGGTGATATAACGTGACCCAAGAATTTAAGTGTTTTAACTTGGAATTTACACTTATCTCTGTTTAGTTTCAGTCCTGCTTCTCTCAATATCCTCAGTACTACTTCCGTAATCTGTGCCAACTTTTCTTTAGTAGGTGCATGGATAAGTATGTCATCCATAGAAATTTCTACTCCGCTTATATTTTTCAGTATATTATTCATCGCCTCGCTAAATACTTCCGGTGCTGATGAAAGTCCAAATGGCAATCGTAAGCAAGAATAACGTCCCCAAGGTGTAGCAAACGTTAAATATTTTTGTGTTCTTTCAGTAACCTGTATTTGCCAAAAACCACGCATACAATCTAGTAGTGTGAAATATTTTGACCCACCTAATCTGGCAGATATTTCTTCAATTGTATTTAATGGATACTGGCGTCGTAAAATATTGCGATTTAAATCAGTCGGATCCATACAGATTCTGATCTTTTCGTTTTTACGAACTATAATCATTGGACTTACTGCTGGTGTTGGTTCATTGACCCTTACGATAACTTTCATTTTCTCCATTTTATCAAGTTCCAGTTTAACAATGTCCCTAATGGAGTGTGGTATTCTTCTTGCTGGTCTGATTTCGAATTTAGGATTCTCGATTAAATCAATGTCATATTTATAATTTTTTAGACATCCGAGTCCTTTGAAAATTTCGTCGTCATCATTCGACACACACGGTGTCGTTCACAAAAAAAATTAACCACGGTAAACAGTTATATTGCACTTTACTTCCGACGAGCACGTTTTTTTTTTATTTACCACCCGGTATTTCGATACCGTTAGCCTTAGCACTGAATAATAGTTAGTCTATGTAACAAATATGCTATACAAAACACGTGATCTTATTAATTAATTTTCGATTAATACAATGAAATTCGATCAGTATTATTAATTAACACATGACACAATTATTGAAAAATAATTCGCGTTTTTAAAATCGTCGGTAAGTCACCACTTGTAGAGATATGCGATCTCTTTTTATTCGAATAAGACGGTATTAATTTAATGTCGGTACAGCATGAAAATATGATGTTGCTTGTTACGATTTATACAGAAGACTGTTTTTCTTTATTATTTCTAAAAATGAATACAAAAAAGGAATACAAAATTGACAGAATGTTTAAAATGAATTCAAATGAATTTGTGGCGGATTCCACATAAGTTTAAATTTATATGTAGCGGATGCCACATATCCATAAACTAATAAACAAAGGAGACAAAAATTATTGTATGGAAATGTAGGTACGCATTCCCAACAAAATATTATGTATACTTTGTCGCATATACATTATATCTTATGTTACAATACATATACGAAATACTACCACGATCGATTATTTTCATTCTTAATTATCCCTTTAATTTTTTTGTTTTACTTAAAATTTCGTAATCTTTCTTACCCCCTCCAACTAGCAAATTTTTCTCGCTGAATCCACCATAAACGTGATTTTGTTTTCGTATTTTTGATTCACATGAATTATGTAACGTATATAACGATGTGGGTTACCACTTTCAATAGAAATTGTATGAAAAATACAATTTATTACCAGGTTTCAATCATAGGAATCAAGCGCAAATTTTAGCGAAAAAAAAACCTCGATATAAATTTATTGTAATTGGCTAGAAAAACGTACCTTCAACTTTAAAATATTTTTGCCTGTGCAATTTGTATTTATTTTGCTATGTTTACAAAATACTTTGACGTTTTGAAAAAATGGTTGTGGCATAAAGATTAGACGCTGATATTTTTAGTTTGCGTGATTTTATTTTTTTCCAATTAAAAATATATTGATTAAATTTTACGTATCTAATACGAGAGTTTAAAAAATCTTTTGGCCAATGTGCACCAAATATTGTTAACTCTTCTGCGGATATACGGGCATATGCCGTCAAACAAACATGCTGCTACGTATCATTTAAATAAAATAAATCTATAAAATGGAACTTTCCAATGAACTAACAAAAATTGCAACTGAAATTTTATTTTTACGTTCTCAGTTCCAGCAAAACGTCGTTTGTTTCAAATTCTCGAACTTTATTTAAAAATTTAGCGACTGTCTCAGCAGATCCAGCAATATTTTTGTTTATCCGCGAAAGATTATAGGGTAAAACGGAATTCAAATTTTCTGCAATAAGGATCCATAAAGTTTCTGTCTTTTTGTCGGTTGTCTATTGCCTTTTAAGGAAAACCTATTATTATGAAATTACATAAAAAAGTGAGGCATTGGTTTACCGTGAATAAACAGAAAAAGCTTCTCAAATAATTGACTAAATTAATTTAGAAAACTTTAGCACAGTTAGCATTTAAAAAAAATAAAAAATCCAGTGGTGTTCTTACATAATCTATTTATAGGTATCGTTTGTCATCTTTAGTAGCTGGATTCGAAATATAAATGCAAATTTTGCTTTTGTTAAAAAGTATAAAGAATAATTTATTTGGTTTAAAAATATATAAACGACTTTTTAAAATTTTATAAGTACCCTCAATACGTACTAATAAAATTTTCTCTAATATGTATATCGAGTTTTTCAATTTGGTTTCATGCACGAAATTATTTTACAGCAGTTTTGGTTGCATTCAATTTTTTTTTTTAAATAAAATTTTATTGCGAATTTTTTCTCTCTAAAATTTGCGCTTGGTTCCTATGCAGGATAAAAGGTTGCTTTCAAAAATGCAGCCGGTATAAAAATTGCTTTACCAATGACAGATTTCATAAATTTGATGTTTAAATTAAACGACAAATAGCGAGTACTTATTTTGCTGTAGAAATAATATTTGAACGCAAAGTTGCAAAATCTACGCAGCCGACTGAATTCGTGAAAGCAATATCCAGTTAGCCTCACCTTATTTAATATTAACGTGTACAAATAAAATAAGACTAGGGTGTGTCAAATAAAAAAAAAAATTAAACTCAAACAACTTTTAAAATAAATTAAAATTAGAAAAGTGTGCACCTCCCATTAATTTCAGATATATATTTGAAAAAAGTACTAACAGCCACCCATAAAAAAAATATCTCAACAAAAATCGAAAATTTCAGTTCAGTGTCAGTTTTATAGTCACGTCAATCAAATCGCAAATATGGCGATGTAGACGAAGAGAAAAATAAAAAAAAATTTCTTGTACATTTTTGACATTCACAACAAAATATTATATTAAATGTTTTTTATTGTTTTTATTTATATTATTACATTAAAAATTAACTAAATATTTTCATTTTTATAATATAATTTTGTGTTGTAAGGTTTTTATTTAGTTCAATTATAATTTAAAAAGTGATCACAAAAAAAAAGTTTCGTATTTGCAATACAACAAAAAATACCAAGATAAAAAAAAAATAGATTTGTTTTTATATGTTATAAGAAAAAAGAAATAAGAAAAGAAAAAAGTTCAATTATGACGTGTTATCTTAAATATTTTTTATAATTTCTGTAATTTTTGTGCTTTTATTATAATTTTTTGTGTACGCAAATTTATTTTTTCGAAGGTAAAATTTTCTATTTGTTAAATCTGTACGATCTTCTTATTAGTTTTATTTTCTGATTTTCTTATACCACCGTGTATTTATTTATATTTTGTGTGTGCTATTTTTGTTTATGACATTTTTATTTAGGAGGAAAATGTTTTTCTCTCGCGTTATTTTTTTTATCAGGAAAATATAAATGAGATTTTCATCTTGTTCATTCATATTCAAACATGTTTGTGTTACTTTGGGTGGCGATTGTATTTGTGTCATTCGAGCGAAAGAGAGAGAGAGAGAAAGAGAGTTAAATTTCAATTGAAATTCAGGGCAATGCACTGAGTTTTATCGGTACTGATTGTGTCAAAAGCCAAAATTGCATTGTACAAATTAATGAAATCTGGGAGAATAACATTTAGACGTTTTGATAAGCCAAAGATATCATTGTTGGTGAGGGTACTGTCATTACCGTATAAAAGCGATCAATATTAAGCCTGATTTCCATTATGAAACATTTATTGACAGTAGTTTTTACTGAATAAAAACAAAGCGAGTAAAAAATCGAAAATACCATTAGAGAGAGTGACAGACCATTTTTTGTTTTTAATTTTTTTGAACATTTCACATCTGTACTGCGAGGGCCTTCAGGTCGCACGCCGAATTTTGTTTTATGGCTTCAATGTAGTCAAAACGGGTTCTACGGAGTGGCAATTTGAGTCTGGGAAACAGGAAAGTCACACGGTACTGTATCAGGCGAATATAGTGGTTGATCGATGGTATTTATCGATGGCCTTATATTCGTTCATAATCGTAGCTCGGTGTGATTGCACGTTATCAGTCGCTTTTTTCGAATTTTTTCACGCAGACGCCGGATCACGCTCAAATAAAACTCCTCATTTACCGTCTGTCGCTTCGGAACGAAATCATGGTGCATCAGACCACGAATATTGAAAAAAACAATGAGCATCACCTTAACTTTTGAGCGGCTTTGGCGTAGTTTTATCGGTTTCGGCTCAATTTTACCGCGCCATTCAACGCCAGTTGACTGATTTGCATGTCATACTCATACAATCACGTCACATCATCAGTTATGATTCTTTCCATGAACGTAGGTTTCGTTTGCAACACAAAATTTAAGGTAAACTCTTTGTTCAATAATTTCGTTCATCGTAAAAATCGGCATGCACTAATAAAGGTCGACTGACTTAACCAGTAATGAAACTGGTTGGCAGGTCGCGCTCAAATCGCACGGGCATTTTATATTAACAATTCCCAGTACTTTTTTGACAGAATGTACTTCGCTTCATATTTTCTTCAGTAAATTTTGTCAGTTTATTTATAACAATGTCAGTATACTAAGTATAATAATTGCTTAAGTACTGTATGAAAAAGTTTTTTTTTCTCGCATATCTCGCGAATATATATAGTTTTATCCCATTTTGTTGTTTATTAACAGTAACAGTTGAAAGAACTGCTTCTCAATGAAAGAAACACAGAACTCAAGAATATTTATCACGACTCTCACCAACTGAAAACACAAATTATTCACTGTGGAAGGCGACTAAGAAGCTGAAACAGCACAACAGCATATTCTGCCCATATGTTAAAGAGACGGTCACCGTGCGAGAAATAATGAAAACAAAGCTGAAGTATTTGCAGACCATTTTGAAAAGGTATTTCAACCATATCCACTAGATAGTACGGACGAAGAACATGCAAAACTACTTGGGATTATTTTAGCAAATAAATCATACAATCACGAAATTTTCTATGTTAGAAATGAGAACTGTGAAACAGTTAAAATCTACTTATTTAACGCAATACTTAGAACAGGATATTTCCCAATACAATGAAAGGTTTCACAAGTAATATTAATACCAAAATCAAGCAAGCCCGCAGAAGAAGTTACGTCGTACAGACCTATAAGCTTGCTACAAATTCTGTCTAAATTATCAGATCATCAGAGCATTCAACAATAGAACAAGTACACAGAATAGTTCGTAATTGAAGAAGCCCTGGAAGAAAAAAGATTTTGTTCTGTTCTATTCATGGACATAGCACAAGCTATTGACAAGGTGAGGCATGTGGAATTACAATACAAAATTAAACGATATGTGCCACATGATTTCTATAGAATAATAACATCATATCTACTGGACAGATATTTTATAATAAAACATCAGGATGCGTATACAAATGTTCGTCCAATTAAATCTGCTGTACCACATCAGAAATCAGCTGTACCACACGACTGTCAGTACTCATCAAATGAATACCAAAATAAAACTACAGAGTTTTGCAGGAGAACGTTAATAGTATTCAAGTATGTTTTAAAAATGGCCGATTAAAGTTAATGATGCTAAATCAAATCATGTAACCTTTACAATGCGAAGAGGTACATGTCCACAAATACAAATAAATAAACAGGATACATCTCCATCTCAAACTATCGGCTTCATCAATTCTAACCAGGATTATGTTGAACACTTCTGTTAGGAACTACGATTATTC
Source organism: Tipula vernalis (assembly GCA_958295665.1). Taxonomy (NCBI): domain Eukaryota; kingdom Metazoa; phylum Arthropoda; class Insecta; order Diptera; family Tipulidae; genus Tipula; species Tipula vernalis. The sequence continues at coordinate 320,426,485 of OY282559.1, forward strand.
AATAGGTACCATTATTTTACCACTCGAAATTTCAAAATCATAAAGTTCTCATTCCCGACCTCATCTGTCAAAATTCTGACAATAATTTCTAGCAGCTTTATATTTACGTGTCAGCCCTAGCCGTTACATTCATAGTATGGATTTTGTTCAAGGTTGATAATCAAGGTAGATATTAGTCTTGCTTTGACTAATTCTATGAAACAGGAAATCATAAGTGCTTTCAGCCAAAACCAAAAGTCTTTCCCATTTTGTTTAGCTTTATATATTTTGGATTGGCAGCCAAAACCAATGTAAAGAATTCATTGATTCGAAACACTGCTATACTGTTTTTGGCACAACTGAAACACGATTTTTTAAATGTTCTCAGTTAGTTTGCAAATAAAATTCACAATGTCACATCGTGTTATTGTACACATGATCACATTTCGCTAAGGTTCGTTGCCCTGTAATAAAAATAAATATCACATTATAAATAATAATAAAAATAATTATTTTGTGGAATGACATACGTCAGATATTTATTTTTTTATCAAACAAATGTTACGTCACAATAAAATATACATAATAAAAATTTCCCAGTGTTTTAGTTTCTCACTGAGAGGAAATTTTTTTACACATAATTGTATGTGTATGTGGAAATTCGGTGAAATTTTCTGTTGTCCAAAATAAAAAATTTTAAATTGATTTTAATTCAGCACCAAACTATATCTACTTTACTTACCGATTATTTTTTGAATATTTTCATGTGTACAACAAAAAAAATTGAAAGAAAAATTGTAGGATGTGTTTATATATTCAACCCACTTTTTCTCACTCGCTAAAATGTTTTTCTTTTAAACTGGTGGTACATTTATCGTTGTCTAAAAATGTATAAGCAGCGATAGTAAATAAACTAATTGTGATGCCGTGCTCCTTATTGTCCGGTCTAGAAATACATAATACATATTTTGGTTTACACGGCTTAAATAAATTTGTCTCGGATAGAGGCGAGATGGGTGCACAAAATTTCAATTAAAAGAAACCCACATAAGTTGGAGGCAATTTTCACATGATTACCTTTTCAAGATGACAATTTTTTAAAAAAGAAAAAAAAAATTAACTTACAAACGAAGCAAATTTGATAAATGGTTTCCTTTTGACGAGACTCGCGCTTTTTCTTATATACAATTTTTTTTTTTTGTTGTAAAATCAGATTCAAACCGAAATTCGTGCCGATAACGTGATAACATAACCATTGTTGTTCGCCAAATTTATTTGAAACATTGAGTATATAATTAAAATTGGGCTTAAATAACATTTAGGCAGAATTTTGCAGAATATGGATGCGGTTTTGTAAATTAATGACACAGAAATTTTCAAGCATAACTCATTAAGATTATAAAGTACTAGCGTTATTAAGGAGTTTGAAATGCGGTGGGTTGATCATATTGTGATGAATTTGCTTAATTTATTTTTACATCTACGCGCTATAAATAATTAGTGTATGTGAAATAAAAGAGTAAATTTTATTTTTAATTAATACACCTCCATATACTTAATACATAGTTTTCATTTCTATGATTGATTAAATGTGTTTAATTATAATTAATTTTGATTAATTTATTTTTAGAAATAAGTTTTTAACCCGTCGATGGTGACACATCTGACTTAGTTCTTGGCTAGGTTTGATGTGACAGGAATACATTCTAAACGAATTACGGTAATTAGAAGTGTTACCCGAAATGAACCGGATAAATTCTCAGAGTGACATTCCCGTTGTCTCAAGCTTCTAATATGAATATTGGAAAGTTTTGAATCTTTTAAAACCATCACATTTACTTATAGTCACAGCTTTATTCTGAATTTGAGTGACACATACATACTTAAATAAAATTCGATAAATATTACTTCTTTAAAAAAATGCTAAATCTATGAGAAATGAATTTGCATGGAATTTAGATAGAAGATTTCAATATGCCATGTAAGATGACCACCATTTGAATTAAATAAATAAGTTATATGGTATTTCTAAAGAAAGAATGATATTTTACTTTGAGTGATATTTTTTTGAAACTATTTTGATTCAATATTTGATTTCGTTTGGGTTTCAAATCGGGCTTCAAGATTAAATTAAAGTAGTAGTTAGTACATATGTACTTACTTATTAAGTTCTGATTGCATTTACGTGAAGCTTCAAATTTTTGATTTAAACTTTGAATCTCGAAGAATTAAGTTAGCAATGAGATTTAAAATTTAGCAAGAATTTGGTTTTGAATTTGGCTTGATAATTATATGATTTTAATATGTTCCGAAGATTGTAAGAGAATTCAATCCAGTTTCGAACTGATGAGCTTATGATTACGAAAAAATCAATCTTTTCATCAGGCCGCGGCGACTGTACTGATTATACCACAATTTACATTCTATATATACAGAATGTGCTGTGCGTTAAGTACTAGCGAATCATACTAATACAGATGAATTCTCTTACAATTTTCTTTATAATTACTTAATTATAGGGTAGATGTTTGAATTTCTAATTTAAATATTTGTAAAAAGGGTTTGACTTTAAGAAGAACCTGGTCCTGAAGTGAAGTTGATTAATGATAGAGTAATGATTTTTTCTTTCAATATTCTAAAAGAAGTTGATTATGAAAGGTTTGAAACAAAATATTTACTCTAACTTTACAATATTCAGCGAATTTGAATTAAAATGTTGAATGAAACTTACGTGGACGTTTTTTTTTTTGGAGGGAGTCATCAGAATGTTTCTTGACCAACAAACTGAACTGAAATTCAATGTTGGTCTAACCAAAATAGACCTAAAAATCGTCCTAAAAAGAAAAATATAGACACTTTTGTTTTTGAGGGGAAGTTAAAGATGCTAAAACATGTTTTTTAAGTTAAACTAAAAAAATATGTTGTAGCTATTGAAATAAATAAAAACATTTTAAATTTAAAATTGCTCCTGATATTTAAATTTAAATTTTTACATATAAAATTGCAACTTAAATTTTCTTGTTTTAAAATTTTCCAAAAGTCGACAAACTAATTTTTTCACGTCCTATTTATTTATCTCGTTTTATTTATGCACAGGGCAGATTGCTTCACAAAATAAGATTGGAGGAATTAAACTTGTAAAAACATGTAATTAAATTCACAAAATGTATAAAGAGTTTCCGATTTTAATTCGCAGAACATTTGGAATTAAAGCCTGAAAATATTCATAAAAAGGAGAATTAAACTCAAAATTAGCCTGTCGTGTTTAATTCGACAATTTTTCCAAGTTTAGTTTCATTTTTTGCGTAATAAACTTGGAAACATAAAATGTTCTGCTGTTCTAAATTTTCATGTGGAGGGAAAAAACAATAAACCGTGAAACCTCAGAATCTGAATTTTCCCCGAGTTTTTCACATTTTTTGGAATTAAACTACCAAATTTTTCCGGGCTTACTTAATACCAATTTTTTCCGAATCTAATTACTTTTATTCATGATATTAATTCGTGCGACCTTATTTCGTTGCCCCCGGGTAAATTCTGAAGAAGATATCTTTTATTAATACAAAATATTGTAACAAAAAATTTGCGAATGTGATGAAATGAGCTATGACCTTGTCACAAATTATTTTAAACAACATGCACTCTACTAGAAGGTTACGGAGCTGATAGATTAATCTACTCAACTTTGGTCCCCTCCTCCAATAGACGCCAAACCACCAGAATCGATTTTAGAACTCACAGTTATATTATCATTTTATGGCAGTTAAAATTTTAGTACAAAGTCACAAAAACCTTTCATTTTGTTATTTCTCGCTTTGTTTGATAATTATTACTTTGCTTACATTTTTGATACACGCTTTATTGTCAATGAGCCTATTTTTAAAATATATTGTGCCACAATCGATATAAATAAATTATGAATAAATAAACACTAAATAAATACATAACTAGAGTGATGAAGAAACTCCGTCATAGAATGATAAAAAGTTCCAAGATCGTGGTCCCAAGATAGCGGAGATGCGATTTTACAAGATAGATTTGAATAGCTTTGCTAAGATTCTGGCTGATTATCGCTTAGTTTTGTTATTGTTTTAATGAACTACGTACAATTGCTCAATTTAGTTTGTGTAAGGTCGAGGCGAAAATGGTTCAGATAAAATTAGAAAATTGGTCAAGGAACGAACTGAAGAAATTAGTTCGCTGTTGGAATTTCGTTGTAATTTTCGTTCTTATTTTACTTTCTTGTAACTCATTTGATTACCTTAGCGCATTTCCATATAACGAAATTTGCAATTTAGCGAATGAAAATTCATTGCGAAATTTTGTTATACTGAAAACTTCGTTATGAACTGGTTATGAAGAGATTTCACTAGATACAGGGTGAGCTACATTGACTTTATTCTACCTACAGTACATGGCCATTGAATTAGCAACTTTTGATTTTCTAAATTTGCACTATTAATGCAAGCAATTTCCGGGAAATTTTATCTTTATTTTATAGCACAAGTCTAGCGCCGTTTATGACGCACACAATTATTTACCGTTATTTCTCTTGAATTTGTTATTGAAC